>JAJOZX010002478.1:327500-330000 GCA_023014485.1 Bathynomus jamesi
TTATTTCTTTATTTTTTGTGACCTGTTCCATAAAAAAGCCATTTGAATTTATATTGAAGGTCGGCCAAAGTGCTAAAAGTGTCTTTATATATATATATATATATATAATATATATATATGTATATATATATATATATATATGTATGTATATATATTTATGGGTTTTTTATTTGCCTGTTTATTTCTTTATGATTATTTAGGCTGTGACATATATATCACTAAGGCACTAATTTGTAATTAATTTTTTCTCAATTTATATTTATATTTATTTTTATTTCTTTATTCTTCTGTGACCATATAAATGTTGGCTCCTCCCACAATTTTTTCTATGCTTACTATATATATGTATATATGTATATGTATATATATATATATATATATATATATGTATATATATGTGAATATGTATGTATGTATGTTTACTTTTGTAACCTATATATTGCCTTGATCTGTCCTTTCACTCCAGTGTTCCTGAGGATGTCATTAGACGAAAGCGCTTGAGCACCCCTTTGTGTTTCTTTTTTCCTTCGTGGTTTTATTCATCATAAATACTTTTCACGTGTCACTTTCGTGAAATAATTTTTCATATATATATATATATATATATATATATATATAAAGTTGGTAAATTGTCAGTGACTGCAAAAATAGATTGATGAGGATTTCAAGAATTATAAAATTTGCTTTATTTCTGGAATTTTTAATAAAAATAATTTCGAAATATGTATGGTATTTTCACTCTCCCTGCTCATACGACTCTTTGTCTGTGTACTTGTGTGTCTGTCTCTTTGTCCGTCTGCCTTTTTGTTTGTCTGTCTGTCTGTCTCTGTCTCTTTGTCCTTCTACTTACTTGTCTGTTTGCCTGTGAATGTGTCTATTTGTTCATTTGCTTTGCTATCTCTCTGTGTTTCTCCGTTTCTTTCTGGTCGTCTTTCACTGTGTCTGCCTGTGTTTATCTTTCTGTTTTTCGATCTCTGTCTATCTGTCGCTTTCTCTTTCTATTTATCAGTCTACTTGCTTCCTCATTTGTCTGCCTCTCTCTTTCTCTCTCTCTCAAAATAAAAGCTATTCTCAATAAAGAAAGAAAGAAGAAATAAACTGTTTCTCTTCTGAAATTTTGTTTTGTTTCCAAGTTAATTAATCGCAAAATTATCCAAAGTTAATAAATTTCTTCTCCTATCTGTTGTTTTCGAATATATATATATATATATATATATATATATATATATATATATATATATATATATATATATAGTGTGTATATATAACAAGTTTCAAATTTCTGAAAATAAACTCCGGTGCTGAAGTTATTACTTGGATAATTGGGTAACAATTAAGATCATAATTGCTTTCCACGATATCTGTATATTATTAAAAATATACGAGAGATTATAATGAAACTATCTTGTGTATATATATATATATATTTATACATAAAGTGTATTCGTGTGTGTGCTGTAAATGGCTTTCTGAAGAATTCTCTGAAGCGTGCAAATCTTCGATTATTTTCCGCTACATTTTGCGAAAAAAGAAAATTCTGAGACTTTCTCTTTCCAGAGAATGT
Source organism: Bathynomus jamesi (assembly GCA_023014485.1). Classification (NCBI taxonomy): domain Eukaryota; kingdom Metazoa; phylum Arthropoda; class Malacostraca; order Isopoda; family Cirolanidae; genus Bathynomus; species Bathynomus jamesi. The sequence goes on from JAJOZX010002478.1 coordinate 329,065, forward strand.
TTATCAAGGAAATATTCGGTCACTTTTCGTAGATAAACAAATTTTCTTTAATTATAAAATATTCATCTGATGTTAAATAAACTTTACAAACGATTCTCAGTACTAATTTGGTTTTTACTTGGCTGTTATGCTTTTATGACGAAACTCATAAAACGGTTTATTTTAAAACTATCGTGCGTTTTGAGAAACAAAATTAGCTGCTCACTCCATCCCAGGACAAACATTATTTTCTTGCTGTGGTCCAAAAAACCAGCGTCTAACAGTCTAATTCTGCTTTAATAAGTTATCCAAACTTTCAAAATACATCTCATGAATATACTGTACATTTGTTTGGTGTCAGCAAAGCATGGCAGCAATATTTGAACAGAAACATTTAAGCAAAAAATTAAACCATATTACTGGTTTAAATAAGAGATGTTTTACGATGGGAGTAAAAGAACATTTACAGAGCAAAAACTGTAGAAATGTTTACGATGCAATGTCTGTTAAAGGGAGCATTTTGGGAAAAATCCAAAAATGTCGACATTTTTTATTTGTTCACATATTTTCGTTCAGCCACCTTTCACAAAGCCTGATGAAAAATTTTAAGCCTACATGAAATGTAGAAATAGGTGTTATAACTCCCTCTTTCGCCGATGGTGAGCCTCATTTTTCTCAGAAGGACGTGTTAAAATGTTGGTGGAATATAATTCTTTATACTTCAAAATGTTACTTCTCCCACATTTATTAACTGATATTCATGATTCAAACGTCATTTTGTTTGTCTTTAAAATGCAAAGAATTGGTGATTTTTCTATATTTGATGAGATCAAATATTAGAACAAGTTTTTAAAATGTTTTTGAAAAAATTTAAAATTTCAAAAAATTCGATTTTTCTAAAAATATAATAAATATAAGAAAAACTCCCGTGAAAATACTTGCATTATAGTGCTACAT
>JAJOZX010002478.1:335000-510000 GCA_023014485.1 Bathynomus jamesi
AAAACTGAATTTGCGAAGAATCGCTTGAACCATTAGCCGACTCATCGTTTTCACCATTTCTTCTCCAACATTTGCGCTGAAAGGAGAAAATCATTATATATATAAATATATATATATGCGTGTATATACACACACTGTATATATATATATATATATATATATATATATATATATATATATATATACACAGTAGTATGTCCGGCGGATAGGTCGAACATAAGGAAATTCATTTAAATTAATGGATAAGAAATATTAAAAATATAAAACGCGAATCAAAATTACGTCAAGTCTGAATGCCTTTAGTTTTCTTTTTTTCCACATGACACCTAGGTTGGTGATCTGGTTGACCCGACCGTTGTGTTGTAGCTCGATCACACCACTACTGATTTGTTATGTTACAAGGCATTCTCTAATCTTTCCGTAATTTGTTTTAAAATGTTCTGTCAAACAGAGAATTCCTTATCTGACTTAAGATTTTGTATAAAACTATACTTTTTAGGAACCAACTCTCTTCGAGTGAAAATCCAATTCTGTAAATGTAGCGATCTGGTTAGTTGATGATTGGTTAATATAAGGGAAAAACCCATCTTTAAGGCAGTCAGATTTGGTTAGCTCCACCAAAAATTGTTTTGATATAAAAGCTTTTACGCAGTTGGATTGGCGGAGGAAATCCTGTAAAAATTCTTTGGGTTGACAAGCTCCTTTCCCGTACATATTTCTAAATTTGCCTTGTGCAGTTTTGCTATACATGTTTGAATTAAGCTAAGTGTTTTGTTATGTAGCTTCGAAATTTGGACAAGGCTCTGAACGCCAATTTTTTTTTCCTTTGAATTTATGCAAGGAATTTTGTGACATTTTTACAGATTAGTTTTTTAAAATTTTGAAATATTACTTTGGCCTGTTTTAAAACTCTGGCCGTTGTATTTTCTTGGTATATGTGTGAATTAAACCTGAACTAAATGACATTTTTCATGTAGTAAATAAAAAGTATCACTTGGAACCAAAAATCGCCTAAATTACCTTCTCTCAGTTATTTGAATGTACTTTGTTGTCAAACATGAAAACTGAATGAAGAGTATAAAAGTTACTGATGTTCTAAATGAAACTCTGCAAGAATTCATATTTTGAGGGGCATTTACTGATCAAAATTGCACTCAAAATGAAGAAGGGTAAGGGATACCTCAACTGTACAGTAATCAAGTGAGTGGGTGTAAACTGAGAAATTATACCGATTCATTGAGTCTGACTGAAAGGAGCTTTAGTGAAAGAGAAAAAATGAGTGTAGTACACATTCCCACCATGGGGAAGTAATATCTCATTACGTAAAAAGAGACTGGCGAAGTCTGTTAAACCAAAATGGTGGAATGCTGAAAATAAAAGTAGCTTAACGTTAAAAAGGAACTCGTATTTCAAATTTAAAGAAACAAATAATTTGTCAGATGAAAATACTTACAAGCTCTTGAGGAGCCGAGGCAAAAAACTTATCGGAAAAACTAAGCACAACTATGAGCTCTATATATAGTGAACCAAACTAAATCGAATGCGAAGGAATTCTACAGTACTACACTGTGCAACAATTTTTTGTTCATGTTGATTTTTCGATATTTTATATATGTTTCGGCCACGCTGATTACAGATTTGGCATCGGTTTTGCTCGGAAAACTATAGTTTTTATGATCAAATTTAGAAATCTTACTTTTTCGACATTTTTAAAGCATTTTTCAGAGATAGCAAAAGTAATTTCAAGTGCAAAATTCAAAATGTCCCCAAAACTGGGGTTTATTATTAATGTTTTTATTGGTTAAGGCCCATTATTAAATATTTGTACACATTTGGTTTCTTATTTCTGTTTATAAAATGTTTTTTTTTGTATTTTTCAGATATTTGAATTATAATTATATGGTGATGGCTACGAATAGGCCCTGCAGACACTCTGCAGATTCATTTTGTTATGTTTGCGACCATTACATCAATCCAAAGCAAGTAAAGCACAAAAATGACACAGGAACGAAGTTTTGTACACCATATCACGCTTACTTTGGCATGCCCATGAGCGATCAAGATAAATCATGGGCACCTCACTTTTGCTGTGGAAGCTGCCGTTCCACATTAGAAGGATGGCTGCGAGGTACCAAAAGGCATGCCATTTGCTATTCCTCGCATTTGGAGGGAGCAAACCAATCACCACGATGATTGCTACTTCTGCATGGTAGACATTTCACTTTACAAGAGCAGTAAAGGTCGAAAAAATGTCCTATATCCAAATATCCCATCTTCCATTGCCCCAGTCCCCCATTATGAAGATTTACCCGTTCCATGCCCACCCACCATGGAGGAAATAGAAGAAACGCCTTTAATATCCTCCGATGAAGATGAAGATGCTGACTTCGAGGCAAACTCCAATCGTCACCCCATCTCCCCAACCAGAAAGACATAGACGACCTTGTCGGGGATATGAACCTTACGAAAACCAATACAGAAATTATGACGTCCCGCCTTAAAGAGTGGAATCTTTTGGACCCAAGTGTCAAGATCTCTTTCTACAGGAATAGGCATTTGCGATACGCTTCTTTCTACTCCTGTTTTGTATCGAGCTCTCTTTGCTACTGTTGTGATATGAATGGCCTTTTTGCTGAGATAGGAATTGAATACAGCCCTGCTGATTGGCGTTTGTTTATTGACAGTTCAACTAGAAGTTTAAAAGGCGTCCTACTACATAATGGAAACATGTTTCCATCTATTCCTGTGGCTCATTCGGTTGAATTGAAGGAAGAATATGAAAATGTAAAGCAGTTGCTAGGCAAAATAAACTACAGTGAACATAGATGGGATGTATGTGGAGACTTCAAAATGCTAGGATTCCTGCTTGGACTACAGGGCGGTTACACTTAATATTCGTGTTTCCTCTGCCTTTGGGAGAGCAGAGCAGATGGTGAGCACTTTGTCAGAAAGGAATGACCCTTGAGAAATGAGCTTAATCCAGGCACACACAATGTTCTTAACGAAGCCCTTGTTCCAACAGACAAAATTTTGCTACTCCCGGTGCATATCAAGCGTGGTCTTATTAAGCAATTTATCAATGCTTTGGATGCTGAAAGTGATGTTCTTTATCATACACGTTCAATGTTTCCCAAACTTTTTGGAGCTAAAATCAAGAGAAACATATTTGTTGGACCTCGAGTCAGACGCATGTTAGCATCTAAAGAGTTAGAAGAAAAAATGACAGCTCTTAAAAAAAATGCTTGGCAGTCATTTCGGCTTGTAGTCCGTGGATTTTTAGGTAACAAGAATAACAACTACAAAGAGTTAGTAGAAAATCTACTCAAACACTTCCAAAGGTTAGGTTGCAGAATGTCCCTGACGTTACACTAGCTGGACTCGCATTTACAATTCTTCAGACCAAATTTTGGTGACGTAAGTAAAGAATATGGTGAACGTTTTCATCAAGATATCGAAACCATGGAGAGGAGATATCAGGGAAAATGGGACGAAGCTATGATGGGCGATTATATTTGGTGTTTAATACGAAATAATCCATGGGACGACAAGAGGAAAAGTCTCTCAAATGTTCATTTTTAAGCATTATCCGTTTAGATTTGTGAGCATATTTGTGTGCATATTATATTTGGGTGCATTAGATATACATTATATATCTTTAAATATGAAATATACTTATTTTCCTTTCCTTTTCTTCATTGTGATTTTGCTCTCTGATAAGCCACTAGGTACAAAAAATAGATTATAGTTTTGAGAAAATAGAGTTTTCACGAGAGAGCTAATGCAATTTTTTAATTCAGCGCACCCAAAACCATAAAGAAACACAAAAAAAATAAGATAAACACAGATTTTCCCAAATTTTTTTACATAGTGAGCTATTGGTCCACTCATAGGCGAAAACAACGAACAAACTTACAATGACTTACAAATGACGGAAGTTTTAAACAAATTCTTCTCTTTCGTGTTTACTGACGAAAATATGAACAACATTCCCGTTCCCGTAATCATGCTTAGTGATGATTATTTAAAGCTTCACGATTTTACCATTAGTGAAAGTGAAGTACTCTCGGCCATAGGTAAAACTAATCCTAATAAAACTCCCGGTCCAGAGAAGATCTACTTAGGGTACCTAAAGAAATGAACTGCGCAATAGTCTCTTCTCTCCTCTCACATATATTTAATAATAATAATAAATCGTTACAGTCTGGAGAAATTTCGTTCAACTGAAACTTGCAAACACCGCCAATATTTTAAAAATAGGGGACAAATCGCTTTCGGGAAATTATCGTCCCACGAGTCTGACTTCAGTAGTTGGTAAACTTACGGAGACGATTGTTCGGGACAAAATAGATAATTACTTAGAAATGAATAAATTAATCAAAGATTCTCAACACGGCTTTTGACGTAATCGTTCTTGTCTTACTAATCTGCTCTATTTCTTTAATGATTGTTAGAAAATCTAGAAGAGGAAGAGCCATTGTTATCCCAAAGCGATATAATGACTAAGCTTTTATATATTAAGTTAAGGTGTATATATATATATATATATATATATATATATATATATATATCATAAGTGTCAGTTTAGTGAAAAGTTTTCACTTATTTTAGAGCCAACATTTATGGTCTGTTGTGGCACTGATAGGGCGTGGTCTTATAGGGAGCTCTCTTGCAATTCAATTTGGTAGTTTGGATACAAGATTGTTGCACCGTGCAATGGTGTAGGTTGTGTTGTTCTTGCAAGGTTTAGAAAGAAGATCATAAATATTGCCCTTTTTTAAATTTTTATGCTACTGAGGCCTAAAGTAGGCCCACATAGAGTCGACAACCCTGAGATAGGACCGAATAGAACCTCCAAGTCCATAAACTCTGTTTTAGTCTAGCTTAACTTAGGCTATAAGTTAAAGCAGCCCCTCAGAGCTTGGCCGTTCAAGGCTCAGCTGGGATTCCGAACCCAATCAAAAGAGAAAAAATAACAATGATCTTATAAATACTCGTATATATGACAAAAGTAAAACGGTAGATATTATATACTTCGATTTTCAAAAGGCGTTTGATAAAGTGCCACATAAGAGATTATTGGCTAAACTTCATTCTCATGAATTGATGGTAATGTTCTCAAATGGATTAAAAATTGGCTGAGTGGATGTAAAGAGTGGTCGTCAATGACAAAGCGTCTAATTGGAAAAGTGTAACTAGCGGCGTGCCTCAGGGATCAGTTCTGGGACCAATCCTTTTTATTATTTTTATCAGTAGCATCGACATAGGAATTAACAGTATAATTTCAAAATTTGCGAATGATACCAAACTCAGGGGACAAACAAAATCAGCGGCAGAACGTTTTCAGATTTAAGAAGATATTAATAAATTCCTCGAGTGGGCAGAAATTTGGCAAATGAACTTTAATGTAGATAAATGTAAAACGTTGCATACTGGTAGAAACAATGTTAAAGAAAAGTATTTTATGCCCAACAATACACTAACGAGAGTTACGGAAGAGACAAATTTAGATATTATTGTTGTTGACACTCTTAAACCGAGTAAGCAATGTATCGCAGGAGTCAGAAAAGCAAATATAATTTTATGATTTATTGGTAGATCATTTGAATTTAAGTCGGAGAAAAGAATGCTTTTATATAATTCCTTAGTACGCCCCACCTGGAATACTGCGTTCAATTCTGGTCCCCATATTTACGACAAGACATAGACAGAATGGAGAGAGAGTGCAGCGACGGGCTACCAAGATAAATCCAAGGCTTAGAAACAAATCATACGCTGCCCGTTTAAAAACGTTATATCATATTTATTCTCACCTATGAAAAGGCGTATTCGAAGAGATTTAATCCAGGTGTTAAAATGATTAAAGGTTTTGATAATGTTGACGCCAATAAATATTTTACCTTTATAAATGCATATAGAACTCGCGGTAATGGTGTCAAATTAGTGGGTAAATATTTTAATTCTAATGAAGCTAAACACTTTTTCTTCAATCGTATAGCTAATTTGTGGGATGGGTTGCCAGACAGCGTAGTTAAAAGTAATTCAGTCGAATCCTTTAAAAAGAGACTAGATTTTGTCTTAAACCCCCAATTAGGAGTATTTGTTAGCACGTGGAAGTATTGTAGAATTTTCGCTCGAATTCCCTCTTTACTTTAAAATTTTCACTTTATCTTTAACTTTCTTTCCTCCCTTTCAACCTCACTTTTTTGCTTTCCTTTAAAACTTTTACTTGGCTTTAAATTTTCTTACATCTTTTTACCTTCCTTCTTGAACAGACAGCCTCGTTGGGACTAGCTGGTCTGTTGCTGTTTTGGTGTCCTTTGTATTCCTTTCTACGCCCTTGTATGAGAGACACTTTGATTAAAAATAACCGTTATAGGCAAACTGACCACTATAGTCCCTGGGGTACCTGGTCCCCATGGCAAGGCGACATATGTATATACAGTATGTATAACTTGATTGAAAGGTTTGTTCTTCAGGAACCGTAACTTAGTGAGGAATAAGAGGACGAGGAGATGGTACATGTTTATTTACAGACGTTTCGGAAATTTCAATTTCAATATATATATATATGTAAAGAACGACGCTTGTGTAGAAGAGCGTTCCGCACAAGATGAGGAGGGAGAACGAGCAAATGAAAAATGAGGTACCTCCCATGAATCGAACCCGGGATCATCCAATTGCCGGTCGGATATGCTAACCACTGCACCAAGGACCCCGATTAGTCAATACTCGTAATTCTCCTACATACGAGCGGAATCAAATGCTCTGAAGGGGCACCTTCGCATGCCGTGTGTTGTTTGCAGTTAAAATGTATATATGTACGGCATGCGAAGGTGCCCCCTAAGGGCATTTGATTCCGCTCGTATGTACAAGAATTACGAGTATTGACTAATCGGGGTCCTTGGTGCAGTGGTTAGCATATCCGACCGGCAATTGGATGATCCCGGGTTCGATTCCCGGGAGGTACCTCATTTTTCATTTGTTCGTTCTCCCTCCTCATCTTGTGCGGAACGCTCTTCTACACAAGCGTCGTTCTTTACATTAATTATACTGTGTGTTGTTTGCAGTTAAAATGTATATATGTATGGCATGTGGTGGTGCCCCCTCAGGGCATTGGTTTGTGCTCGTATGTAGGAGAATTACGACTTCTGATTGATCGAGGTCATTGTTGTAGTGGATAGCATATCTAACCGGCAATCGGATGATCCCGGGTTCGATTCCCGGGAGGTACCTCATTTTTCATTTGTTCGTTCTCCCTCTTCATCTTGTGCGGAACGCTCTTCTACACAAGCGTCGTTCTTTACATTAATTATACTGTGTTGTTTGCAGGTAAAATGTATATATATATATATGTATATGTGTGTGTAGATATATATAAATATATACATTTATACTGTGTGTATAGGTACAGACTGAAAAAAATAGTCAGTTGAGGAAACCAATAAAAATAGGTAAAACAACAGTGCTAATTTTAATGTAATGTTGTTCGCTCAACTTACATTACAGTTATGAAAAATTCAAAGAATTATTCATGTGACAATGAAATTTTGTTGTCTCAATTGTTGTTTTAATCACACCTACAATTAAACATTATTCAACTATGAAAAACGGTCATTGTACCATTAATATTTATTGATTCATGTAATGTAATTTTGTTATCTCAATTTTTATTTTATTTGAGAAAATTATGCTTCCTTCTTATCTAATTCCTTCTTATCTAATTCTTATCCTATCTAATTTTTTGAGTAACTCTGACGTAACTTAAATGCAACTTCACTAAACATGACTTCTTCCGTAACGTTACCATATTTTTGTTTGGTCAGTAACTCTCATATAACTTTTGCATGTGTAATCTCCTCGTAACAAACATGTATTTTAAATACACGAAACAATAAAAAAGATATTTAATTATCATTTAAGACCTAAACAATATTTAAAAATAAATAAAATAATAATTAAAGCAAATAATATAATAAAAATCAAAGGAAATTTAGAACTAATCATGATGATCCCCAAAAGGAAATATTTTCGAAGGAGAACTAAAACACGAAATGGTAAATAAGGTATTTAATTATCATTGAAAGCATAAACAATACTTAAAAATAAACAAACATACTAATTTAGTAAAGAATATAATAAAAACTAAAGGAAATTTGAAAACTATATATATATACAATCCATCGGCCCCGGGTTCGAGACCCGACGGCAGCCGGCGCGCAGCAAAACCCAGCTGTTCATCCTTCCACACAATAAAGAAAGTGGTTGGTAGATAAATGGGTACCCTAGGTGGCCTAGTGGTTAAGACGCTGGGCTGCTGATGGGGCGTGGTTCGGATTCCACATTAAACTGTAGGTCTAAGGTGGAGTGAAAAGCTTGACCTTCGTCAGAATGAACAATTCGGGTGGAAGCTAACCAAAGGTTATATATATATATATATATATATATATATATATATATATATACACAAACTCAGAATGGTTCCCTGAGAACATTATATGTTAAACACAGACCGTGCATGGAACAAGGAACTCTTCTGGGAAAATTAAATCCACTATAGTCCGAATAAGTAATGGTAAATGACAAATACCATAGTTTTTTTCCTTTTTCATGATTTTAGCCCGACGTGGGCAACGGGTCTCTCGCAAAGAGATCCCATAAATATAGCTTCCCTCACCAGCTATCTGCAAGGCAGACAGGATCCAGCTTTGGGACGTGGATCTAGGGTTTAAAGCAAGCCTAGATCCCTACACTCAGAACCTCTATATAAGTAAAAGACTCGTTGCATTCACGTCGTGTTGAATAAATCAAAGAAAAAGGGGGTAACTATTGTATTTTTAGCCAAAAAAACCAAAACTTAAACCTCAACCGGGACATTGAGCGTCCACTTTTCAAGGCACGAAACACGTCCGTTTAGTATACACAAACTCAGAATGGTTCCCTGAGAACATTATATGTTAAACACAGACCGTGCATGGAACAAGGAACTCTTCTGGGAAAATTAAATCCACTATAGTCCGAATAAGTAATGGTAAATGACAAATACCATAGTTTTTTTCCTTTTTCATGATTTTAGCCCGACGTGGGCAACGGGTCTCTCGCAAAGAGATCCCATAAATATAGCTTCCCTCACCAGCTATCTGCAAGGCAGACAGGATCCAGCTTTGGGACGTGGATCTAGGGTTTAAAGCAAGCCTAGATCCCTACACTCAGAACCTCTATATAAGTAAAAGACTCGTTGCATTCACGTCGTGTTGAATAAATCAAAGAAAAAGGGGGTAACTATTGTATTTTTAGCCAAAAAAACCAAAACTTAAACCTCAACCGGGATCCTGTCTGCCTTGCAGATAGCTGGTGAGGGAAGCTATATTTATGGGATCTCTTTGCGAGAGACCCGTTGCCCACGTCGGGCTAAAATCATGAAAAAGGAAAAAAACTATGGTATTTGTCATTTACCATTACTTATTCGGACTATAGTGGATTTAATTTTCCCAGAAGAGTTCCTTGTTCCATGCACGGTCTGTGTTTAACATATTAATATATATATGTTTCCTTTCCTTCGTGGTTTTTTCATCATATATATATATATATATATATATATATATATATATATATATATATATATAAATCATAAAAATCTTCGAAAGAGAATTATTAAATTAAAAGGTTAAAAATTAAAAAGTAAAACACCGCGAAGCTTTTCATTTTCATTAATTTAATTTTTCAGTCAGGAACCCATTGTCTCATTTGAGCTTAAACTTTAAACTTAAAGATTAATATTCTCTACTTAAGTTCTTCAACTTCGGATGTTGTACAGTATATGAAAACGTGCAGTTTTTAATTATACAGTATATATATATATATATATGATGAATAAAACCACGAAGGAAAAAAGAAACACAAACGGGTGCTCAAGCGCTTTCGTCTAATGACATCCTCAGGAACACTGTGTTCCTGAGGATGTCATTAGACGAAAGCGCTTGAGCACCCGTTTGTATTTCTTTTTCCTTCGTGGTTTTATTCATCATAAATACTTTTCACGTGTCACTTTCGTGAAATAATTTTTCATATATATATATATATATATATATACTTTTTCTGGGAAGAAAGGTTCCGGAAGTCTGCTCAAAATTAATTACAACTTTTGCCATTTGTTACTCCATCCGACCCCGTGACCATTACAATCCATAAAAAAAAAAGTCATTCTTATTCCTAAAATTTTGTCATATAACTAAGAAAAACAAAACAAAAATATGATTGAAAATAAAAACAAGAAATTTTCTTCTGCAGGTTGAAAATAAAAGGTACCGGAACGCCGTTCAGGTGCGTTCCACCAGTAAAATGATATATATATATATATATATATATATATATATATATATTAGGGATGCAACGGGTAGCGCTTTTACCGGGTAATCGGGTACGGGTACCCGAAGTGTAATACCAGATCGGGTACGGGTACCCGATCGGATATTGAAGACGTTCCAAAATTTGTTGGTTTAGTACCGCGACTTATTAACTGTGTGCAGTTCAAGCACTTGGCTTACTATTATCTAATTTATCAATGACAAAATAGTCCCAAACCATACTACGAGTTGCCATTTTGAATGTTTTGTTAAAAAATATTATACAAAAAATATATCAAGAAAACCTGCAAAACAATAAAATTAAAATTAAATTAAATTAGAATTGGGTTTTTACTACCCGTACCCGATTTTTTAGCAATTACCCGATCAGGTCGGATATCATCGAGTAGTACATTACCCGATCGGGTCGGGTACCCGTTCGGGTACCCGTGACATCCCTAATATATATATATATATATATATATATATATATAAAGTTGGTCTTCATTTAACTTAGAAATTCAGTATCTTAAGAGATTTTTTAACTATAATTTTTATTGCACTTCGACTATTGAGACTTTAATTTCAAAAATTTTAAATAACTTATATTCGCCCAAAATAATTCAGTCCACGGTTCCGAAACAGAAGGTTTATCTTAAGCTTCCTTTTTTAGACCAACTAACTTTTCAACTTAATAAAGATGTCCACTCTATTTTGGAGAGACACTTCCCTCAGTGCGACTTCATAATTATCAATTCTATTTCCAATTCTCTGCAATCTTTTTTCCGCCATAAAGATCGCCTCCCCGTGCTTTAGAGATCTTTGGGTTATTTATCTATATACATGTGCGACCTACCAAAGTCGCTATGTAGAGCAGACTGCCCTGCAGTTAAAACTTAGGATTTCGAAGCATTTGGGTTTTTCTTATCGAGCTTCTCGCCCTCTTTCCACCCCTGAATCTTCTGTTATCCGGCATCATTCAGAGACCCATGACCATTGACCACCCGTGCCCCAAGGACTCCTTTACGATTCTGTCGTCTGCTTTTAATTCTCTTGATCTCAAAATTTTAGAATTCCTTTTTATCAAGAAGTTAAATCCAGAATTAAACGATAGCCCTTCCTCGATAAAATTACTTGCTTCCTAATCAACCAGCTAACACCTTTTCAATACAACGCAGTAACTTAGGTTCTTTCTCCTTTCCTATTTTCTCTCCAGTTGTTATTTGCAACTCTTACTATCCAGGTTAGTCCTTTTTTTTAATTTTTAATTTTTTTTAAATTCTAAAAATTTTAGTTTTTTGTTTTATTTTTAATGGGTTGAACTTTTATTGTTTTATTCTTACTGTTCCAGATAATTTTTTAAGATATTTTTAACTATTTGCTGATTGTATTAGGTTTTATTATGTATAGTATATTTTTCTGACATTTGTATTTACTTTAGTTATATTTTTTATTGTCTTTAGATGCTTTCGTGTAGTCACTGAAGATGGCCCCTGAGAGGACCGAAACGTTTGGCCAATAAATGTTGAGAGTCGTATCTCTTGTCTTTATATTCCTATTGATGATAAGGTTCCCGAAGAACACTTCTATCGTAACTATATATATATATATATATATATATATATATATATATATATATATATATATACGTGTGTGTTAAGTAATTGTTTATTTATTTATGTTTATTTATTTATTCACTCATTAATTCCAGTCCATCATTTACAGGAGACGTTTTTTCAATTTTGACGAAGATGGTAATGAAACGTCGAAAAAATTCCTGAAGTAGGGTGAAACCTTTACTCAGATTCATAAAAAAAGTTTTTTTTGTCTTTCGAAATGGTGGTTTATTAGCATCAGTTTACTTCCATCCACAATATTGTAATTTACTGAAAGGAAAAGAGGCATGAAAATGAAGAAATCTCTTTAAAAAAAATTGAAGGGTTAAAAAATTATTCAGCTTTTTTCTCAGTTTAGCCAACACTTCATATGTAAAATATTACGATTAAGATTTTTGTATGGCTACATTAAACAATTTTAAGTATGATTTCCTGTACAATTTGAAGGTGCCAAATATATCGTAAGGTCTCTGTGTTTACTTTTTTGTTACGAGTGAAGACTCAGAAAGAAGCAAAAATGTTCATAATGTCTGAGGAAGCAATAACTGATGATTCTGAAAGTCGTAACGAGAAAAAAATTATAGATGAAGAGTTTCAAATTATTTACAATTACAGAAATATAAAACACTTTTAAATTTAAATATTGTCTAAATATAGACAAATATACACAATAGTTATCTCATGCGTATACATGAGCTTGTAACGGAATTAATTTTAAAAAATTATACTTTAATAAATGATAGAAATACCTTGCTATGTACATTATAAATTCATTTTGAAATTTAGAAAATTATATAATGCTTTTATTAACTCAGTTAATGGCTGAACTTGATGACAAGGGAAAAACGGCTAGCAAAGTTGTCACAATTTGTGATGTTGGTCAGTGTTGGAAAGAAAATGTGTTGCAAAAGAATTTTCTGGTCTTTTCTTTTCAATAATATAAGGAAAATTTTGTTTGTTCGTGTGACGAAAAATAAAATGTCATAACGTCACGAATTGAAGTAAAATGATAGTTTTAAAATTTTTTGAATTCGGAAGTTTCTTCAAAATTCTAAAAAAATACTTTATATTTAAGCATAAATTTAATTTTCTTTCAAATGATGTAAATGAACTTCTTAAATTTTAGATATGAATGTTAATATTGTTTTTATAGCATTTTAGCTATTAAAGATACAAGGTACAACAACCATACAAGATACAAAATTACAAGATACAAAATTAGAAGATACAAAAACACAAGATACAAAGCTACGAAAGGAACATTCTATTTTATTATTTTTTTTCCACTTCGAAATAATTAAAAGCTAATATACTCGTAACATAAGCATAAAAAATAAGTATAGGTATAGAATGATATAGGAACAGGTGTATGAATGAACTTATTTTGCATGGTAATAACGGCACAGGTATATAAATGCATTCTAACTCCTGTCCCTTATATACTGTATAAGATCATTAATGTTATTAATTACGCTTAAAATCTTAAAGTTATCTGGTGAAAAGGGAGTGCCACATTCAACGGAATGTTCACGTATTATGGATTCCATTGGGTTACTAATGGGGGCGAACGGTGCGAGACGACCTACCGAAGTGCTGATTAATGCGGAAATGAAGTAACCGAATGGTACTTCCAAAGTAAGACTCGCTCTTGCAGTACGAGCAATGAAATTTATAGACGTATGATGAGCACAAAGGGGAGGGAATCTATCTTTAAAACGAAAGTAAGATCGTATAGTGGAAGTATTTATAAAAACGAAATTAAAATAAATTTGGGGAAAAATTTCTTCAAAATTGCAGACATGTCTTTCTCAATCTTGTGACTAACGAGACCGAGGTAAGGAAAGATGAGGAAACAAGTGTCTTTGGGAACATCAAAAACGGGTATCTTAGGTCTATAAATATTGTCAAGAAATTTAGAAATATATTTCTGAATTAAATTCCTAGGAAAACCATTTGACGTAAAAAAATTAATTAAATATTTCAATTCAGTATGAAGACCAATATAGGTCGAACATAAATGATAAGAGCTATAAACTAGAGTCCTAATGGAATTAACTTTGAATAAAAATGGTAAGTAAAAAAACTCATACCTAAACCTGTAAAAGTTGATTTGTGAAAAACCGAAGTAGAAATGGACCCATTCACCTTCTCAATAGACAAATCCAAATTGGGGAGGACATTATTATTCTCTGATTCAATGGTAAACTTAATGTTCGAATGCTGTGTATTAAGATAATTTAAAAACTTCTCAGAGCATGTGATTGACATCGGAAGAGAATGAAGGTATCGTCCACATATCTTCGGTAAAAGACTGGAAGGAAATCAAGAGGGCAGGTACCAAGTACCTGTTCTTCAAAACCAAACATGAAAATATTCGCCAGAGTGGGACTCAAAGGGGAACCCATAGCAACGCTTTCGGTTTGTTCGTAGTTATTATTAAATACAAAGTAAGAATTAAAAACCGATAATTCGTTTCGTACTGGTCGCCTATTAGTAACTCAATGGAATCCATAATACGTGAACATTCGGTTGGATGTGACACTCTCTTTACACCAAAAAATTTTAAGATTTTAAGCGTAATTAATAACATCAATTAGAATCCATTTTTATTTTTAAGCTTAAACTTTCTTAAAATCATAACTTTCCTCTTTCTCTGAATGCTCTAATGTAGGATTTATCTCATATTTTTTATCTTTGTAATTGTTTTAAAGTTTTACTCGTCTTTTACTTTTTACTTTTTATAATTTTATAATTTATAATTTACCTCTTCGAATATTTTAATGCAACATCTATTTTATAATTCTTTTGTAATTATTTTTTTAAATTTTACTTAGCTTTTATGTTTTATAATTTTAAAATTTTAATTTTTTTTTTAAAATCTTTTACTTTAAAACTTATTTAATAATTTTTTAGTTTGTTTTAAGAAATTTTTCTTATCTTTTACTTATATATATATATATATAATTATATATATATATATATATATATACACACCGTATATATATATATATTTATACACACCGTGTATATATATATATATATATATATATATATATTTATACACACCGTATATATATATATATATATTATATATATATATATAATATATATTATACTGTATATATAAACGAATGGTGATAAATTAAAACTTACCCCTGACTGAAAAAATCACCACAACGATGATCAGAACCAAAACGAAAATTCCTCCAGCGAGAGACCCCAAAATTGATGGCATTACAGAATGGAAATCGGAAACAGTCACTGGCTTCTCTATAGAAGAGAGAAAAATAGGTTACAGTAACTTTACTAATATATACTATATATATGTTACAGCTTTTTTGCGAAATCGGCCTCTTTGCAAAAGGGCAAAAAAGCCAGCCTTTTTGCATAATGGCATTAAATGCTAGGCCACTTTGCAAACAGGCCGACATATTGGCCATTTTTCAAAATGACTGGTAATCCTGCTGGCCATTTTGCGAAAAGGCTGATTAGGTCAACTGAATGCCCGGTTAGATCAACTGTCCGCCCTTGGCGATTGGTTAGGTTAAGTCGTGATATTTTCGTTGTTTAACGAAAATATCGGTGTTTAAGACATATATATATATATATATATATATATATATATATATATATATATATATATATATATATATATTAGTAGTGGACCAGATATCCGCATCTGCATCATTTTTAACATCCGCATCCGCACTTCTGACTGCGGATGTTATGCTGATATTACTTCTAATAAATTATGCAATTTACAATTAAATTAGCTTATAAAGTAGCTTATAAGGCCCAGTCATGTACATTTCATGTAAAGTATTAATTATTAATGAACAAACAAATATGTAAACCTCAAAATATAAATACCTGGTAACACAGAAAATTGAATGAAACTTGTTTTATTTAATTTTCTGTGGCTGAAACTCTTGAGAAAGTTATTATTTTTATCATAATGAAAACATTAATATTAATTTTAATTCTTATGCATTGCCTGCCATAATAGTAATATCACGAAATTTGAAAAATTATGTCAGATATTCATGATTCTATATTATATTGATATATTAACTAAATATCCGCATCCGCATCCGCGGATATTGAAATAAAAAATCCGCATCCGCAGATGTTGAAAAACTGACATCCGGTCCACCACTAATATATATATATATATATATATAAAATAGAGCCAAGTGATTTTTGAGGTGGAAACCTTAGTCGAATAAGGAACAACAATTAAAACAATACAATTAAAACGAACTATGAACTTAAAATAATTTAAATATTCATCAAATATCTTTATTTTCGCCGTGATATTTGTAAATATTTAAATTGTTTTAAGTTCATAGTTGGTTTTAATTGTGTATACTGTATATATATATATATATATATATATATATATATATATATATATATATATATATCATTTTTAGCACTGAACACGACATTTGAAATGTCGAAAGCTCCACAAATAAAATATTTATGCATGGACTTGTCTTGTTCTTCCTTATGTATATATATATATATATAATATATATATATAGTTACAAAAGCCCTGTCCTCCTGTGACTCAAAGACAAAAGCAGCAATTCCGTAAAGTTCTCCAAATTAACGGACAACAGAATATGCATTGTGAAGGAAAAGATTTATTTGAAAGCGAATTTTAAGAGATAATGTAACAGGTACGACTGTAAACGATTTTAAATTCCAAACCATTGGCTAATTATGATAATAATAATATGCGTTTCTTAAAATATGCTTCCATGATGTTTCAAGAAGTGGTATTGTATTAAGTCCTTTTCCTTTGTCTGTTTTGAATTTAACCCTTTGAGGATCACGTGACATATTTGTCCCAACGGAAATAATAATACAGGGTATACATAAAGTCAGGATCTATTTTTGTGAAGCACTTGGAAATTATATGGAATTCAATCATAAAATGATAAAGTGGTAACATTTATTAAATAATTAAGAGTAGGATTCGACGTGACGCCCATCAGTGTCCCTGCACAGCTCAAATCGTTCCGCAGCATTTCTAAACACATTCTGGAGCATTTGCGGGGTTATGTTATCTGCAGCAGTTCGTATACGTGTACGTAAGTTTTCAAGATTCGTAATCTTCGTCTGATAGACGTGCGACTCGATAAAGCCCCATGCAAAGAAATCTAAAGGGGTTAAATCTGGTCATCTCGCGACACAAGGTCTGTTGCTTCCGCGTCCGATCCAGCGATTTGGAAAACGTCCATTTAGATAATCCTGAACAATTTTGGCATAGTGACAAGGAGCACCATCATGTTGATTCTAAGGGGATAGGATTCGTGTCATAACATGACGTAATGAGAATCTATAAATAGATCCAGTAATTGTTTAAACTTCATTCTTATCGTCGGTGTTGCATCGGAGTGACGTGTATTATTTACTGTTCAAGATGTATCGAAGAAGGAAGTTTGTTCCTCGAAAAAGGAAGTACGTTCCTCGGAGGAAACCTAAATGGCGTTCAAAGGAGAAGATAGTTACAGCTTCAATGAAATTTGTTTATTTATCTAAAAATACTTTTGGTGTTAATAGTGATGGGTTTTATACCTTGAGTTTGGATTTTCTAACTAAAGAGTCTAAATCTACCATTTTAAATTTTAATTATTATCAAGTAACGGGTGTATCTTTTCATAGTATTCCAGAAATGAATATGTCTGGATATGTGATTAATTTTGAAGATTCAATAGGTCGTAAGAAGGGGGGTAGGGAAAGATTGGAGGGACCTAATGTAGGGATATCTCCATCTCCATATTTAATTGTTCCAAATTGTGTTTGTTTGAACCTAATCTTGACTCGTCTCATAGTGCAGAGCAAGTAATGCATCATCCAAGAACAAAGTGGTTCTCACCTTTTAAAGAGTTTAGAATGTATCGTAGATTGAAACAGGTCTGTGAGTTAGGTGATGCAGTAACTGCTCAATTCCCTAATACTTTAATGAAAATATCTACAAATGATTTAACTAAACCGTTAGGTCGTATTTATGTTGGTAAATATACCCCTGAAGGATCTCAAAAAAATGAGTATGCATTTACATATGTTAATCGTATTGTATTTTATGTTAAGCTGTATGGTATGAAACAATAAAAAAAAAAAAAAAAAATTGGTTCACCCTGTATTATTTGCCTTTTTTGGATTACCCTGTATCTGTGCGATTTTTGCTTAGTATTACCTAGCAAAACATCGCACGCACACAAAAGACAGGAATAGAAACTGACGTCATGAATACGTCATACATTTCTTGCTTATTGAACATCCGGTCCACATCCTGTTTACCTTTTTATTTCTTTTCATTCTTTTCAGCCTTTAAATGACTGATTTTGAAAATAATAATGATGGTCTGCAGAGCGCCCTCTGCAAGAGTTAGAGCCTCGCCAGAGGTAGTTAGATGTACGAAGTTTTTTTGTGTTTGGCCAAACAATATTGGTTACAGAGATTTTTAAGGTTTGGTTAGTATTGTAGTATTCATATGGGTAGAGTACCTAAGTTTTCAAGACTCGTAATCTTCTTTGATAGACGTGCGACTCGATAAAGCCCCATGCAAAGAAATCTAAAGGGGTTAAATCTGGTCATCTCGCGACACAAGGTCTGTTGCTTCCGCGTCCGATCCAGCGATTTGGAAAACGTCCATTTAGATAATCCTGAACAATTTTGGCATAGTGACAAGGAGCACCATCATGTTGATAGACGACGGTACTAACAATCCTATCCCAATCAGCTCAGGTTCAAGGAATTGCTGCAACATGTCCAGATAAATAAGCCCCGTAACTGTAGCTTCAGCAAAGAAAAAAGGACCATAAACCTTAGATTTTGTTAAACCCATCCAGACATTAACTTTAGGTGAGTCTCTTTCCCAATTTTGGACGAAATCATTCGGTCTTTCATCTGCCCAAATTCGACAGTTATGGCGATTTACTTTTCCACACGTATGGAAAGTGGCTTCATCACTAAAGAGAATGTTGTCCATTAAATTATCACTCCAGATTTGTTCTACGAGATCAGCACGTCGAGGGAAATCTTCCTCATGTAAATCATGTAAAACCTGCAAATGATAGCTTTTCTTCTGCAAATTAACTTTCAGAATTTTGTGCGCAGATGACGTCGGGAGGCCGAGTCTGTGTGATGCAACACGAACGGACGTACGTGGCTCCTCAGTGATAATTCCGCGTACTGCATTCACGGTAAGATCTGACATACACGGTCGTCCTGATCTTGCTTCATCATTTACAGATCCCGTTCGTTTAAATTTGTTCAATTTTCGTATTGTCTTGTCTATTGGCCCCGGCTTTTGAAATCTCCTTCTAAACTTCTCTCTGATGTCATTGTATTTCTTTCCCTCGATTCGCCAAATTACTATTGCCACACGCTCTTCTGTATTCATTCTAAGGGCTTCTGAAAAGAAAAATAGAAAAAAATAATTATTTCACAAAAATAGATCCTGACTTTATGTACACCCTGTATAAATTGTACAATGATGCAATGTTTCTACAAATACATCTACATGTTTATACAGGTATCGTTTAGTTGTCGGAAAATTGACCCAAAAATGGGTCATTTAAGTCAGTGCTTCTCAACCTGTGTGATGGTACGCACAAGTGCGGACGAGCAAAGATTTGGTGCGTACGGGAAACATAGTGCGAACCGAGTGCGAACAAGATGGCTAGCTGCAAACGACACCATCATCTGGCGTCGTTTGCAGCGCCATCAGCAGTCTGCAGATGTGCATATTTTTTTTTAGTTGTACTATGGGTTGCTTCCAGTGTGGTTTGTTTCAGTTTCAGTGTGAACATAGTTTTGAAATTAGGAGATATCTGTGATGTATTATATATTACGCATCGAACCTAGTTTGCAAGCATTTTTTATCTTGTAATTCTTTTTACTTTCAGGTATCTATCGATCTATAATAGTTATATGATAGAATCATAGATCCTTATATCTATATATTAATTATTCGTGCAAGAGCTGTTTTTTCTTCAAAAATGAGCAACAATTCAACGCTGTTTAGGTTCGGGTTCAAACGGACTACCGAAGCTGCCGAAAATGAGAAACCTGAGAAGACGGAGGAAACAGCTTCACCAGATACAGCGCACCTTATCCAAAAAAAATTCGAAAGGGTGGCAAGAAGACCGTGGGAAAACTGCCGGTGGCGGGGAAACCCAAAAGCCGACGCTGGAAAGACGAGTGGGTGCAGCTAGGATTTTCCCGCGATGATGATGATTCTGAATATCCATCGGCAAAATGCTTTTTCTGTTATGTTGTCTATTCAAATACATCTTTGGATGGGACGAAGTTGAAGAGACATCGCGACCAGCAGCACACAGAACACCAAAATAAGTCACGGGAATTTTACGATCAGCAGCTGCAGTTGTACCGAAAAACCCGAAACCAGTTCGAGAGGAACTTGATGCCGCCTACTGCTAATCATCTTGCGCTGACGTCCGCCATGGTCGCGGGAATTTTAATGAAAGAAAAAAGCCAGTCACGTTTGCGGAGAGAGTCATGAAGCCCTGCCTTGAAATCGCTGCCCAGAACATCCATGGGGGAGCGGCAGCTGTTGAAGAAATAAAGAAGCTCGCGTTGTCTGACGATACCATGCGAAGACGAAGTGTTGATGTCGCTCTATCGTTGAAAGAGCAACTCATTGATAAACTTAGAGCGGCAGAATGCTTTGGGATTCAGTTTGACGAAACAACCGACATCCGCGATACTGCCCAACTCATTTCCTATGTACGATTCCCGGACATCGACCTCGGCACAATCAACGATCACTTTTTCTTCTGTCTCCCAGTTGGCGTGGAAACAACGGGTGAGGCTATCTTCAACAAACTCAACCAGTACATGCAGGAACATCAGGTGGATTGGCAAAAGTGCACAGGTGTCACCACCGACGGGGCCGCTTCAATGACAGAGATTCGCAAAGGAGTCGTGACCCGGATCAAGCAAGTAGCTCCAAACTGCATTGCCACATATTGTATCATCCACCGGGAAGCATTGGTGGCGAAAAAAATGGGAACGGGAGAAGAAGAACGTGAGTTGTTGAATGTGTTGAAAGACGTCGTTAAAATCGTAAATTCGATTCGTTCCAATGCGAAAAAATTCGTCGCCTTCGAAGAGCTGTGCGACGAACTCGGGGGTGAACAGCGAATGCTCATTTATCATTCCGACGTGCGCTGGCTCTCCGGAGGCAGTGTTACGAGAAGAGTTTGGGAACTGAAGGTGGAGCTTTTGACATGGTTCACGCAACAGCAGGACGAGAAAGGGGTCAAGCTTAACGATATCTATTGGCTGGCCTGTCTTTCATATCTCGTCGACGTGTTTACGCATTTGGACACGTTGAATTTGAAGATGCAAGGGCAAGGCCAAGGAGGGTGTGTCTTTCGCGCGATGAGCAAAATCGCAGACTTCAAGGATTCACTAAAAAAAAGTGGAAGTCGCGAGTCAGTCACCGAGACTTTTCTGACTTTGTTGAGTTCGCTGGGCACATGAAGACGTGCCTGTGGGAAGAGATTCAACCAGATCTGGAAGACAAGATGGCGCAGCTCATCACGAAACACTTGTCAACGCTGCAAGACAACATGGAGTTGTATTTTCCCGATGAGGAACTGAAGTCACTGGAGGACTCTTGGCTGTGGGTTCTCAACCCTTTTAGACCAGTGCCTGTGCCCAACGGCGAAGATGAGTCCTTACAAATGCTCAAAAACGACTATCTCCAGAAGGCCCAATTTGAAGCGGGAAAACACGAGAAATTCTGGGTCGGACTTCTTAGCAGTTCAGATTATGGAAATTTGGCTAAGAAAGCCGTCGGAATGCTGGTCAGGATGCCGACGACATACCTTTCAGAGCAAGGGTTTTCCGCATTAGTTGATATCAAAACTAGGAAGAGAAATTGCTTGGTAAAGTGCTCATGCGAGGAGCGCTGGAGACCCGAATCGAGCCGAACTACTCGGCAATAGCAACAAAAATTCAACAGCAACATAGTCATTAATTTTATGTAGTAATTATTTATCCCGAAATTATGTAATACATTTGGTTAAATGAAACACATTGAATACAACTTATTTGTATTAAATAAAAATACCATGTTGAAGTTTCTCAGAATTTACATATATATACCCACCACACTCATTATTATGTTATATAATTATAATATATTATGTCGTGCGCCCCGTGAACCCCTCGGCAGCCGTGGGTGGTGCGAACCAGATTCCGGGGTCTCGATCTTTGTGCGAACAAGCATCAAAAAGGTTGAGAAGCACTGATTTAAGTGACTATAGTTACTAATATCTAATTGTAAATAACAATAAAACTTAAACTTTTAAGTTCAAAGAAACGTATACTGGTCGTCAAAGGGTTAAAGTTACCCGTAGTGGAAGACACCACAAAGCATTTAAACATAAAGAGACTGTGCCGTCTTCAACATCATGTAAAATACGTCTTATATTTGGTGCTCGTCATATATTACCAGTATAATAGTATTTTCAATAGTAACTAGCTGTCGTTAAAGAACTTAAGTCTCTGAAATTGCTGCATTTTTCCCTTTTACTCACGGAGGAGGGGGAGGAGTAGGACTTCTGCACTCTATTTACAGTATATCTATAAAATCAAAACAAATCTTAACGACAATAAACCCGGCCACCCTCTAAATATATTGTAATTCAGGGTATTTTTATAGTTTTTAAGCATAGCTTTTCATAACATTTTTGTGCGTATTTTTAGTTTTTTAGTCTTTAATGTTTTAGTTTTTAGTTTTAGTTTTAAAAATTGTTTAATTCTGTAATTAAATTTGTTTTTAATGTTAACTTTCAGTGACGTATTGGTACTGATGATCGGATATTTTCCCGAAACGTCTCTCATTAAATCATGAATGTAAGCATCATCTTGGCTATTTACCTTTATATATATATATATATATATATATATATACATTCAACTGCAAAGAACACGCAGTATAAATAACGTAAAGAACGACGCTTGTATAGGAGATATTCCGCGCAAGACGAGAGAGAGAGAACGAAACAAATGAAAAAATGAGGTAACCACCCGGGAATCGAACCCGGGATCTTCCGATTGCCGGTCAGATGCGATACCATTACACCATGGGCCTCACTCTTCCAAATGCCGTAATTCTTCTACATACTCGCAGAAACCAATGCCCCAAGGGGGCACCTCCCGCATGCCGTAACATTATATACATTCAACTGCAAAGAACACGCAGTATAAATAACGTAAAGAACGACGCTTGTATAGGAGATATTCCGCGCAAGACGAGAGAGAGAGAACGAAACAAATGAAAAAATGAGGTAACCACCCGGAAATCGAACCCGGGATCTTCCGATTGCCGGTCAGATGCGATACCATTACACCATGGGCCTCACTCTTCCAAATGCCGTAATTCTTCTACATACTCGCAGAAACCATTGCCCCAAGGGGGCACCTCCCGCATGCCGTAACATTATATACATTCAACTGCAAAGAACACGCAGTATAAATAACGTAAAGAACGACGCTTGTATAGGAGATATTCCGCGCAAGACGAGAGAGAGAGAATGAAACAAATGAAAAAATGAGGTAACCACCCGGGAATCGAACCCGGGATCATCCGATTGCCGGTCAGATGCGATACCATTACACCATGGGCCTCACTCTTCCAAATGCCGTAATTCTTCTACATACTCGCAGAAACCAATGCCCCAAGGGGGCACCTCCCGCATGCCGTAACATTATATACATTCAACTGCAAAGACGCAGTATAAATAACGTAAAGAACGACGCTTGTATAGGAGATATTCCGCGCAAGACGAGAGAGAGAGAACGAAACAAATGAAAAAATGAGGTAACCACCCGGGAATCGAACCCGGGATCATCCGATTGCCGGTCAGATGCGATACCATTACACCATGGGCCTCACTCTTCCAAATGCCGTAATTCTTCTACATACTCGCAGAAACCAATGCCCCAAGGGGGCACCTCCCGCATGCCGTAACATTATATACATTCAACTGCAAAGAACACGCAGTATAAATAACGTAAAGAACGACGCTTGTATAGGAGATATTCCGCGCAAGACGAGAGAGAGAGAACGAAACAAATGAAAAATTACGGCATTTGGAAGAGTGAGGCCCATGGTGTAATGGTATCGCATCTGACCGGCAATCGGAAGATCCCGGGTTCGATTCCCGGGTGGTTACCTCATTTTTTCATTTGTTTCGTTCTCTCTCTCTCGTCTTGCGCGGAATATCTCCTATACAAGCGTCGTTCTTTACGATATATATATATATATATATATATATATACTGTATATATATATATACGGGTATTAAAGCTTCAGATATGCGCTGATTAAAATATCCCCCTTTGGGTAAGTAAGATCCGCTTATTAAATCCGGAACGAGGTGCTTATATAATAGCCGCGATTTGTCGTAGCATCTCCTGTTTGTGTTCCTCTCCATGAATAATATTTAATATTCTCGTGCATATTTTTATTTTAATTATATATATTTTATATATTTACTCTATTTTAACACTTAATATTGCCTTTGCTCAATGTTGACTCTTACAATAGCGATTCATTACGTATTTTTGTATTTTAGTAAGGACTTGTTTAAGACATCCGCGAGATTATGTACAGCTGACACACTGACGCACGTTCTAGCATTCTATCGTCATTTGTTCTTGAGGACAATTCTCCTCCGTATAATGTTTTCATAAGCTTAAAGGCAGTCGTTTATTGTTTGTTACAACTGTACATTATTTATAATAATTAATCAGGAGGGCCAAAAACTTGCATTTCGCTCAGGTCAGATGAATGCGACCCATTGCGCTAATTACATTATAAACACCACCGGAAGTCGAACCCTTGTCATTAGTGTCTTCACTTCGTTTATAGGGAAACTGTGTTAGCCACTGAGCCAAGCGCGCTGTTTTGTACATTATTAATTCCCTTATTTAATTCGTCGAAAAATATTTAATATAATTTTTCATCAATCTGTTTAATAACTGCCAAATCGTACATTTCTTAAAGTTATTTCTTAAACTTAAAGTCTATATAGAAAATTTGATGATAAAATGCTTCATTAATTGAGCGTGCGATATCAGCCGAAAATTTGCAATACAGTATTTATAATGTATTTAGTATTAAGTCCTAATTATCCTGTAATATGTTGCCTTAGATTAATAGAGAAGACGCGAATTGTATGTAATAATACAGGGTGTTTATAAAGATAATACAGGGTGTGTGTGTGTAAAGTAACGCAAGTGAAGAGACAAATCTAATTTGAACTGGTTGATTTGAATGTGACACGCCGTGCAAGAGCCTGTATAGAGGTCGATGGTGGACATTTTCAATACCTCTTATAAACCTTACTATCGAATATACTGTAGAGATGTTATAAAGTACCTCTAATAAATATTACTTGTCCACGTTCACTCGTGTTAATATAATTCAAATCGGATTTGTTTCTTCACTTGCGTTACTTTATACACACCCAGTACTGTAAGTGAAGATTTACTGAAAGGGAAATTAATTGGCATTTCCTCCAATAGATGGTGCCTCATATTCAAATATTTTAGTTGGCCGTGAATTAACTAAATTTAAAGCCGAAAACCTACTATAATTATTGATTTAAATTATAAATAAACTACTCGTGGAAATATTACCAACAGAGGATTAAAGAATCGAGTAAATGGACTAATGTCATTTGTTGTAAAGACAATTAATTATTGATTGAATGTCTATAACCCTGAACGAGATTATAGTAATCTGAACTGACTAAATCGAACTTGGTAGTTAATAATCAATCATGAAGGCCAGAAAATGGCACAGCACTCAGGCCAATTAATGTGAGCCATTAATCTAATTCCTGTATTATTATTATTACCAGCATCGTTGGGATTGGAACCCCAGCCTTCAGTGTCGTCATTCCCCTTATATAAGGTAACGGTGTTACCCACTCAACTACAGATGCTGAGAACTTGGTGATTAAATGGCTGACATATTTTATGAGGAGTCAAAAAACTCAAAAGCCACAAAGTAAAAGTGGGTGCGTTTACTGACCTGCCTTCATTAGTATCTTGACCCCTCTCCACACCGCCAAAAATAAAAGAGTTCTTTTGACTTTTGCCAAAATGTCTCGTAAAAAATGCAACCTACATATAACCTACGTGGATTAACTAGGTTTTGAACTTCTCATGGATCTCAGATACCTGTATACTCTTTACAGGCTACTTGGTTCAGAAAGATAGTCGACGTTTATCTGACCCTAATCAGTTAGTTTTTGCAATGTAGCAAGTTAGTTATACTCGTATGTTAATAGAGCATTATTAGTAAAGAGAAACCGTTGAAAATATCCTGAAACATTTCATTATTATTATTATTATTATTATTATTACGGAAAATGATAACCAATAAACCCATTAATTTTTTTTAAATGATTTTTCGACTCACTACAAAGACGGAGGCTGTGTTCGTGAATTAAAGTTAAAATTCGTGTTTTATGAATAAATGTGCAATTGTAGCAAATAATTAATTAAAACAAAAAGTTACCAAAATAACAGTAACACAGGAGTCATAAGATAAGACGTAAGAAGTATCGTTGGATTAAGGCACTTAAGGCATAATTATCTGGTATGCTGTGCTCAAGGAGTGCCAATACCTCCCTCGGATTAACGCAAGGTGATTATATTCCTTTTATGAGCTCACTCCAAATTAAGTCATACAGTAATTACCATTACTTAATTTTAGGGCGGTATTATTATACGTTATAAAACACACACACACACACACACATATATATATATATATATATATCTATACACATATACAGTATATATAAAAATTTGTTTTCCTGTTTTTCAACTCTCTTCATGCAATATCTACCAAATAATTATTTTTCACAGCGAACTGAAGATACCACACTCATTTTGCCGACGAGACATTTCATCAACACACGAGTAACGTAACCTTATCTAACCTAACATGGACGAAATGTCGTAAGACCGTGAATGGCCAGCGTCCGTAGCTCAATGGATAATACTGTTTCCCTGTAAGCGAAGTGACGACACTGTGGACGGGGGTTCGAACCTCGATGACGGTGAAAACACTAATAATAATACAAGAGTTAGTAAATGAGCCGCATTAGTCGCTTGAGCACTACTAGTTTCTGACCCTCCTTAATGATTATTATTGGAACCGCGAGAAAAAAAATCATTCTTACATTTTTGTTTAATTAAGGAAAGCCTTTGAAAAATTTCTTAATAAAGTGTTAACTCGCAACTACATTATTTAAACTGGAGTTTTAATCTTAAATGAATCTCCAATGGCGAGGTAACTGTGTAATTAACTAATTAATCTTAGTTAATAATGGATTTTTACAAGGACTCTGATAAGCCTCAATTGCAGCTAAGATTTATTTAACTCGTCGGAATTTGACTCAAACGCAGAGCCAATTACATTAGAAGAAATTGGGATAAAGAAGTTTCGTTGAGATCGAAACAATAGGATCTAATTGAAGGCTGAATCTCTATCCATACTGGAATCGAAACTCAAATCCTAATTCCCATACTTAAGGTATATACATAACTAATTAAAATTTACCCAAATACAGAGCTGTATATATGTATATATATATATATATATATATATATTATATATATATATATATATACAGAAGTACTCCGGGTGGGATGAGGGGGTACATTAGGCAAGAGACAGGGAGTGCTGGAACCCCCGTTTCTCCTGACATTGTCCCCTTTAGCAGATCTTTTTCCACGTTTTATTTAGCCTGTGAGCAGGCCAACATGCTCTCAAACACACTGTTCTTCACTGCACATGCGTGTATTTTACATAGGACAATCTTTTCAAAATTTATTAAAAAAAAGATATGGCATTTCTCCGTTTGGCATTTCTACTTTGAATTTGGCTCTCTCCTTCTTAAACAGAGGAGCAATTTTGCGGGCACTCGCCCTTGCCACCTTCCTCCTACATAAAAGAAATATATATATATATGTATATATATATATATATATGTGTATATATATATATATATATATATATTTTTTTTTTTTTTTTCATTTGTTTCGTTCTCTCTCTCTCGTCTTGCGCGGAATATCTCCTATACAAGCGTCGTTCTTTACGTTAATTATACTGCGTGTTTGCAGTTAAATGTATATAATGTTACGGCATGCGGAAGGTGCCCCCTTGGGGCATTGGTTTCTGCGAGTATGTAGAAGAATTACGACATTTGGAAGAGTGAGGCCCATGGTGTAGTGGTTATCATATCTGGCCGGCAATCGGAAGATCCCGGGTTCGGTTCCCGGGTGGTTACCTCATTTTTTCATTTGTTTCGTTCTCTCTCTCGTCTTGCGCGGAATATCTCCTATACAAGCGTCGTTCTTTACGTTAATTATACTGCGTGTTTGCAGTTAAATGTGTATATATATATATATATATATATATATATATATATAGAGAGAGAGAGAGAGAGAGAGAGAGAGAGAGAGAGAGAGAGAGAAGAGATTATCATATGCACAGGGACCCTTCTTATTTGCAGTACGAAAATAGTTTTGATCATTGTATTAGAACACCATTCAGCTCCTCACTTGTCCTTGTTTTAGGCATTTGAACTCCCATGTTCGTCATTTTACTATTATACTTGTATGAGATTCCTATGCTTATATATATATATATATATATTATATTATATATATATATATATATATATATATATATATATATATGTGTGTGTGTGTGTGTGTGTGTGTGTGTGTGTGTGTGTTGTGTGTGCGCGCGCGCGCGCGTGAGAGAGAGAGAGAGAGAGAGAGAGAAACCATTATGAAATTGAAATACATGCAGCACCTTATTAAATGAAATCTACTACGTGGCACTCCTGGCTTTCTCGACACTTCTACTAGATATATTGTCTCTGCGGACTCACCTCCGGTGCCAAGTCTTGTCTCGAGTTGCTTGACAGGTGGTTTAAGCGTTAAAGAAACGAGCCTCGTGATGCCACTTCTTCCCTTCGCGTTGCCTGAATAAATAATTAGCTGAATTTCACTGTCACTCTCTAATCCAGACACTTCAAAACTGAAAAGGAAAAAAAATCGAACCTGTAGAATTTAGGGTCGATGAACATTTCGAACGTGCTCAGAATGGTAAATGTCGTGTTTCTTTAGGGGAAACAAACTATCTAAAGTAAGTCATGTATGAACAATAAATCAAGATAGATTTAAACCTCGGTTTCGTTGCTGAAATGTTTGTGTGAAGGGTGTGAGGATTCGTAGTGTAAACCTCCATTACGAAAGATTGATTTAGTCCACCGTCAAATCCCTCGGAGCACGTGACTTTCAAACTGTCGGCGCTTATATTGAAAATTGTGCAATTCGTAGGCGCTTCCGGTCGAGCTGGGGGACCAGGGGAAAGGGAGAGAAACAAACAAAAGCATTGGAAAATTCCCACCAGTGGAAATATTCTCATAAACGACAAAAAATGCCTGTTAATTTACAGTTATTATTGCAGGAGGATCAAGCTCTAATAAAAAGAGTAGTCGATAAATCTTACGAGGCCTGATTATTCTACACACAGAAAAAATACCATGCAGGTTACAGCCAAATACACAGTTAACTTACAACCCAGTCAAAATGTTTAACTGAACCATGCTTAATTCTTGGATAGCAAATTTAATGGTTTGTGCAACATGGCACGGTTCAATCAATCATTTGGTTTACTTGTCAAACAGCTGTTTATTGTAATCAAGTATTTTCATTTTGTATGACTACATGTAACTGTTGGCAAAAGACACAAGAGAGATCCACTTCTCTTGCATATTCAACAAACATTTATATATATATATATATATATATATATATATATATATATATATATACACACAAATAAAGTACTATTAGTTTTGCTTAATCAGAAAAATTTTATAAAAATAAGTTGGAAAACACGAAGTTACCTAAAGAGAGAACGTTTCAGCATCACTCAGCTAAAACATTCGTTAAAAAAAAACACTGAAACTAAACACCTTAAAATTAATACTTACTGGCCGGAATAATGTGATAGACGCACGGAATTTCCTGTTCTCCTACCACGTTCTCAGCGGTGCAAAGGAGCGTGCCATAATCCAGATTTGAGGTTGGCGTGTAAGTGACAACGCTTCGACCTCCAAGACCAACGGTAAATCTTCCTTCAGGAACTTCTAGCGTTTCGGCCGTGTTATTAAACCACCAACGAAATTTAGTTACCTTTAATGAAAGAAGAAAAAAAACAGTTTTAGCCCGGTATTTCGTTCCCATATTGTCACTGGCACTTTTCATCTTCTTTATTCATGTCTATCCAAAGTACATAAAGTAAAAACTGTTGATTAGAACAACAACAAAAATATACAATTCACTCTTTGATAACCATTCACAATAGCTAAACTCACCCGTGAAATGATGTCGATACTCCTGTATATTTTAATGGTAACAAGAGTAAAAGATTCATTTACCAATTCGAGTCAGTTTCCGAACAATCTGGTTGTTTAAAAAAACACTTATTTTCTGTGCAACTTTCTTTAAAATATTCTCTGAAGCTTTATAAACTGTGTAACTTGAAACTATAAGAGTATCGCCCGTAAGAGCAGCTTAACTTATTATGAAATTTTTAAGTTTCTCAATTGCATGCATAATGCTTTTAAATTTATAGAACAAAATTATTTTCATATATAACTTATATATATATATATATATATATATATATATATATATATATATATATATATATATTATATATATATATATACACACACATACATATTACAATCAATATGTAAAATTAGGCAATTTATAAATTGACTGAAATTCAGGTAATGTATCAGATTGGTGATACACACAAAACCTAACCTAACCTTTCTGATAATGCTGCATATGCATGCCCACTGGTATTTCCCAATACGTTGCCTAGAAATTCATGGTTAGATTAGGTTTAATTAGGTATTAAGTAAATCGAGCATTTGACATATTGCCTAAAATTTCAGTCAATATATAAATTGTCTAATTTAGACATTGACTGTAACATTTATAAGAGAGAGAGAGAGAGAGAGAGAGAGAGAGTTAGAAGGAGTTACAAGGAAAAGAAGTACCTCAAAAAGCCTTGCGGCCCATACCGCGGAGGTACCAATCGCAACGGATGCCAGGGAAAAATTCATACACCCTCAAATAGTGTGCAACATTCGGTCTAACCTTTTCTTGAACAGATCCACAGAAGAACTGTTCACAACTTCTGAAGGTAGCCTGTTCCACGTGTCACAGATCTTATACGTAAAGTAATTCCCACACATACCAGTCCTAAACCGTTTCAAATCCAACTTCCAACCATTGTTGCGAGTTGGGTTATCATTTAAACTAAACATGCTTCTAAAATCGACATCGTTGAACCCGTGTAAGAACTTGAAAACCTCGATGAGTTCAGCCCGCAGCCTCCGAGTTTCCAGAGAAAACAAATTCAGGGCGTGTAAGTGTCGACTGTAGCCCATATGCCTAACGGAAGGGATTAACTTTGTGGCCCTCGCTTGACTCGCTCCAGCCACTCAATATCTTTCCTGAGGGTGGGAGACCAGAACTGTACAGCATACTCCAGGTGCAGTCGAACCAGAGAATTGTACAGAGAGAGCACAATCTCCTTGTTCCGTAATCGAAATTGCCTCCTGATATAACCCAACAACTTCTGGGCTTTCTTTTCCACCTCTACGCACTGTTTGGTAAACTTAAGGTCGCTGCTAATTAGCACACCCAAGTCCTTTTCCAAATCAGTGGCCTCGATATTACTCCCCAACATCGAGTAGTCCGACTTGGGATTGGCGTAGCCAATGTGCATCACTTTGCATTTACCCAAGTTAAACAGCATTTGCCATTTTTTGGACCACTCTCCTATCCCAGGTAGGTCCGCACAAAGTTGCTCGATCGCTTCGGGTGTCCCAACATTTGCCCCAAGCTTCGTGTCATCAGCGAATTAGGCGATCCTACTGACGCTGCCACCGTCGATATCATTTGTGTAAATGATAAACAACAGTGGCCCCAAAACAGAACCCTGAGGAACCCCGCTAGTGACCGAGGCCCAACTCGAGCTAGCGCCTTTAATTACAACCCTCTGCCGCCTATTCTTCAGTCAGTTTCCAATCCAGCTACCTACTTCCCCACTGATACCCAGCGCAATGACTTTGGTGAAGTACCTTATCAAAAGCTTTCTGAAAGTCGAGATAAAGTATATCTATAGCCCTACTCTTATCTACTCACTCCACATGACGTAGAAAAACTCGAGCAAGTTGGTGAGACACGACCTATGCCGTCTAAACCCATGTTGGGAGTCCGCAAGCAGCTTGTAGGAATCCAAATGGTCAACGATCCTATCCGCTATTATCCCCTCTAATAATTTACCTACAACCGAAGTGAGACTAATCGGACGATAGTTCCCTGGACTTCTGTAGCCAGGTGGGGAGCCACCTGGTCGCGAACCTCCCGCAACACTCTAGGGAGGAACTGGTCTGGCCCAGGAGCCTTCAACGCGTTCAGTTTGTCTATTCTATCGGCAACGACTGTCGCGGTACACCGAACACTATCCAGGGCAACACCTTCGTGCCTGACGCCTGGCTCGGGGATGACGCGGGTGTCCTCCCTGGTGAACACTCTCGCAAAGTACTCATTCAGCACATTAGCGATTAGGCTTTGGACGTGAATGTCTTAGACTCGATTTCCAACGCCAACTCTTGGTCAGTTGGGGTAACCAATAGTAATAAATGCCCAAGCAGCAAGAATTACACTGTAAAATCCGTGCTCAGAATCTTCATGGCAAAACAATCTAAACACGTATAAAATTAAAACACACACGTATATGTGGCTTTAATTTCAAACATGTACATACAGGGTGTTTCAGGAGGAAAGGTCAATACTTCGGGAGGTGATAATATCGGTCATTGTGAGAAAAAAAGTTCATATGGACATGTGTCTAATTCTGAATGGTTACGGAGATAGAGCTGTTTGAATCTACAAATACAAAAGCATTGTTAATGGTAATCAAGAAAGAGAAACCAATTACTGTTTCTAACATTTAATGTTTAAGCATTGGCATTTTGAATGGTATCAGATACAGAAATTACACATTTGTTACAGTTTACAATACGCTTTCGAAAATCCCACCGTCAACCTCAATGCACTTTGCAACTCGTGTGCGAAGATCGCGTGTTGTTCGTCTGAGTTGATCCTGACGTTCCTTTATGCGGGCAGCAGCATCCAAAATGCGCGCGAGCAATTCGTCTCGTGTATCCACCTTTCTTTTGTAAACTTGACCTTTCATCCACCCCCACAAACAATAATCTAACGGAGAGAAGTCTGGAGACCTTGGTGACCATTGAATGGGACCACCGCGGCCGATCCATCGACCAGGGAAAGTTTGATTTAGGTATTGCATCACCAGACGGATAGAATGTGGAGAAGCTCCGTCATGCTGAAAGTACATACCAGCGCGTGTAGCCAAAGGAACATCCTCCAATAGTCCTGGCAATTCATTTTGTAGAAATTCTAGGTAACTTTGTCCTGTAAGACGATTCTCTAAAGTAACAGGGTCAATCATCTGATCATCGATGATACCGCACCACACATTGGCAGAGAAGTGATGTTGAAATTTTTTTCCACAGTGGCATATGGATTTTCGTCTGACCACCGATGAGAGTTACGAGTGTTGTTGATACCGTTACGGGTGAAAGTAGCTTCATCGGTGAACAGTATTAATCGAAGCAATCGGCGATTAGCATTTACCCAATGACAAGATTCCAGTCGCATGGCAGCGTCTCCTGGTTGAAGGTGTTGTACACGCTGTACATGATATGGATGCGAGCCTTCCTCACGTAATGTTCGCCATACTCTTGTGTGTGGTACACCGAGACGTGTAGAAATTCTTCTTAAGCTAGTAGTAGGACTACGCTGCACCAACTGAAGAATGTTTTCCACTTCATCCACATCTTGTTGACCTTCACGTTCAGATGAAACATGAGCGCTAGGAAGTGTACCAATCTCACGCAATGTGTTGAAAACCCTGGTAAACACTCTTCGATCCGGAATTCTGCGGTTCGGAAACCGTCGACGGTATTCTGCAACAGCAGCTGTTGCACTTCCATCGCAAAAACCGTAGACATACACCATATCTGCATATTCAGCATGTGTGGAGGTGTGTGGCATTCTTAACACTGCTTGAAACACCAAACAATGTCACTCACCTCCCGAAGTATTGACCTTTCCTCCTGAAACACCCTGTATATTCAACCATACAATTAACTAGAATTCCGCCTCACTGGTCTACGAGTCTTCTAACTTCTACTTCAACATAATAATTGAATTTGCTGTTATTAAACATTTTCCTAACTTCAGTCAATCACCTCATTTTTACCCCGTTGAAAGATTTTTAAAAACATTATACTCAGTTCCAGCCGTCAAATCCTAAGCACACTGCCTCTTCTAAACCTAAACATAAAGTCAATCCCTGTTCAACGAGTGCAGTCGACCAAACTTCTGGGATTTAAACATCTCATTCAAAGAACACATTGAAGATCTATGCAACAAATTAGCCAAGGTCTTATTCGTAATTATAAAAATGTGTGCAGCTCTCACAAAACAAGTTCTTTGATCCATATACTCAGACCCGGATCTAGGGGGGGGCTATGTGGGCTGCAGCCACGGGCCCCGCATTTGAGGGGGCCCCCAAATTTTCTACATTATTTATTTTAATTTTAGGTTTTTACATTTATTATTACATTTACTAATTTCATTTATTATTATTTCAGATTTTTTATTGTGAGGTGAAATGTCTAAGCGATCTTACGAAAGTGGAAGTAGCAAACGAAAGAAGGCTACTGCAAAAGCTGAGTCTCTACAGAAGGTCATCGCAGAAACAAAGTCTATTAAACAGTACTTTGCGGCTACTGCCACTACGTCTGGCTCTGAAGATTCTGCTTCGCCTGTCACTGAAGGTGCTACTTCGTCTATCCATGAAGCCGCTACTTTGTCTACTATCCATGAAGCTGTTCCAGCGTCTGTCCCTGTAAATGTCCCTTCATCTACCTTGGAAACAGAAGGGGCCTCAACGTCGCAGCAATCCGAAACCGCTGATTTTGTGTTGGATGTTGGACTATGGTTGCAGCCTGTACAACCAGAGATACAAGCTCAACTAATTGAATCTGAGTCGGGAGAAGGAAAATGTCCACTTCGGTTACGCTGCCAGCATAAGGACGCCAATTTCTCAACATCAAAGCGTGGTTACAAAGATCAGCATCGTTATTTTGGAAAAAATATGTTTATTCGCGTGCATCCATTGACAAAAAAAAACAGAACGTTCATGGCTTTGTTACTCACCCGCAACTGGTAAAGCTTTTTGCTTCTACTGCCGCCTATTCTCAGCTGGAAATACTGATTTCGTCAAGGATTTGATAACTGGAAGCATGCTGGTCTAATGATGGAACGACATGAAAAAACACAAATGCACTGGAATTCTACAATTGCATTTGCACAACGTGTTTTGCGCAAGGCTGCATTGATGAGAAAATTGAAACAAGCCTCAGGATGGAGAAAAGCTATTGGGTATCCATTCTGGAGCGTTCGCTCAATGTGATTTTGTGCTGTGCTGAACGTGGGTTGCCTTTGCGTGGGGAAGATGAGGTTTTTGGTAGGGAGAATAATGGAAACTTCATGGGACTACTTGAGTTGATTGCAAATATATTTTTTTGGCGACTCACATTGCTAAGTATGGTAATCCAGGGCGAGGACGATCATCATACCTGTCGTCAACAACCTGCGAAGAGTTGATTGATTTACTGGATCAGCAGTTCTTAATGCAGTGGTTCAGGAAATCAAGAAAGCGAAATACTACTCTGTGTCCATCGACTCAACTCCAGACATTTCGCATATCGATCAGTTGAAAATTGTCATTCGCTACGTCACATCAAAAGGGCTGTTGAAAGATTTTTGACATTTTTAGAACTAGATACGGCCCATACAGGCCAAGCTTTGGCGAAGCGTCTTTAGACTATCTTTCTAATATTCAAATTGACATTGCCCATTGTCGAGGGCAAACTTATGACAACGCTGCTAACATGTCAGGTGTGTACAATGGTGTCAGAGCACATATTGAAGCCATCATTCCGCTAGCTAATTATACTCCATGTGCGGCACATTCGCTCAATCTTGTCGGCAATTCTGTGTCTCAGTGTTGCTCAGAAGTGCGCGTTTTTTTCGATTTCATCCAAAAACTATATGCATTTTTCAGCAGTTCAACTAGTCGATGGTGTTTATTGGTAAAACATCTTCCAAAAAACTGCGCCTGTCCCGAAGCAACTCTCTGATACTCGCTGGTCTCGACGAGCTGACGCAACGCACGCTCTTCGTAGGGGCTATGGAGGCATTCGGTGGCATTAGAAGAGCTTCAACAGATCGATGACCGGCATTCACGTACGACGACCAGTAGTTTCGAAGCGACTGGTTTACTGGCAGAGATGAATCAGCTTGAGACAGCAATTCTTACTGTCACTTGGGATACAGTCCTGAACCGCTTTAACCGAACAAGCATGCAACTCCAAAGTGCAACATTAGATATGAACAGCGCATCCATACTACTGGATTCTTTGGTTGACTTTGTGTGGGAAATGCGCAACAACTTTGAAGAGTACGAAGACGAGGCTCTGTTGCTGACAAGTACCACCGACTACAAGCAGGAGAAACGACGAATTCGGCGTTTTAAACAAAATCCGTGACGGCGAAGATACAGTGCTTCGCAAAGGCTGCCAAAATCTGGTCGATTCATATCCCAGTGATTTAGAAAAATCGATGGCGATGAAATGATTCAATTTGCTGGTGTTTTCCGCCGTTCTGATGACGCAAACGATTCGTTCAGTGTAGAGCTTCGTGCATTCAATATGCTTATGCAGCATCAGCTTGGAGAAGTTTTCCCCAATGTCTTAAATGCATACAGAATGTACTTGTCATTGATGGTGACCAATTTTACCGGCGAACGGAGTTTTTCTAAGTTAAAGCGACTGAAATGTTGCGCACGTTCAACAATGAAGCAAAAGCGATTACAGTCACTGGCAATTCTCTATGTTGAACATGCTCTGGCCAAAGAAGTCGATTTTCGAAATATTATTAATGAATTTGCACAAAAAAAGGCTCGTCGGTTCAATCGGTTGCCAGCTCATAATCAGTAGGTAGGTGTGTATAAAATTATTAATTCAGGAAAATATAATATGTAAAATAAAGTAAAATATTTGTAAAGTAATATGTTTGTTCTGAAAACTAAATAAATAAAGTAAAGTAATATGTTTGTTCTGAAAACCTTTAATTTTCCTCGTAAACAAAGCTTATAATCCTTATATAATAAAAATTGTAGCCAAGGGGGGCCCCCAAAAAAAAAATTAGCCACGGGCCCCCATTCTTCTAGACCCGGGCCTGCATATACTTCACCATGGTATACTCTAGTGGTGGACCGGATGTCAGTTTTTCAACATCTGCGGATGCGGATTTTTATTTTCAATATCCGCGGATGCGGATATTTAATTAATCTAGCAATATAATATAGAATTATGAATATATGACATAATTTTTCAAATTTCGTGATATTACTATTATGGCAAGCAATGCATAAGAATTAAAATTAATATTAATGTTTTCATTATGATAAAAATAATAACTTTCTCAAGAGTTTCAGCCACAAAATTCAATAAAACAAGTTTCATTCAATTTTCTGTGTTACCAGGTATTTATATTTTGAGTTTTATATATTTGTTTGTTCATTAATAATTAATACTTTACATGAAACGTGCATGACTGGGCCTTATAAGCTACTTTATAAGCTAATTTAATTGTAAATTGCATAATTTATTAGAGGTAATATCCACATAACATCCGCAGTCAGCAGTGCGGATGCGGATGTTAAAAATGATGCGGATATCCGGTCCACCCCTAGTATACTCACACGTACAATACTGCATTAATGCTTGCGAAAGTGCACGTCAATATTTTATGCAGCCACGAGTGGTAATGCGGAAAAGAATAACTAGAAAAATCTATAAACAAACAAACATAATGAAAGTACAGATAAAATGTTCCACGAGCTAAAAATTCTCAAACCAGTAGAAATCTACAGCCTAAACACTGCCTCCTACTGTATGCATCAAATCGGGTATGATGCCTCACCAGAAATCATCCAAAATGAAATATTAGCTTCCCAAACTCAACACAGCTTTAACACAAGACAATCAAACACGTTTATCAGAAAACCGAATTACACTCTAGGTTGTGCGACTAGATCCTTGGTCTCCACAGGACTAAACCTCTAGAACACCTTCGATCAGGAGAAAAACAATCTAGAATGTTAAAAGCCTTCCAGAGAAAACTGAAAGAAAAATTCCTCAAATTATACAAACCGTAACAGTGTATCCTCTTTCTTATTTCCATAATAATAAATTAGTCATCATTCCTATATATGAAAACAAAAATAATAAATGAAAAGATAAAAGTAAATATGAGTAAAGTAAAGACATACAATTGTGTCGAGATATTCATTTACCAAGTTATTTGATATTTAATACTTAGTTTCTTATATCCCAACAAGTGAGAATGTGTAGTCCAAGCTGAATATCTATATGTATATGCAAATTTATATCTGAAACTTACTACGGATAATATCTCTGCCTTTATCTTTTTGTTTCTAAATCTTTAAAATTAATGTAAATAACCTCATTTTTCTGCATTATATAATAAAATTTGTCAAATAACTCCATTCTGACCAAAAAAAAACAAAATCTGCTTGTGAATGACAGTTCTGTACTATATATATATATATATATATATATATATATATATATATATATATATATATATATATATATATATATATATATATATATATATATATTGTATATACAGTAAACCCTCATCCAACGCGTGTTTGTCCAGCGTGAATTTGCTTATACTTATACACGGAAATATAAATGCGAACAATTATTTGCCAAACCTCAATATACGTAAGCAAAAGACTCGCGGCCTTCACGTCAGATTGAAGCTATATTTTTGGGACCTCTTTGCGAGTGACCCGTTGTCCACGTCGGGCTACATCATGAAAAAGAAAAAACTATAGTGTTTGTCATTTACCATTACTTATTCGGACTATAGTGGATTTAATTTTCCTAGAAGAGTTCCTTGTTCCATGCACGGTCTGTGTGTATCATAAAAAAACCTCAGGGAACCATTCTGAGTTCATTCCCATCATGAAACGGACATGTTATATGCCTTGAAAAGTGGACGCTCAATTCTGCCAGTTGAGGTTTAAGTTTTGGTTTTTAGCTAAAAATATAATAGTTACCCCTTTTTCTTTGGTGTATTGAATCTGACGTGAAGGCAGCGAGTCTTTTGCTTATATTGAGGTTCTAAATGTAGCGGGGCTAGGCTGCTTTAAACCCTAGATCCTGTCCCAAAGCTGGATCCTATCTGCTTTGCAGATAACTGGTGAGGGAAGCTATATTTTTGGAACCTCTTTGCGAGTGACCCGTTGCCCACGTCAGGCTAACATCATGAAAAAGAAAAAACTTCAGTGTTTGTCATTTACCATTACTTATTCGGACTATAGTGGATTTAATTTTCCTAGAAGAGTTCCTTGGTCCATGCACTGTCTGTGTGTATCATAAAAAACCTCAGGGAACCATTCTGAGTTCATTCCCATATACTGTGTATATCTATTATATATATATGATACACACAGACAGTGCATGGAACAAGG
The DNA here is from genome assembly GCA_023014485.1 of Bathynomus jamesi. NCBI lineage: Eukaryota > Metazoa > Arthropoda > Malacostraca > Isopoda > Cirolanidae > Bathynomus > Bathynomus jamesi. The sequence goes on from JAJOZX010002478.1 coordinate 374,789, forward strand.
AACTCTTCTGGGAAATTAAATCCACTATAGTCCGAATAAGTAATGGTAAATGACAAATACCATAGTTTTTCTTTTTCATGATGCTAGCCCGAAGTGGGCAACGGGTCACTCGCAAAGAGGTCCCATAAATATAGCTTCCCTCACCAGCTATCTGCAAAGCAGAGAGGATCCAGCTTTGGGACATGGATCTAGGGTTTAAAGCAGCCTAGCCCTGCTACATTTAGAACCTCAATATAAGCAAAAGACTCGCTGCCTTCACGTCAGATTGAATACATAAAAGAAAAAGGGGTAACTATTATATTTTTAGCCAAAAACCAAAACTGGATCCTGTCTGCTTTGCAGATAGCTGGTGAGGGAAGCTATATTTATGGGACCTCTTTGCGAGTGACCCGTTGCCCACGTCGGGCTAGCATCATGAAAAAGAAAAACTATGGTATTTGTCATTTACCATTACTTATTCGGACTATAGTGGATTTAATTTTCCCAGAAGAGTTCCTTGTTCCATGCACTGTCTGTGTGTATCATAAAAAAACTCAGGGGACCATTCTGAGTTCATTCCCATCTTGAAACGGACATGTTATGTGCCTTGAAAAGTGGACGCTCAATTCTACTAGTTGAGGTTTAAGTTTTGGTTTTTGGCTAAAAATATAATAGTTACCCCTTTTTCTTTTATGTATTCAATCTGACGTGAAGGCAGCGAGTCTTTTGCTTATATTGAGGTTCTAAATGTAGCAGGGCTAGGCTGCTTTAAACCCTAGATCCATGTCCCAAAGCTGGATCCTGTCTGCTTTGCAGATAGCTGGTGAGGGAAGCTATATTATGGGACCTCTTTGCGAGTGACCCGTTGCCCACGTCGGGCTAGCATCATGAAAAAGAAAAACTATGGTATTTGTCATTTACCATTACTTATTCGGACTATAGTGGATTTAATTTTCCCAGAAGAGTTCCTTGTTCCATGCACTGTCTGTGTGTATCATAAAAAACTCAGGGGACCATTCTGAGTTCATTCCCATCTTGAAACGGACATGTTATGTGCCTTGAAAAGTGGACGCTCAATTCTACCAGTTGAGGTTTAAGTTTTGGTTTTTGGCTAAAAATATAATAGTTACCCCTTTTTCTTTTATGTATTCAATCTGACGTGAATGCAGCGAGTCTTTTGCTTATATTGAGGTTCTAAATGTAGCAGGGCTAGGCTGCTTTAAACCCTAGATCCATGTCCCAAAGCTGGATCCTCTCTGCTTTGCAGATAGCTGGTGAGGGAAGCTATATTTATGGGACCTCTTTGCGAGTGACCCGTTGCCCACGTCGGGCTAGCATCATGAAAAAGAAAAACTATGGTATTTGTCATTTACCATTACTTATTCGGACTATAGTGGATTTAATTTTCCCAGAAGAGTTCCTTATTCCATGCACTGTCTGTGTGTATCATAAAAAAACTCAGGGGACCATTCTGAGTTCATTCCCATCTTGAAACGGACATGTTATGTGCCTTGAAAAGTGGACGCTCAATTCTACCAGTTGAGGTTTAAGTTTTGGTTTTTGGCTAAAAATATAATAGTTACCCCTTTTTCTTTTATGTATTCAATCTGACGTGAAGGCAGCGAGTCTTTTGCTTATATTGAGGTTCTAAATGTAGCAGGGCTAGGCTGCTTTAAACCCTAGATCCATGTCCCAAAGCTGGATCCTGTCTGCTTTGCAGATAGCTGGTGAGGGAAGCTATATTTATGGGACCTCTTTGCGAGTGACCCGTTGCCCACGTCGGGCTAGCATCATGAAAAGAAAAACTATGGTATTTGTCATTTACCATTACTTATTCGGACTATAGTGGATTTAATTTTCCCAGAAGAGTTCCTTGTTCCATGCACTGTCTGTGTGTATCATAAAAACTCAGGGGACCATTCTGAGTTCATTCCCATCTTGAAACGGACATGTTATGTGCCTTGAAAAGTGGACGCTCAATTCTACCAGTTGAGGTTTAAGTTTTGGTTTTTGGCTAAAAATATAATAGTTACCCCTTTTTCTTTTATGTATTCAATCTGACGTGAATGCAGCGAGTTTTTGCTTATATTGAGGTTCTAAATGTAGCAGGGCTAGGCTGCTTTAAACCCTAGATCCATGTCCCAAAGCTGGATCCTCTCTGCTTTGCAGATAGCTGGTGAGGGAAGCTATATTTATGGGACCTCTTTGCGAGTGACCCGTTGCCACGTCGGGCTAGCATCATGAAAAAGAAAAACTATGGTATTTGTCATTTACCATTACTTATTCGGACTATAGTGGATTTAATTTTCCCAGAAGAGTTCCTTATTCCATGCACTGTCTGTGTGTATCATAAAAAAACTCAGGGGACCATTCTGAGTTCATTCCCATCTTGAAACGGACATGTTATGTGCCTTGAAAAGTGGACGCTCAATTCTACCAGTTGAGGTTTAAGTTTTGGTTTTTGGCTAAAAATATAATAGTTACCCCTTTTTCTTTTATGTATTCAATCTGACGTGAAGGCAGCGAGTCTTTTGCTTATATTGAGGTTCTAAATGTAGCAGGGCTAGGCTGCTTTAAACCCTAGATCCATGTCCCAAAGCTGGATCCTGTCTGCTTTGCAGATAGCTGGTGAGGGAAGCTATATTTATGGGACCTCTTTGCGAGTGACCCGTTGCCCACGTCGGGCTAGCATCATGAAAAGAAAAACTATGGTATTTGTCATTTACCATTACTTATTCGGACTATAGTGGATTTAATTTTCCCAGAAGAGTTCCTTGTTCCATGCACTGTCTGTGTGTATCATAAAAAACTCAGGGGACCATTCTGAGTTCATTCCCATCTTGAAACGGACATGTTATGTGCCTTGAAAAGTGGACGCTCAATTCTACCAGTTGAGGTTTAATTTTTGGTTTTTGGCTAAAAATATAATAGTTACCCCTTTTTCTTTTATGTATTCAATCTGACGTAAAGGCAGCGAGTCTTTTGCTTATATTGAGGTTCTAAATGTAGCAGGGCTAGGCTGCTTTAAACCCTAGATCCATGTCCCAAAGCTGGATCCTGTCTGCTTTGCAGATAGCTGGTGAGGGAAGCTATATTTATGGGACCTCTTTGCGAGTGACCCGTTGCCCACGTCGGGCTAGCATCATGAAAAAGAAAAACTATGGTATTTGTCATTTACCATTACTTATTCGGACTATAGTGGATTTAATTTTCCCAGAAGAGTTCCTTGTTCCATGCACTGTCTGTGTGTATCATAAAAAACTCAGGGGACCATTCTGAGTTCATTCCCTTATATATATATATATATAGCTTTTACTAATAATCTTACTTCACAATTTCAATTTTCATCTAAAAAATGTATTTTTTACTTGATTCTGTAATCTAATATTTTATTATATCATCATTTCCCAGAAGATGACTGATGTGAGCAGCCGAAAGCTCGGGATTCTTAATCCAAATTCTACTTCTAAAAATGTTTAAAAAATTTTAAAAAATTATTTTGAAAAAATTAAATCAGAATACAAAAAAAAATTATATAATAAAGCCGAAAGAAATAAAAAGTACATTTAAAAAAAAATCAAATATAATATATATATATATATATATATATATATATATGTTAAAAATGTACTTGCGGTCTCCTCAAATACTGTACGCTGTCAGTTAACGAGTCTGTTCCGAATCAATTATTCACTGTTGTACTTTCGGCGTACTTCAACATTCTAACTGTGTCTGAAACAAAGCCCCTCACGTACTTTCCATATACTTTCCATATACCTTCTTACTTTTCATACAGTTCCTATAGTAGTACAGTATTTGGAAAGTATACTGTACATAAAAGGCATTTTTTAAAGTGTATAGATTAAGGTTTTTAAGTTTGGTTATACTAATGATTATACCTTATAATAAATTAAGAGTTCCTTAAATCCATATTTAAGTATAATAATAATAATAATACTAATAATAATAATAATAATTGTGGATGTTCAGTAGGGTGGAGTGAAAAAAACTTTTTTCAGAATTCAGTTTTGTACGGCCGCCCAAAATTTGGTATGTGGTACCAATAAGAAATCTGTAAAATTTTAGCTACCTGCGACATCAACTTCACCGGCCCCAAGGAGGTCAAAGATTTTGCCTTTCAGGTGCCCCCCAACATTAAGGAAAAATTCAAAGATTTAAGCGTATCTTCCGTTGTGTTTATGCTAGGAAGATTAGTTTTGTTTCATTTGATTTGTCTATTTATGTTCTTTAACTTTACTCTTATACACGTTTTTCCTATTCCTCACAGAAATTTGTAAAATTTGGTATTTCATAAAAAATACTAACCAAAAATACGAGTGTTTATTTGTTTCGTTGATTGATTGATTGATGTTAAGCGTCATTCAATGATTCAGTTTTCTTTTAGAAGCTCATAAAATAGTTGCATGGCTTTAAATATATTGATTTATTGGAGCAACTCTCCGCTAATTTAAGCTAGATACGAACCATGCCTATCTAGGCTTAAATTACCCAAACCTCACCACGTGGAGGTGGCTGCTCTTTGTGTTCCACCCCAACCCACCCACCACAATAATTTAGAAAGCTTCTTATTCAGTTTTGTAGTCTCTCTTGGTTTCAAATTATTTCATTATTGTTTGAGATGCAATTTAGTTTTAACGTAGCCATCTCTCCTCTCACTTCCATAAACTGCTCTTGCAGCTTCTGTTACAAGTTTGATACTCCTTTCTACTGCTTGTGTATGACAAGGGAATTGAAAGAGCCAATGATGTCAACTCCTCTTTGGTTAAGTGTTTTTTTCAATGGTGGCTCAAGGTTGATGGACTACCTGTCGAAAATATAATAACAGTGTAGTCAAGTGCATGGAAATTTAGCTTTGGTACACTGAACTCGAGAATGCTTTTCATTTTTCCAGCTTCAGATCTTGCTACTTCGATCCTTCGTATTGCCAATTTTCGAATGTTTGGCCGGTTATCAGTAATCATTGCAAGAAGAAGGTTCTCATTCTCATTTGTAAAGGTCTGGGATTAATTAATGGCTTTGTCGTGAGTTTTAACGGCTCAGTGCTTTCGTCTGTTTCGCTGGAACTTGACGAAACAGTTGCAGCAGTATCAAATTCTTTCATTCCTTTCGAGATCCGTGCTATATATTCCTCACACTTTTGTGTGCCTTTTTCGTTTTGTTCACCTTTTTGGTGACCACTTTATCTACGGATCCAATCATCATTTTTCGAGACGTTCGTTGGTCATTAAGAAATCTCTTTCCAGAACAGGAACACTTCGGTCTTTCTCACAACGACATGTCAGGAAGTCTTCACATTTACAAGAAGCTATATCGAAGAGCTTCAGTGAGTCAAGTTTAAATTTGTGAAGCAATGCTTGATAGGATGTTTGGTCTTTCCGCCCTTTGAATTGTTTTAAGACATTTTGATATTTTTCGTACAAACCTTGGATGCGCTGCGTTACGGTCTTATGACGGCTAGTTGGAATAGAAGCACGATCCCATAAAGTCTTTACTTTTTGGGCAACGACTGCAGCAACATCATAAATTTTTGGATTAGCTTCTCCTGACTTAATTCTTTCCTGTCTAACATAAAGGAAACACTGACGTATATCTTCGGACGAAGGCAAATAAATCAGTGAGAGATCCTTTGGTGGTCCAAAGATTGGATTCAGCTGTTGAGTATTCCTCGTCTTCCTTTTTGCTGATTCATTCGAGGCCATGGAAGTCATGCCTAATTTTGCTTTGTGCGTCGGAATAGAATTAGACTATATTAGTGACTGTAAATGTTTTAGCGAATCAGATTCAATATAAAAATTTATCAAGCAATCAAATAATCTGAAAAAGAGATATAAATTATAATGTAATATACGGGGCTCCAATAAACCTTAGCCACCCTCCCCCCGCCCATGGCCTAAACCATTAGAGGTACAGTAAAACTAAACATACTTTACGAAAGAGAATTTAATCCTGCATTTAATGAGAAACAATTAAAACTTGGTGTTCCCGCCATTGGCTTCCAAGACAGCCTGAATTCGCTTTGGGTAGCTTGCCAAAAGTGACGTGAATAGATCTTGATCGTTACGCAAATTTGCTAAAACAGTTTCAATGTGTTGCGTCATTGTATCCTTCGAAAATCGATTTGCTGCAGGTTCTTGAAACAAGAGACATTCAACCTTGTCCTTTATAACTGATCCAATGTGTTCACAGACGTTCAGGTCAGGAGAATTTCCTGGCCATTCTTCATTTCCAAAGAATCGATCTCATGGTTCCACAACAACTGTTGAGTAGCTAATGCCTTAAAGCAGGGGGCCTTATCGTGCAGAAGTGTGACCTGATCGACATCCATAACATTGTTTGGGTTTCTTAGAAAAGGAATGACATGCTGGGATAGAATAATATCACGAAAATACTGTCCATCCCAACTCCGACCATTTGGCTTCAGCATCCACATGAGCTTCTTTGCAGTGAACAAAACAAACACACCAACACATTCTGGACTTTTTAATAATTCGCGATAATGTTCATTGTCATCGATTTCATCTGGTGTTGTGACCCACACTCGATCATTTTGGTAGTTAGGCCGACGTGTTACGTAAACAAAAAATTCATCGGAGACAGCTAAATGCATGAAATCATCCACATCCCAATCTTCAAAATAATGGGCAAACCACATTCTGTCATCGATGTTAAGTTGAGTTTTTCTTGGCTTTGGATGTTCATGTCAAGGCTTTAAACCTTGCCTATGACGGTACAGTCGAATGATCTCACCACTAACGATCTTTCCTCTCAACACTTCGATCTCTCTAGAAAGTTTAGCACAGCCGTTTTTCCGCTTACGCGTACCGCTTTCAATGATGTCCTATGTTTCCCGAGAGAGTGGCAAATTTGGGCGCCCAGATTTGGTTGTATCCATTTGACATTCATCCAAAGTTTTATTCCAATTTCTTTTGACGATGTCCTCACTTCGCAACTTTTTGGCAACCCATGAACGTGTTATAAAGGTGGCTCCAGCATCACGAGCTTCCCGAATGTTATTGCTCGTATGCGATCTATCACACGTGCCTCTCCGAATTCACCAATTAATTGAGAAGCCATTATATTATCACTTTATCAGCTAGAGTAATTTCAATACCTGCAATAAATAAAGAATTTTATATATTTTTATAATCACTAAAAACTATTTCGATATAAGTAAACATGTAAGCTGCAAATGGGAGGGCTAAGGTTTTTTGGAACCCCTTAGTATAGATAACAAACCCTAAATAATATATTTATGATATAATTTAACTCTGTGAAACTCTAAACAAATGAAAACCTTAAAATGGTGCTAAAACATATATTAAAGTTCAGAGACTCAACGAAACAAATAGAAATTCCTATTTTTTGTTAGTATTTTTCATGAAATACCAAATTTTACAAATTTCTGTGAGGAATGGGAGAAAAGTGTATAAGAGAAAAGTTAAAGAACATAAATAGTCAAATCAAATGAAAGAAAAATGATCTTCCTAGCATAAATACAACGGAAGATACGCTTATATTTTTTAATTTTTCTCTAATTTTTGGGGGCACCTGAAAGGCAAAATCTTTGACCTCCTTGGGGCCGGTGAAGTCGATGTCGCAGGTAGCTAATATTTTACAGATTTCTTATTGGTACAACAGACCAACTTTTGGGCCCCGTACAAAACTGAATTCTAAAAAAAGATTTTTACTCCGCCCTAAATTGTTCAGTTTTCCTAGTAACATCTATGAAGTCATATAACGGATAGGACCTAGAATTTATGCAGAACTCTCAGATTTTCTTTTATATTTCTATTTTGGGACAGTGTCAATAAATGTATATAAACGGAAATAAAAGGTTTAAATTCATAAAGTAGATACCATTAATGACACGTTTACAGTATTTACTGTTATTATTTTTTTGATTAACCCATTATAGCCGAGAGGTCTTTCAGATACTGAATAAAATCGTCTAACGTTAGCCAGAATAAAATCAGTAAACTGACGCTCGGCACTAATTGGTTATCCAGGAGATTTTCTTGTAAAATGCAAATTTGATATAATTTTTGTACTTACTGTATATGCCCTACCTCAATTTCTAATTTCATTCACTCTTCCCATTCTTACCTAACATCGCGCCCTCCATTTGCTATCACACTCTACTTTCCAGCCCTTACCTCCATCTCCACTTTTCACCTTCTACCTCCCTTCCTACTCTATCACTTTATTTCTCCCAACGTAATCTACCATTATCCCAAGTGCTGGCAACCCAACGAAACTTTAAATGAAGTGATTTCGATCTAAATATGTCTTGGCGGTAAGAATCCAAATTTTAAATATGTGAAGGTGTGGAAAAATATGGGGTCAGATAAATGTTTAGGAAAGTGTTTAGAATGAAGCACCGTTTTACACTACTGAACACCTATTAATCATGCCTTCGGTGTAAATACCCTAAATTTTAAACATGCTTTGAATTTTGACGGTGTAAAAAAGTTTGAGCGCGGTTGCACTGTGTTCGGAAAATCATCGCTATAACCGGTAATCCCAAGTCAACATTCCAAGAAATGACAAATAAATATCAAGGTGAAGGAATCACAAAGGCAAAAAACGTGTTCAGGTGGCTCTAAATTGTTTTCAAATCGAAACAAACGTGCCCTCAGACGAAAAATCCTCTTTTAATCAGTTTCATGCGGATTCCTGGACTCTCAACCCTCCATTTGTGTTAGCATGCACTGCACAAAGATCTTTACATGAAGATGACTATTTCAGTTGTGCTGGAAAGTGCAGACCATTCACCAGCTCATACACTGCCAAGCGTCTTCTAACCTGATGCATTCAAAGATGTAATTGGACCACATACGGGTCTTATATTTTGTGGAGTGATTGAGAGCCACTTTACTAGATACCAAAGTGATGGCCGTGTGTGGGTTTGGCGTCCTTCTACAGAGCGTCTGCAACCTAACTGCTTTGTTTCCACCGTTAAGGAATGTGGTGGCGGTGGTGATATAGATAGTGTGGAGAGCATTTTGTGTACCTGGTTATGGGCTCCACAGTGAAGTTGCAGTACATTTAAATGCTGACGCCTGTCGTGACAAGATTGCTAGTTATGTTCCGGAAGTTATGGTGGAATTTCTTTGGATGGGATCCTCAATCTTGTTTCCAACAGGACAATGTTACATGTCACTAAGTAAAGATGTGTTGACGTGGTTTCAAAATGAAAATATTAGACTTCTACCACAGTCAGTCCAGAGTCCAATCCTAAACCAACTGAGAACTTCTGGGATAAATTAGAAAGAGTTCTTCGACGACTGGTACCCTAAACATGTAATAACCATCAATAGTTATAACAATATTATGTGTAATATTAACTGCGGCGTATATAGACGCTTGGTGGAAAGTATGCCTCGTCACGTGCTAGCTTTCACTGCTGCAAAAAGTTGCATCATCCGTTGTAAGAACATGGCGTTCGGATACTTTTGGCAGGGCAGTACTCTGCTAATGTTCAGGCTCAGGTAGAAACTTTTAGAGTTCATGCTTCCCTGCGTCTTTAGAGGAAAATAAGGTCTTCGTATGTTTCCTATCATTAAAAACAAGTTGTTTGATCTTGGAGAATGGGTTTTATTTTTCGAGTTAGAAGCACATGAGGATCACTTTAACGCATTGCTTCCCAAAGCATTCGGGAAGCAATATGTTAAAGTGATCCGTCCTCGGAAGCAATATGTTAAAGTGATTAACACTGGGAAGCAATATGTTAAAGTGATCCAGTGATTATATAAAAATATTGGTGCTACTATACCGTGCGGTCTACAAAGATATTTACACTATAGGCGTGCGGTCTACAACATATTTACAAATTCAATTACATTAAAACAAAAAATTTAAGGGACACCTAAAACACAATTCATTCTGTGGGATATAATGCCCGGTTATGTTAATTGAATGCCCGGTTAGGTCAACTGTATGCCCTTAACGATTGGTTAGGTTAAGTTGTGATATTTTCATTAAAACTAACGAAAATCTCACAACTTAACCTAACCAATTGTGAAGGGCATACAGTTGACCTAACTGGGCATTCAATTAACCTAACCGGGCATTACATCCCATAGAATGAATTGTTTGTTTTATTTGTCCTTTAAATTTCTTGTTTTAATGTAATTGAAATAATATTTGTCATTATTCCCCCTTTTATAGCCCCCTTTTTTATCATACTCCTTATCCTAAATATTGGGAAGCAATATGTTAAAGTGATATACACTGGGAAGCAATATGTTAAAGAGAGGTTCCTGGGAAGCAATATGTTAAAGTGATCCGCACGTGACTGTTTGTTTATATCCAGTCCACATATTTTCCCTTTTGACAAACCGTCCTAAACTAAGAAAATGTTATGTAAAATTATGACAATTTTTAATACATTATGTAGTCCAGTCAACGAAATCATAATGCTACTGTAACTTCGCCACCGTAACCCATTTTTGTTTTAGGAAATAAATATAAAAATGCATTATGATGTTGGATAAGACATGCATTAAAATATATAACACAAAATGTGACCAAATGAAAATTTAATGTATCATAATAATGCTATAATTTTGCATTTCCTAAGTTTTGCATAATAATTCACAGTTTTCTTTTAAAAGTTTTAAATTACTTAACAACTTCGACACATTTTGTATATTTATAGATTAATTATTGGATGGGTAATGGAACAACGTTGATCTGTATAATGTCAACACCAAAATTTTTGAAAAGGCACAATATCGAAAATCTCAACCTTATGTGTATCATTTATATTCGTGTTAAATTATTTTAAATTGGATCTGGTTAGGTTACGTTACATTAGGTCAGGTTAGAACTGGTTAGGTTAGATCAGTAATTTGCATTGAAAATCTGAAATGCATGAGAGAGTTAGTCACTTTCAGTTGAAATATTAAGTAAATTTTTAGTTTTCATTTGAAATACAGTAGTATACTTGCATAAGGTCGATCTAGAATAAGGCCGACTTGCATAAGATCAAACGCCGACATTATGAAATTCGATTTTGTTCATGTAATGCAATGTGGTAGGCCATATGTATATTGCAGAGAGCAGAAATTACATTAGTTTTGATGGAATTAGTGTTTCATTTGATTTGCCGATGAAGCAATTCCAGACTGAAACATTTCTAAAAATTCTGAACGTGATATATCATTACGTTTCATCTGTTTTTTTATTAACAGAATTTTGCGTCTAAATTTTTCTTCATTTTTGCTACGACAAACAGTTTTGAACGGACATTCGAAATATTTGTCAATTTTCTCTGATTAAGGCTCTAAGCCAGTGGTTCTCAACCTGGTTTGTATGGTTACCCAAAACCAATTCCAGTTGTCATTACCCCAGTTGGGTAATTTACCCAACGGTTGAAAACCAGTGCTCTAAGCTAATTTTACCTGTCTAAAATATCATAAATGGGATATTTCCGAACGTTTTTTTTTGTTCGGGTATATCCTAATTACGCCGCGAAAGGGTTAAAGTTTGTGAAATTTTAGATTTCTGACTTCGTCACTTGTCTGTCCGAACAAAATTAGGGATTACTTTATCAGTATCACTTATGCTCAGTTGATACTACGTGCGCACGTCAATACACGCACAAACTGCTAAGTATTCGCTATATATATATATATATATATATATATATATATATATATAGAGAGAGAGAGAGAGAGAGAGAGAGAGAGAGAGAGAGAAAATAAAAAGACCGCACGATTTTTATTTTATTTTTATTTTTTTTTATTTTATTTATTGTCTATTTACTTTTGTCAACCGTATATATATGGACGATCTGCCTCGGTGGTGTAGTGGTTAGCATCGCTGACTACGAATCCATCGGCCCCGGCATCGAGACCCAGTGACGGCAGGCGGCGCGCGGCAAAACCCAGCTGTTCATCCTTCCACACAATAAAAAAAAACTTGCTTGGTATATAAATAGGTACCCTGGGTAGCCTAGTGGTTAGGACGCTGGGCTGCTGGTGGGGCGTGGTTCGGATTCCACGTTAAACTATAGGTTTAAGGTGTGGTGACAAGCTTGACCTTCGTCAGAATGAATAATTCGGATGGAAGCAAAACCAAAGTTAACCAAGGTTATATATATATATATATATATATATATATATGTGTGTGTGTGTGTGTGTGTGTGTAAAACGATAATAAAAATGTGCACAATATATTCTGCATGAATATCAAAACACGAATAATAATTTGCAATAAAAATGCAAGTGTCATTGGTTTTTTATTGTAGAAAATGAAACCTCCGATTTGAATACAAGTGACAAGGTTTTTCCAGCATGTAAAATTGAAAAGTATGATACTCTTAAACTGTATCAACAGTGTTTGGGAGTATGTGGGTCATGTTTGCAAGTACGCAGAATTGGCTGTCTTAGTTTGATGTTATAGTTTTGGGGGGATGATATTATTCAGGGTGCAGTGTTTGCAAATTTTGAAATTTGGAAACCTGCAAACCTTGTCGACAGTGTTTGCGAGTAATATAATTAAATATATAATTCAGCGTGCCTGGTGAATGATAGGAATTCACATACTTCTTTCTCTTTACGAGTATATGTCATATTTGAGTATATTGTAATTTAGTTAGAATCGAATAAAGATTCTAGTACGAAAATTAAATATCAGTGAATTCAGTTAGAATTCATGGAGTAAATTTGAACTTGACTAAATCCAAAATAAGCTTAATTTATGTTTAATTTCAAATGGATGAAAACAGTTGCAAAAAGAAAGATAATTTGCTTTAAAGATTGATGAAATTCAGCTAATCTGTGGAAAAATCGGATGAAAAGTTGTGCTTAAAAAATGCAACTGTGGCTGACGGAAGGATTTTCAACGAATTAATGGAAATACGGTTTTCCGTGTATAACTATTTGAATTAATGAGTCACTATTCCTAACCAAACCATACAATTAATATCATAATTGAAAGTAAACATCTAAAAACTAAAGTGACGTAAATGAAACGCAAATACAACGCAATACTATTGTCAGGTTTAAATTCTAGCACAAGTTGGAGTTTATAAGCGTGCAGACGAAAGTGTTTGTTTGTGAGGAACTTTGTGAACTGTTGATTTATGAATAAACAGTTTGCGACTACGTTATAACATCGACGTTTTTTGGTTAAGCGAAAATGATTGTCATATGCATTCAACATCTTCCCATCTCTATGGCAAGACACACCCGATTTCCTTGAGTTGTTTATGCCACTTTGTAATTGGTTTGGTACCATTGCAGTTGGGTACCCCAACCCAACAAATTCAATTACATTAAAACAAACAAAAAATTTAAAGGTTAGGTTAATTGAATGCCCGGTTAAGTCGACTGTATGCCCTTCACAATTTGTTAGATTAAGTTGTGATATTTTCGTTAGTTTTAAAGAAAATATCTCGACTTAAACTAACCAACTGTCAAGGGCATAGAGTTGACGTAACCGGGCATTCAATTAACCTAACCTTTAATTTTTTGTTTTAATTTAATTAAATTTGTTGGGTTGGGGTACCCAACTGCAATAGTGCCATTGTTGGATCACGTGAAGATCAGGGCCCCCAGCGTTCGTTAGTTGGCTTTATAAGGCTAACTAACGAAAATATCACGACTTAACCTAACCAATCGTCAAGGTGATCCCCATTGTTTTATCAGTTGGATGTTCTTTCCTATACACTTGCCCAAAGTTACGGTGAACATTGATAACCGACATAAATCCAGCTAACCAGAACATGCAGTGGCCTTTCGCTTGTACAGTCGTCATGACATTTATCGTCGCGTGTCAGAACCATTGTAGGGAGTCTTACTGTCGCGCATGCGCGTTAGAACATACCGCATTATCCGCCTACATCCTGAAAAATCCTTGTTAAAATCACAGAAAAGAGTTATGGAAGAGTTTCGGCAGGAAGCTCGGACCTTTTCCAGTTTGTGTACCGTTTTTCATATAATTTATTTTTGAGAATATTTTTGTTAAAACTAACGAAAATATCACGACTTAACCTAACCAATTATCAAGAGCGTACAGTTGATCTATTAGTAAATAGTAAATACTATTCCAGAAACAAACAACGTTATAATTAATAATAGATCAACTGTACGCCCTTGATAATTGGTTAGGTTAAGTCGTGATATTTTCGTTAGTTTTAACAAAAATATTCTCAAAAATAAATTATATGAAAAACGGTACACAAACTGGAAAAGGTCCGGAAGCTCTTCCGGAAGACATAGCCTTTCTGGCTGCTCCCCGGATTTAGGCGAAGGACCGACCCCAACTCCAACATTTGTGGAAACCCTGTATATTTATTATAATACAAGGAACATTGCACTAATAGAAATAAAACATAAAAAAGTGAAAAAAAATTAGGATTTGGTTACTTAAGGTCAACAATCTTTTCGGTACCTACGTATTAACGGGGGGCCACCACATATTGATGATTGGTTATGTTAAGTTGTAATATTTTCGTTAGTTGAAAATTTCTAATACATCATATTTTTTAAATAGCAATATTTTTTAAAATATTTTTAAAAATTTTTTAAATTTTTTTAAAAAATTATTGCTATTTAAAAAATATGATGTATTAGAAATTTTCAACTAACGAAAATATTACAACTTAACCTAACCAATCATCAATATGTGGTAGCCCCCCGTTAATACGTATTGCTATTTAAAAAATATGATGTATTAGAAATTTTTAACTAATGAAAATATTACAACTCAACCTAACCAATCATCAATATGTGGTGGCCTCCGTTAATACCAAAGTACCATCTTTTCTGTACAAGGTTTCTTTTATCGGTGCTACTGTAGTATGCGGTCTACCTACGATTGGTTAGGTTTAATCATGATATTTTCGTTAAAACTAACGAAAATATCATGACTAAACCTAACCAATCGTCAAGGGCGATTGACAATGGGATGTAAACAAACAATTAGTAAACAAGATAAGAAGCTATAATTAAAAGGTAGACCGCCGAATCGTAGGTAGACCGCATACTACAGTCGCACCCTTTTATCATTTAAGGATAAAATATTATAAAGTTACAAACGTAAGGCTTACAAACATTTGGCAGAAATTAATTTCTGTTTTCAATGTTCAAAAAAGCAAGTTTATAAATTTTAAGAAATAAAAATATTCTTATATTCATTATATACTATGACCACCGGAAAAAACTTTCTTTTAAAAAGCTGAAAGAGATTTTCTATATACACTATAATAAAAAAATAATAAAT
Source organism: Bathynomus jamesi (assembly GCA_023014485.1). Classification (NCBI taxonomy): domain Eukaryota; kingdom Metazoa; phylum Arthropoda; class Malacostraca; order Isopoda; family Cirolanidae; genus Bathynomus; species Bathynomus jamesi. The sequence goes on from JAJOZX010002478.1 coordinate 390,017, forward strand.
TTTATGTAATTTATAACGATAATCCGTTAACCCCAATTTTTAACTCCGATAACGATAATCCGATAATTTTACTACAAAGTTAACGGAAGTTAACGATAATCCGTTAACGATAACTATTTCTTTACTAACATTTAAAAAAATCAAGGAAAAAAGCTTTAAAACCCATAGAAAATGTTTATTTATGCAAAATCCAACAATAAATAGGTATTTAACTGTATTTTTATCAAGTTTTGCAACTTTTTTGCTTAATAACTTTTTTTTTATTTTTAATAAAAATGTACTGATTACATGTTTTGAAACCCGTTACCCTTGCAACCACTAACCATTAACTAAATTTTAATTTACCAGAGAATTATTATGGCGGGAACTGAAAGGTAAAATTAAATTTTAGGCACATTTATTAAAGACTATGACACAATGTGCTGGTTGCCCTTCAGAAAGACCTTCTTACCTTCAATAAAAAGTGCACAACCTCCCCTTGCGAGATCTGGAAGCAGACTGAAGTTATGGCGGTTTGAATTCATTCGCGGAGCGGTGATCTTCCGTGAATGACTCCTCGCAGTTAACGTGTTAACGGATTTTAACAGACTAAATATCGAGTTACCGGAAGTTAACTGGTCCGATAACGATAAATGGAAATTAACTTCCGTTAATAGTCCGTTAAGAAAAGTTAACTTCGTTAATTAACTGTTATCGGATTAACGCTTTAGTGCCCAACACTGTATATATATATATATATATATATATATATATATATATATAATTCAGGGGCGTATATTCAGGGTGTGCTAGGTGTGCGGCGCACACCCACTAAAGCTGTAAAATAATTATTTTACAAAATTAATAAATAAATAATTAAATCTTTTATACTAAATAATATTTAATAAAAATGAAAGGTGATGATAATTTTGCATGCATTAATACACAGTATTAACCTTCGTTGCTGCTTCTCGTACTTTCTGTTCGCTGCTCATATCTGCGGTCGAGCTGAACCTTTCTCGCACACTTTCGGGAGGAGGGATAGAAATGATAACAGGCAGGAGATGGGGGAGATGAAAGGGAGTGTTAGGGAATAGTGGGAGTTATTACTGATTGAAGTCGAGCGGAGCGGCAGTAGCACACAGCTTGCTGTATGGCGTTAATGTGTTTCGCAGTGTCGTTCGATAATATAGCCTACTTTTGTTACTTACGCACCGCAGAAAGAGAGTCAGATTTGCATGATTCGTTCATTTTTAACGAATCACTATTGTTTGTATGTTTATCTTTCCAATTCTTAATATATATATATATATATATATATATATATTATATATATACACTGCCATTTAAAAGCATGCCATTTATGATATATAACTTACATTTTAGGCTTTAGGTACCTTGTTATAATATTCAGCACACCCTGATTTCTTAACCACGTACGCCATTGATATATATATATATATATATATATATATAAAATGTTGAAAATAGTAATTTACAGTATATTTCAAAATGTGGAAAACATTCCACTAAACTGCAAAAAAATGGTGTCTAAACGTTTCAATAGTGGGACCCACGTTTTTGTTCAGTAGCCCTTCGGCAGTATACTTCAGAGTATACATACACACACACACACGCACACCTTGGTTTTTCTTCGGCCCGAATTGTTCATTCTGACGAAGGTCAAGCTTATCAATTCAGCCCAGCGTCTTAACCACTAGGCTACCCAGGATACCTAGGATACTCATTTATCTAGCAACCAACTTTTATTGTGTGGAAAGATGAAGAGCTGGGTTTTGCTGCGCACCTCCCGCCGTCACCCGGTCTCGATGCCGGGGCCGATGGATTCGTAGTCAGCGATGCTAACCACTACACCACCACTATTTGCAAATTTTTCAGAAAGAAATGTGTGTGGCATCCGAAATATTTGAGAAAAGTAAAACTAAGTTATGACACAGAGTTTTTGTTAATTTTGCTTTGATAGTTATCACTAGTAATTCGCAAGTGTTATTGGCAATTTAATAATGAGAATTTATGTTTGTTTGTTTTTTATGCAGGAAGGAGGAGCCAAGGGCGAGCACCCTCTAAAATGCCCCCACTATAGAAAGAGAAGGAGGGGACTGAAATCAAGATCCAGAGTCTTCGAGATGTCTCGACACTGCGTTTGAAAGATTGGAGGTCATATGATTGGGGAAGGTTGTTTCAGATTTGAAAGATTGAGTGGATTAACTCTTGCATTAGAAAGTTGGACAGAAAAGGGGTGAGAATGTTTCGAAAGTCTGGTACGGCAATCTTTCCTTAAAGGAGGAGGCATGCAGTTAGAGAGTTCAGAAGAGCGACAGTAAAGAGAGAGTGAACATTGCAGCGAAGAGAAAGAAGACAGTCAGTAAAAGGCGGGAAATTGATGAAACAAAATGCTTTTGATTCCATACAAGAGCGGACAAAACCCCTGTAGAGAGACAACAACTTAGTGGGGGTGAAGAAACTAGAGAGTGTATGTGATCTTTCCAGGAAAAATCACGAGAATAGGAAACGCCAAGAATGTTAAGAGAAGGGGAAGGACTGGGTTGTGTATTGTTGAAAGCAAAGGAACTGTGTTTTTGAGCATTAAAAGCCAGAAGGTTTATGTTTGTCCCAGTCAGAGATCGTAAAAATGATCAGAGGTGTGTTAGGTGCGTTTGAAGATTTGCGCTGCATGTTGTATATATATATGAAAATTATTTCACGAAAGTAACACGTGAAAAATTTATGATGAATAAAACCACGAAGGAAAGGAAACACAAAAAGGTGCTCAAGCGCTTTCGTCTAATGACATCCTCAGGAACACTGAGGATGTCATTAGACGAAAGCGCTTGAGCACCTTTTTATGTTTCCTTTCCTTCGTGGTTTTATTCATCATATATATATATATATATAAAATATATATATATATATATATATATATATATATATATATATATATATATATATATACATTCTAACTGCAAACACGCAGTATAATTAACGTAAAGAACGACGCTTGTATAGGAGAATATTCCGCGCGGAATATTCTCCTATACAAGCGTCGTTCTTTACGTTAATTATACTGCGTTTGCAGTTAGAATGTATATAATGTACGGCATGCGGGAGGTGCCCCTTGGGGCATTGGTTTCTGAGCGTATGTAGAGGAATTACGGCATTTGATCGAGTGAGGCCCGTGGTGTAATGGTTATCATATCTGACCGGCAATCGGAAGATCCCGGGTTCGATTCCCGGGTGGTTACCTCATTTTTTCATTGTTTCGTTCTCTCTCTCATCTTGCGCGGAATATTCTCCTATACAAGCATCGTTCTTTACGTTGATATATATATATATATATATATTATATATATATATATATATATATATAATATATATATTAGGGTGTCTCTTATTGGGTAGTCAAAAATTGAAATGTTGAATTATTTTATCTGCGCCCCCTAAAATAGTTCCATTTAGCATAAAAACTAAAACTTGAAAGTTTGACACAAATTGGCTCATATTTAGGGGTCGCCCCCGGCTAATAAAAATGGTGACCATGGCATAATAGCTCCTGACATATGATTATGCTCATTATACACATAATTCCTTCCTTCCTTCCTTTTTTTAGTTTGATTCGTTTTTATAAGTATAGGCCTTCTTATTTATCATTGATCCTTTTCTAACCTATCCTTGATGTTATAATCCATCCTTTGGTCCTCAATCCTGCTTTATCCCAATCCTTTTTCTCCTATCCAAAATCCTTCCTGGCTCTTTTTTTATATAGAATCAGCAATGAAGCATTGCTACAAAAAAAAAAACCATTAGTTTATTATATAGAGATAAATTCAAAATGCCAGTGCTATTTACATACTTTAATTACTTTAATTAGCATTATTTCCTTATACAACATTTATTTAATATACAATGATTATACAATATGGTGTATTTTAAGGTGCGACCTCATTGATGGTTATTTTTTGAGAAGAACAGTTTTTGATGGAACCTCCTCCCGTACCAGACCATACAGAATCCTTAGTAATGTTTTTTGTACTAATGTTACTCGTAAATCGTAATTCCAGTATATCACTGAATGTAATGGCAATAGTAATGACATAAACAACTAGCAAAATTAAAATTACTCCTTTAAATTACAATATCATACGCACAGCCTAAATGTATTTACATAGTTTCATGTGGTTAAAGTGAAAATTCGGTAAGAAAACAATAGAATTCGAAGTAAAAACGTTTAAGAACTACATCAAAATTATGTTCATTTTAACGTTAAACTTTACCGTTACATGAGATACATTAATGGATTAGGTTTGCATAATCAATAACGGCCCAAATAATGTAGAAGTTGTAGACAAATGCATATGGAAATATACTCATAAATTTGAGGCTGCAACAACTGAGAGGAGGCCTTTTTTTAATTTTTCTCCTTCTTTTCCTTTAATTACTACTTCATTCTCAAAAAAGTTATTGATATAGGTTCACAAATACTAATTACCACAATATTGTAGCTAAAACAACAGAAAATTTGACAAAATCAGCGACTATAAAAACACCAGCAGCAACGAAAACAACAGCGCGTGCTTGTAGAGCGTGCAGACGAAACCACGTGATTCGAAGCGTCATTGTAATTGGGTAATAATGACAGCTCTGACCGGAGCGCATTAGAAGGTTCAAAAAGTAAATTAGCATAGAGTTTTAACCACCTTGAAGGTATATTGATACATGTAAGCTGGGCTTACGAAAAATGTTTTTGTTGTTATAACTAACTACAGGGATATTTTTATAAAAAATAATAAATTTCTGCTCAAACTGCACAAAAAACCCTCGCACCCCTCTAGTGACGCCACTGATAGAAACACAGATCATGAAACACATGTCAGGTAAAATTTCCATTGAACTAAATTAAATTCTTTGTGACAAATAGCAACATTGTTTAAAACTTCATAATATGTGTATAAGAGCATAAATTCTAATTTTTTCATTAAATTCATTAAATTTTTTTCAAACACTAATAACAAAATCGGTATAAATAGTGAAAAATATAAATAACATAGTTTATTATCTGATAATAGCAACAAAGAAGTATAGTGATACACAGTTACACACCTTTTACTTATGACAGCAGAACACTGAATGATGACAAATAAACAATTGCAACATAATCTGGAGCATTCTTGATGAAACATGTTTAAACAGGTTGATCTTATCAACCAATATTTTCAGCTACAAACTTGACAATTATCTCTAATATATTCATTTAATTGAATTCATCATAAATATGATGATTAATTAATTAAAAACATATGTTTAGTATACTTGACAACTGCTAGTAATTTCAAATATTAATTGCATAAATAATAGCTATATTTTATGAACTTTAATAAGCGGGGGCGACCTCTAAAAATTGTTCAATCCAAAAAAGATTTTATATGTGATGTTTTTTCAACCAATGGAACTGGTTGAGGGGGCGCAACCTAAAAAAATCAACACTTCGAAAATAAGAGACACCCTAATATATATATATATATATTACAGGACGGATAAAAAAGTGACCTCTTAGAGGTAAACTGTCATATTAAAACAAGTAAGGGAACTAGAGCTCCCAAACTTCATAGATGCTTACCTTAGCATGTTGTTCGTCTTAATTGAGAAGTTGCTCGATGTGTCCCCCTTCCTGCTTAACGCAGGCCTCCAAACGTGGACGCCACTGATCAATAAACCTATTTACATATCGTTGAGACACCTTCTCCCAGCCGAGCAGAATTCTTTCGCGTAGTTCATCTATGTGTCTTATATTGATACCAGGGATGTAAACTTTGGACTTCAAGGCTTCACAAACACCATAATCTAGTGGTGAAAGATCGGGGCTACTAGCCAGCCACGTATTGGGTTCGATAAAATCCGGTGTTTCGTTCTCAAGGAATGTGACAGTTTGGCGTGTTCTGTGAGCAGGGGCTCCATCTTGTTGGAAAGTATATTTTTCACTCTATCTAACTGATATTCGACGAATTAGTGGTGAAAGATATACTTTCCAACAAGATGGAGCCCCTGCTCACAGAGCACGCCAAAGTGTCACATTCCTTGAGAACGAAACACCGGATTTTATCGGACCCAATATGTAACCGGCTAGTAGCCCCGATCTTTCACCACTAGATTATGGTGTTTGTGAAGCCCTGAAGTCCAAAGTTTACATCCCTGGTACCAATATAAGAGACATAGATGAACTACGCAAAAGAATTCTGCTCGGCTGGGAGAAGGTGTCTCATCGATATGTAAACAGGTATACTGATCAGTGGCGTCCACGTTTGGAGGCCTGCGTTGAGCAGGAAGGGGAACACATCGAGAAAATTCTCAATTAAGACGAACAACATGCTAAGGTAGTAAGGTAAGCATCTATGAAATTTGGGAACTCTAGTCCCCTTACTTTTTTAATATGACAGTTTATCTCCACGGGATCACTTTTTTCGTACCCACCCTGTGTGTATATATATATATATATATACATATGGACATTTTCCAGTTTTCTTTTGTTACACTATTTCAAACGTACTTTAAATAGATTATTAAACTTATACACAGCACAACAATGTTTTTTATCTCCTGTATACCGTAGACCTACTGCATAATATATATATATATACGTGACCCGACAATTCAGCGCAGGACAATTCACCGCCGACAATTCAGCGCAAGAAAATTCAGCGCAAAGAAAATTCAGCGCAAGACAATTCAGCGCGAAAATACCAACAAAGAAGAAGAAAGAACAAATCCAGAGGGAAGAGAGGCTTGCAACTGTTAGGTTAGGTTAGGTTAGGTTTCTAGTTTTTGAAATAAAATCTTAATTTTAACAATTCTAACAAATTTTGTTTTTTTAAATCAAATTTTAATAATTATACTCCTTTGAATTTTATCTCCGATTTGTCACTCCTTCGTTACGGTATTTATGTCACTCCTTTTTTATGTCACTCCTTTGAAATGTCACTCCTTCGATACAGACCCAATTTAGCATATATATAAATATACAAATTTTTCTCTTTTTTATTTATTGCGATTTATTTTTATTATTTTTAACTAAACTTTTAACTGTACTGACTTGCGCTGAATTGTCGGCGCTGAATTGTCTTGCGCTGAATTGTCTTTGCGCTGAATTGTCGGCGCTGAATTGTCGGCGCTGAATTGTCCTGCGCTGAATTGTCGGTGCTCCATATACTTATACTGTATATATATATAATATATATATATATATATATATATATATATATATATATATATATATACAAGTATAGAGGAAATTATAAAAAACTAAAATTAATAATAATTTACGGTTGTATTTTAAAAGCTTTCAAGAATTAAATTAGTGTGCAGCCACTCCCATGGCCATAACATAAAAATTTTTTCCCCAAACATCTTTCTCCACCCACCAAACCTCAAATAGTGATGACCTGGAAGATGAGTCAAATCTAGTGTTGCACTGGACGAAATACAGTAAAATAAAATGTCGAAACATTTAGAAATTAATATTCTCCGTTTTGGGTTCTTTTTTATATTGAAAATTGTTTAATGTTGGTTAAAAAATAGTAAAACTGCCATTATAAAATAAATAATGTTAAAGAAACATCTAATATTAACTAAAAAAGAAAACTTGTTCAAGGTGAGGGTATGTTGTTGGTTTTATTTGTTAATAAATGACTTGCCGGTTTTCAAGCATTCAATGTTTTTTTTCGCTTTAAAAAATTCTTAAATAGAAAAATGTTCTCAGTATGTTTATTGAAGACAATTATACACTAACTTGGTTATTTATTTTTTCTAATTAATTAGTCAGTTTTCTGGGTGGACAGCTTGCAGAGCATATTGTACAGCTGTACATATTTGTATACCATTGATCCTAATAAAAAAATGGATTATTACTTTGAAACATGCTGGATCGATATATAATAATTACCTGTGGTACAGCATCCACTTGACAGGTGACGTGAGCTTTCTCCAATTTGGACACCCCATAGACGGTAGTCTGTCCTTTTTTGCAGATAGGAGAGTCTAAAATTAAAAATAATATTAATGTTACTACTATTACTAACAATATTATTAATACTTAATTATCTTATTACGAAAATGTTCATAATTTAAAGTAATTCAGGTAATAATTATTAGCATAAATTTAATAAGAAAGAAAAAAATTAGTCAAGAGATTACTATCAGCTAAAACGCAGTTGTATATATATGTATATATATATATATACACACACTGGAAATTATAAATGACTAACAGTAGTACCTCAATTGAATAGTAAATATAGAGAACAAACTAAAAATATTCAAATACTGTATACTGTTGTTACCTAAGTTCATATGCATGATTCTATTCTCATGAAAATATTACATACAAATTAAAATGTATTCGTACAATGACTTATTTTACAGTTTCGGAAGAAAGTTCGCCTAAAAACAAAATTTCTAAGAAGGATAAAAAATTGCTAATTAGTAATGTTTCAGTTTCGTTTTTAAAATTTTTTACTGTCACTAAAAAAGAATAAAATATACAAAGAGAAGCAGAACGGGCTTTGACTCCTGCAGTACAACTTATTAAAGATTAGTACCATTTAGTAAAAATGTATATAGCCCATTGGCACTTGACAGTATCATTTGTTACGACTCAAACCCTGCCTAAAACTACGGCCACACTGCTAATTTCTTACACCTGATTCGTTATTTTAAATCAGAAAGGGTTGTACTATATGCTAATTGAACATGCAATGTTTCCTCGAAAACGAAAATGCAGTGTTTATTCTTAAAAATTTCAGTAAAAATATAATAATGTCAGAATATTTCATGGGATGCTAAGCTAAACAAAATTCAGGTACCGTGTTTTAAAACACATTTGTTTCGTAGCAGTGGGTCTGAAAAAGTTAAAAGTGTGATACATTTTAGACCTTTAAAGATCATTAGGCAATTTTTACAGCATATAGTTGAAAGGCGTTTAGTCTATTCCAGTTATATAGATTCATTTAGGCAATGACATCAATATATATATATATATATATATATATATATATATATATATATATATATATAGCAAAGCTATTGACTTCTCCTTAGGGAAAATACACGTGAGACAGCTGTAAGGCTGCGTATATCGGCAGTACTGAACTCCAACTGGAGGTACGCCTTTCTCAACATTTGGGCTTATCGGTCCGTACCAACCGTTCCCTTAGTAACCCACCACAATCCGGAATTAGAAACCATAGTAATGATAACAACCATGCCCTTTATAAAACTCCGTTCGAAATTTTAACAAGAACCAATAACCTTACAGAACTCCAAATTTTAGAATCTTTGTACATCTATAGAAACAACCCCTCCATTAACAACAATAGTTCATCTTACAAATTACTGCTCTTCTAACTGACCAACCACCATTCATACAGTTTTCTCTCAGTATCTGCCGAATGTGGAGGTTGACGTAATTATTGTGTATTTACCAGTTGAGGTAATTTTAATTTAATTTTAATGATTTTAATTCCTTTTGTATTAATGTAATTTTAATTATTTATTCTTATTTTGTTTTAAGGTTTTAAGGTTTATAATTCACTGATGATGACAAAAGATTTGTCGAAACGTCTGAAGTACAAAAATAAACGAAAATGTTTGCTGTTTTGTTGGTCCTTCTTTTCATATACTGTATATATAATTATATATATATATATATATATATATATATATATATATATATCGTCTTTTGGGAATTGCTAGTTCGAACCAGTTAAGAATTGATCAGAAACTACTTGAATGGGTGGCTTACGTCGCCATCATGTCGCAACACGGCTTTCCGCAGATCAACGGGATCAGCGAGGTTAAGGGACATTCAGTCTGTTTAGTAGTTGGATGTCCTCTGATGATGTAGCGATCCGTGGTTTGGATCTTGCGTAAAGCTGTAGACTGCCCCATGTCATGTGACTTTGGTCATTACGAAGGAGGTTAAACAACCCCCAAACATCATCATAACTTCACAAGGCAAAGTAGATAAGAAAGAAGGAGCAGCGAATGTTTGTCTGATCTGACCAGAATAAGTGGTATCAAATTGCCCGTCAAAATTGTCCGTCAACTTCCACGTTAACTGTTATTTGGGTAATTATTCGTTTTTTGACCCAGTCTCTTTTTATAATGAGAGCAAACTTTTCTGGTCAATTTTGAGGTGTTTTGCATGAATCTGCCATCCGTTTCCTGTGCAAATGCGTAGTTTTCGAGATATCGTCATCTCGAAAACTACGCATTTGCACAGGAAACGGATGGCAGATTCGTGCAAAACACCTCAAAATCGACCATAAAAGTTTGCATTCGTGCTAAACACAACCTAACCTAACCACCTAACCTAACCAATCACTTTATCACACACTTCACCACAAAAAGATTTCCAGTTAACAATGGACTCGCTACCTAGTTTTATAACTTTCTCGGCATAACGTTGTGAAAAATATTTTCGCAAATAAATATTTATGAACCGGAGGTTTTTATTCACCGAGAAGTTGCAATGTTCCAGCCATGTGCCATTAAAGATAGAAACAGTAAATCCACACTCACGCTTATTTTTTGGATTTTTTTTACGGCACCTAAACATCTCATACAGGCAGTATTACATTTAGGGCAAATCACGGATGTCGGAATTATGCCGTGATTGGAAAAAACATCTAAACTTTTATCTTCATCGAGGCCAACAAGGCGGATTAGGTCTTCAAAATCAAGTTCACAAGATTGACACGTCAAGATCCTAGAACGAAAATCACCAAACTAACAAGTAACAGAAAGAAGTAGGCAAAATCAAGAAAAAGTAGCCAAAAATAGCCAAAAAAATCTCCAAAAAAGGTAGCCAAAATAAACAAATTAACCGAAATTTATATACATACATATTAGAAAGTAGAAAATATTTTTTTTATAAAAAAGTACATTTTATACAAATTTGCACAAGATAATATATATATTTTCTTATTCAGTTTTGATTGGTTATTCAATATATATTGCTGTTATAGCTGGGTGTGACTGGGTCAAAAAACGAATATTAACCGTTATTTGGTTATCAGACTCGAGAGAAGTAGTTTCGATAAGAAAAAAAAACACTTTCAATTTAAGAAATTGAATTTAGCAACTTCTAACTTGCCTGATGATCTTGCAATGAACTCTTAGACTTGAGAGTTTATCTTGGCAAATAGTTCAGCACTCGAAGTTTCACTTCTGAACTTAAAGTTTTAATTTGTAACTCAGGTCGAAGAAGTGACTCTCGAATAACTTAACAAGTAACTGCGAGGAGGGAGCAAACGACTAGAAACTTGTAAGACTTAAGCTCACACAAGTTCAGATGTCACATAAAAAGAAAGTTTTAAATTCACAACCTCATTTGCATCAAGCAAGTAGGCTGTACAGGGGTGTAAATAAATAATTTACAGAGAGACACACATTTTATGCTGATTAGTCATAGGGGAAGGTCAGGGGAAGAGCGTAACCTTGGGTAGAATAACCGAAATTCTGGTGATGACGTGCTAATTTTTAATTCTATATTTTTTATCTAATTTCCACGAAAATTATTGACTGATTACTAATTTTCATAACATAAATCTTGATATGACTTACAATTTACAGAATAATTACAGTTCGAAATTTGCTTAAATTACAATTAAAACTTTTCTATCAAAAAGAATAAAGTACATGAAGTTCTACAGAACTGCAAGTTAGTTGAATTTGGCATGTTTATTGTCTCTCATGCAAAAGTTTGAGCACCCATTCTAAATTCTTGAAAATGTTTGAATTGTATCCAGCGAAGTATAAATGTTGACATAATACAACTCCGGAACAGAAAAAAAATAGAATACTATCTCAACTGCGTTCATGACCTTAATATATTTATGTTATACAACTTTATGAGGAATATCGAGTATCTGTGACGTCATTATGATAAAACGACACCTCTGTGCGCCAGCTTTGAAAAAAAATATAGTAAAAAATAAATATAGGAAATTTAAATATAGCAAAAACCTTATTAAGTAGTGAAAAGTTAATGCATAGCAACATTCTGTACGTACCAAAATTAATATATTAGAATATCTTGTCAGGCGTTACAAAAAATGGATAAGTTTATTATGTTTATTGAGTACTGCCAATATATTAAACCTTTATCAAGGACTTTTTAACTCTGGACTTATTTAATATTTCTGTTTTGAGATTTGTGAATCACACTTGAGACATGCAGTTTTATGGTGAAGACGCAGAAATGGCTTCTTGCAATCCTCCTGTGTAGACAGTTTTTATGAAGTGTTCTCAGGACCACTGAGATGTGTACTGAAGTGGCTGCTACTTTAAATGACGACTGCATGTAGGTCCTTAGCAGTAAGTTGGACGTTCTCGGTGACAATCGGACAATCCTCTTTGCAGCTTTGGGTGGATATTTTTGGAGGCCTTCCTAATCTCAGTAAAGATGCAGTAATACCAAACTACTCCCATTTATTTACGGCGTTCCAGATCGTAGTGACAGGCAGTGCGAGACGTTTGGATATTTTGGTGCACATCGACATTCTTTTTTTTCAGGTCTTCCGAAAGTTCTCTTGAAGAATCTTTCGTCGGTTTAACAGTAGGTTAGAAAATCGAGGCTTTCATACATGAAATGCCAAATGTATATATATATATTAGATTATATTTAACAAATTTCTAAGCTGAAATGTATACGAATAAATTCTGGTTCTGACTGTATACCCCCTGTGTGATGTATTCGCACATAATGAAAGTTCTCCGAGTTACTGAATTGAAGGTGTTTACTGTTTAAACTTTAATGTTGCAGTCGATAAATAAACATCATTATCCTTTTGTTTCTGTTGTAGATTTTCCTTTACTCATCATCGTTTATAAATATATGACAATATATTTATACATAATACAGGATTGTGCAGAATCTTTTACTAAGGGATACAAACCAAAGTAAACAAAGATACAACAAAAAATAGTATACCATTTGAAAGCTTTATTCAAACTGAGTACAAAACATCAGCATCTCGTATGCCATTAGCCTCACACACAGCTCTCAGACGTTCAGGGTATGATTTCAGCAAACGTTCAAAGAAATCTCTGTCATGTCCAAGTACTTAGAGGATAGTTTGAATGTGCTAAAGGAGGACCCATTGAAAATATCGGTTGGCACCAAGTTCCTGCGGCATCAAATCTTCCACTTTGCCCTTGGAAAATCGCTCCAAAGTGCTCTGCTACGTTCAGATCATGGAAATTTCCTGGTCATTAAGTCTGATCAAAGAAATCGATCCCAGAGTCTCAGAAATTGTTGGGTAGCATTTGCACGATGTCATGATGCACTATCATGAACACAAACCACTTCCGAGGTGCCTTTCACATTTTGTGGATTCGAAAGAAAGGGAATGACATTTTCTGTAATAACAGTCTGCTGATAATATGCACCATTCCATGAAACGTCTTCTTAGATCACCTTCAGCATTTTGACAGCAGTGAAGCCAATGAATATCCCACTTCAACGAGATTTTTTGCAAAGCTGTTGATAATGCTCATGGTCTTCAATATGCGATATCGATGAATGTTTACTGGTCAACAGCCTTGTTTCGCCTCTCCAAGGTGATTTTGGCAATTTGCGTGCAGTTTCATCGCGTTTTGCCATTTTTTCAGTCACAATATCTTTGCTCTCCTGCGACAGTTTTTCGGCCTGATTTCGCCAAATGTTGTAAAGCATGAGTCGTATCCCTTCTTCCATTTGCCAATCACCCATCGTTTACTACGATAAAGTTTTAGGGCTATCCACTTCCGAGTGATGGACGTTGCACCGGCTTCCATTGCTTCTCGATAGGCATTTCGGTCAACCACACATTGTTCCTCACAATTTACAACATCAGTCGTTTATCTCAAATTACAATTAAATTATCAATTGGAAACACTTATAACATATCTGCTATGGCAGTCCAATAAAGTTGGCACCTCCCCGTATGTCTGAACATTCACATTTCTCTGGATGCTTCACAATTCAAAAATTGGAGGTCCCAAAACGTTTCCACGCAATTATATATATATATATATATATATATATCTATAATATATATATATATATATATCTATATATATAATATATATATATATATATATATATATATATATATATATACAGGGTGTTTGAAAACTTTCTGTACAAATTGTAATGGGGGATAGGCAACACCAAGACAAACCCTTTTCGTCTATAAGTGTATGTCCGCTGACGTCACCATTCGGCGCGAGAGGGCGCCGCTGCAATTGGCTAAAAGGTGAATTGGGCTAGACTCGCGCTTGCCGCGGGCATTCTTAAATCGGACGTAGTACGCGTAACATGTTTATTTAAAGAAGGCATGTTTATTTAAAGAAGGTGCTGAAAGTTGCGACCGGTAGCATCAATGCATGCCCGACAGCGTCGAAGCATTGACCGACGTACACGTCGAAAGATTCCCGGCATTTCGGGAACAGTTCCAGCGGCGACAGCGATTCTTGCTACGAGGTCTTCTTCTAAGTAAATGGGAGTCTCGTACACGAGGTTCTTCATGTGTCCCCACAGGAAGAAATCGAGGCATGTTAAATCGGGCGATCTCGGTGGCCAGGCTACGGGCCCACCCCGGCCTATCCATCGGTCCCCAAAAGTGGCGTTCAGATAATCCCGCACATCGTTGCTGGAGCGTGCTGGGGCCCCGTCGTGTTGAAACCACATTCGTCTACGAATAGCCACGGGAACATCTTCCAGCAGTTCTGGCAACGTTTCTTCAAGAAATATCCGATAAACCCGCCCGTCGAGTCGGGCAGGCAGCAGGTACGGCCCAATCAACTTCCCATGGACGATACCCGCCCAAACATTGACGGCGAACCGTTCTTGATGAGCATGCACCCATGTAGCATGTGGATTTGCGTGCGCCCACACGTGAGAATTGTGCATGTTAAACACACCCTCACGTGTGAAACAGGCCTCATCTGAGAACAGCACATAAGCCGGAAAATTAGGCTGCACCGCTGTCTGCTGCAGAAACCAGCGTGCGAATTCCACACGAAGAGGGTAATCCCGAGGTTGTAATGCCTGGACTCTCTGACGATGAAACGGATGTAACTGCTGCTCGTGCAACACTCTCCAGACCAGGTCGTGGTTCACACCGAGGATACGTGCAACACCTCGCGTGCTTGCGCTTGGATTGTCCTCAAATCGCCGTAGGATTTCTTCTTCCATGTCAGGAGTGCGCACGTTTCTCTCCCGACCAGTGTCATGCATGTTTGCATGGAATGTTCCAGTTTCTCGCAGTCGCCGATGCAAATGCGCAAACGTTTGGTGGTTTGGCACACGTCTGTTTGGGAAGCGCTGTCGGTACAACCTCACAGCAGCTCTTCCGTTTCCATTGGCAGCCCCATACACCATATGCATGTCAGCCATCTCAGCAGTCGTGAAGCGCTCCATGTTACGCGTACTACGTCCGATTTAAGAATGCCCGCGGCAAGCGCGAGTCTAGCCCACTTCACCTTTTAGCCAATTGCAGCGGCGCCCTCTCGCGCCGAATGGTGACGTCAGCGGACATACACTTATAGACGAAAAGGGTTTGTCTTGGTGTTGCCTATCCCCCATTACAATTTGTAGAGAAAGTTTTCAAACACCCTGTATATATATATATATATATGAGAAACTCACATAACCATGACAAAAAGTTTAAAAAAACGAACACTAAGGAAAGAAATGGAGAAACCAATATTTCGGCCCGTAACAACAATGCAAAGCCTTTTCAAGTTATAAAAGTTAAAAGTTAGAGAACGAACTTAAGTGACCGTCAAAACTGAGCTAAGAATAGGAAGGAAAGTTAAAAGACAATAGAATTATGGAAACTTCGTACCTCTGGCTATTTGTTGCTTTATCATTTTGTAATCACCTTTATAATATTGCAAACGCATTCATAGGAACCCACACTTGAATTAAAAACAATCAAGACTTTGTATGGAAAATAATTCTATGATGTTTCGACGCTCGAAATCTGAAAGTTTCTGTAAAATCTGCATATTATCGATATTAATCGGATGATCCTACTCTCCTCGCTATGTATAACTAAATTGTCTATGTCCCATTCTCAGCCTTATTTATGGTGATGAGTATCAGGTTTCCTGTTTTCTTATATTTTTTTTACTTTTTTTCCTTTTCTCATTGAGTTTTGGCGGTCATTGGATCTGGTAGTCCAACTTTTAAACGTTGAAAATACACCGTTCTTCCGAGCCGAAATAATGGTTTTTCAATTTCCTTCATTACGGTGGGTTTTTATATATACAGTATATATATATATATAATATATATATTTTTTTTTTTTGCGGGGAGGAGGAACATTTTTGCGAGCTTCGTCCTTGACCCCTCCTTCCTGCATAATACATATATATATCAGGCATGGAGTAATTGTAATTTGTATTTGTAATTGATTGTAATTAATTACATTTTTCATGTAATTGGCAAGTAATTGTAACTGACTACCTAAAATGTAATTGTAATTGTAATTAATTATATTAGGAAACTAAGGTAATTGATTCAATTACAGTCAATTACTTTCAATTACATAAATATTAAAGTTAAGGGGTCAGACTTATAGGTTAAACTACTTGCTCATCATGTCTCAGGGACTTACTTTTGAAATAAAATATTATTCTTTTTATTTGAAATAAAATGTTCCAGTTACTTCAGATGTTCCTAACTAAAGTGCCAGTTTTTTGCCCTTATTATTTTGATAAAATAAATGTCACTTCTTTTGTCTTCTATTAGTACTCGTATTATTTTAATGCTTATCTTTGGTTTCATTAGACCATATCACATACATAATATTATGTCCAATGTCCAATTGTTCATAGCAAGAACTGCTTGATGAAAAATACCGTTTCGTGCAACTTTAAAAAAAGAGTACATCATTTTATTGACCTAATATTATTTACTTTTCATTCAAGGAATTATACGAGTAATTGTAATTAATTACATTGACTGAGTAATTGCCCCATGACTGATATATATATATAAGGTTCTGGCAAATCCTTAAATTTGGTTCTCAACGGACTCTTTAGAATGCTACATAAGTTACCTCCAAGATGCTCAGCTTCGCAAATGTTTGGAAACCAAAACGTTTCAAACCTTCCTGAAGTAACTACACATTCTCAGTATAGTCTATTGCAAAATATTCAAGACTCGGTTAACCCAATTGTCGAAGTTAGTCATCAGTTCCGCCATAAGTTTTCTGAATTATAGACTTCATGGTAAAACTAACACTTTTATTTTGTTTTGTATCTTATCTTGTCTTGTATTTTCAAAACCTATACAATCCTGTAGAAACTTGTAACTATCCTCTTTCGAATGATGCGTATGATTTTATAAAAGGACTTATACTTTAAGAGTTACAGGGGTTTCTTTTGGGTCCCATTTCTCTGGATCACCCTTTATAAAAACGTTTTACAAATGTAGCCCCCAATTAATATCGATACTGTTAATTTTCATTTAGTTTGAATTGCTAGTATACGTATTACGGGAATGACATTTTGGCCAATAAAACTTCATTTATCGTTTCAGGAAAACTGGCTTGTTTATTATCACTAAACACAATAAGTTCAGTAAAAGCATGTTTTGTTCAAATTAAACAAATGCCCCTAACTTATGAAATAAGAAAATAGTATTTCAAAATTGAATAAATATATATACACACACACACACACACTAAGTATGTGTATATATATATATATATATATATATATATATCCTGTTTGTATATATATATATATATATATATATATATATATATATATATATATATATATATATATATATATGAAAAGAAGGATCAACACAACGGCAAACATTTTCATTTATTTGTACATCAGACGTTTCGACAAATCTTTTGTCATCATCAGTGAGTTAAGTCTTAAAACCTTAAAACAAAATTGAAAAGTGAAAGTTACATCAATACAATATTAAAACCATTAAAATTAAAACCTTAAAGCAAAATGAAAATTGCATCAATACAAAATTAAAATCATTTAAATTTCATCACTATAAAAACTAAAATTAAATTAAATTTCATCACTATAAAAACTAAAATTAAATTACCTCAATAGGTAAATACACAATGTTTACATCCACCTCCATACTTGGCAAAGTCTAAGGGAACACTGGATGGTCAGAGGATTAGAAAGGGTATGTCTGTGAAAAACGGTTGGTTAGTCAAAAGAGTTGTAATTTGTAGGATGAGCTATTATTATTAAGGGAGGGTTAACTAGATCCAATAACCGTACAGAACTCCGAATTTTAGAATCTTTGTACATCTATAGAAACAAACCCTCCCTTAATAATAATAGCTCATCCTACAAATTACAACTCTTTTGACTAACCAACCGTTTTTCACAGACATACCCTTTCTAATCCTCTGACCATCCAGTGTTCCCTTAGACTTTGCCAAGTATGGAGGTGGATGTAAACATTGTGTATTTACCTATTGAGGTAATTTAATTTTAGTTTTTATAGTGATGAAATTTAATTTAATTTTAGTTTTTATAGTGATGAAATTTAAATGATTTTAATTTTGTATTGATGCAATTTTCATTTTGCTTTAAGGTTTTAATTTTAATGGTTTTAATATTGTATTGATGTAACTTTCACTTTTCAATTTTGTTTTAAGGTTTTAAGACTTAACTCACTGATGATGACAAAAGATTTGTCGAAACGTCTGATGTACAAATAAATGAAAATGTTTGCCGTTGTGTTGATCCTTCTTTTCATCTGTAAGCTCCGTTTCCCTAAGGAGAAGTCAATAGCTTTGATATATATATATATATATATATATATATATATATATACGAGGGTTGGCTGAAAAGTAATACCTCCACTCAAATAAATTTTAAGCGGGTTGAAGGATTTTATTGAAACAAAAGCAGATAATTATGTACTTTAGAGTTTATTCTTCAAAACGATACATTTACTTTTCTATAAAATCACCCTCTACCTTGATACATTTACGCCAACGATAAATGAGTTTTTGAAAACCATCCCGATAAAACTCGGAGCTTTGACTACGAAACCAAAATTTCACAGCGGCCTTAACTTCTTCGTCAGACTCGTAAGGATTTCCACCGAGATTTTCTTTACGTTTGGGAAAGATGTGAAAATCGCATGGTGCTAAATCGGGGCTATATGGTGGATGCGGCAAGACAGTGAATTGCAGATCCTCAATTGCTTCTCGCGTTTGAACACTGTTATGAGGCCGTGCGTTGTCATGGTGAACAATGACTGCGTTTTTGTGGGTGCGAACCCTCCTGATCCATTTTTTCAACTTCTTCAGAGTTTCAATATAACGTGCGGAGTTAATTGTTGTCCTTCTTTCTGTAAAGGCTTCGAAAACAACACCATTGATATGCCAAAAAACAGTCATCATCATTTTTCCAGCCGATTTTTGAACTTTTAATATTTTTGGTTGCGGTGAATTTTTGTACCAATATTTCATAGATTGCCGTTTATTTTCGGGGTCATAATGGTGGACCCACGTCTTGCCTCCTCTCACAATGTTGTGCAGAAATTCATCTTCATTTTCGAAGCGCTGCAGATTTTCTTGGCAAATGCGTAGTCTCTCAGTTTTCATCTCGGCAGTAAGCATGCGAGGCATCCATCTGGCGCAGACCTTTCGGTAACCAAGAATACTGATAATGTGTCCTACTTGCTCTTTGGAGATATCGAGCATTGCAGCAATTTCATTTTGTTTAATGCGACGATTTCCACGAATCAGTTCGTCACCGTAGTTCCAATGAGACTCATCGGTTGCCGTTACAGACCTTCCACTTCGCGGTTTGTCTCGCACATCTTCTTGCCCTGCTTCTCCTTCTTTACACCGCCTCGTCCAACGTCGAACGGTACTCACATCAGCACACTGTTTGCCGTGCACTGCTTGCATTCGCCGATGAATGTCTATGGGAGAAACACTCTCCGCGGTAAAAAAATTCAATTACGGCAAGTTGCTTGAAGCGAACGTCTTTTCTCCTTTCCATTGTACTCGATACTGAACCATCGTGTGGAATGAGTGTAGGTTATATTAGGCTATAACAAAAAACCGGTTTCATCTGGTTACCTCTACACAATCTGGAATGGGGGTGGGAATATCAAGTTACAATACAAAACCGGTTTTATCTGGCTACCTCTACACAATCCAGAATTATTCAAGTGGAGGCATTACTTTTCAGTCCACTCTCGCGCGCGCGCGCGCCGCGCGCCTGTGTGTGTGTGTGTGTGTGTGTGTGTGTGTGTGTGTAACGAATAGAAAAAGGTATATGAAAAACTTATTCAATTAAGCTAAAATAGCTGAAAACCACTTAAAGAAAATTAAAGTGGAAATGAATTCTATTTTGTCTGCACGTTATCACCCCTGACGTCCTGAATCAACACGTAAGAACTTGGCACAGTTTTGGGTGAAGAATTCATCAGAAAACGCTGTATGGTCTGTTCTTAATTCTTCTTAGGTTTTATCTAAAGTAAATTTGAAATTCTGCATCATATATATATATAAGTAATACTTTAGTTGCAGTAGTCAAACAAAAACAAACAGGTAACATCTGGAACTTATTTCCCCACAGTTCGGGAGTGAGTGTGCCCCAAGGTTCACCTGACCCCGAGCATTAACAGGAAGAGTGCTCGGTCCAACTCAACCCAAACGCCAGCAGCCGGGAGTGAACCCAAAGCCTCGCCGCCCAAAGCCCGATACTGAGGCCACTGAGCTACCGGTATTCTTGCAACAAAATTTATAGTCAACTACAGTATTTGACAACCAATCTTAATTCATTCATCCGGTGATTACACCAACCATACTTATTTTTTTCTGGTAGCCAACTTAAATGGTTCGTCACTTAGTGTAATCTTGGCATGGATGGATTAATCATTTGAATTGGTTGGCACGCAGTTAACGATGTACTTCGGGGTTGAAACGCTTTTCCGCGTGTGATACAGAGATTTTTATGGGTCATTTGTGTTGGCTCTGCATTCACTTGAAAAATCTTCATTTAACTTAAAGAATTGGTTTACACTTTATACTAACAAAATACTGTGTTCAAAATTACCACACCCAGCTTTGTTAAACTGAAGTAAATAATTGATGTTACTTCAAAATAAATTTAGTTTGGATTAAACTATATAAGATTATATTTATTTGGAATCAATAATTTTTCAAATTTTCCACATGAAATAAAGCCCAATTCCAAGTAAATATTTAACAAAACTGGTTCTGATAGCTTTGAACACAGTACTTTGTTAATATAAAATGTAAACAAATTCTTTGTTTAAATTAATAATGAAATATATAGGAAATATAAACACCCTCCCCCAAAAGATACGATATCATACAGTAGGGGCATAATCTTATTTATACGCTCAGTATTGTATATATTTTCTTACATGTATAAATCATACAAACAAAAGAGCATCGCATACAAAGAATTTGCCCTCACTTTTATCAAATTCTTTACGTAATAAATTTCAGTGTTTCATTCATGAAAAAACAGAAGTTATGTAGAATAAAGGGAATAAAAGTATGCTAAATACATTTCCAGGATACCTTTTCTATAACATCAAAGGGGGCGAAATCTCTCTTTACTTTCAGAAATATTTTTATATTACGTTTGAGTCAAATATACAAAAAGCATATATATATATATATATATAATATATATATATATATTGTTTTATATATATATACACACACACACACACACACACACACACACAGCAATGGTCTCCTCAGAAAAAACAATTTTGTCATCATCGACAAACAACGTGAGTCGGATTAACACTCAAAATCGAATCTGTCCAACTTTTATTCCATTAGTCGCTATACAATACTGAAGGGACGAAGGAACTAATTCATAAAAGATTTGCGACACCGTTAGAGACAGAGAGCCACTCCAAAACTACAACACAAGAAAAGAATTAGTCACTTCCTAAAGAGAAAAATCGGAAAAGTCGCATCACAGTGATATGTAGAGTATGTATTTTTTTCAACTGACGTTGAAGTTACAATAAGTGAAATTATAACCTATACAATCCCTTCAATATTTTTATGTGAATAAATAAACGCGGAGAAATATGTTCAATGTAATGATGATATTGAATTACTATTTCATTGAGGAGTTTGATGGTGAAATGGGACTTTAGAATACATATATTCATAACTTTGCTAGCGATATTTCTTTCACAACATAATATACATCGACAAGTTTTGAGGGTTAGATTAATTCAAGTTAGGTTGACAATGGTTAAGCTTAGTTAGGTTAGATTAGGTTCGGATAGATTAGGGCTCGTTAGATTATTAGAATGTTCACGAGATTTCTGGTCAACAAGATGTATATATCCATCGTTCAGGGAATAAATATTGGTCTTCAAATCAAAGAGAACAGCTGAAGTTCTTACAAAGATAATTAGATCATTAAAATTTATGCAGACCTCCAAAATCAGCAATCGATATAGGCTCAATTTTCTGTATGTATAAATCTAGCGTTATAATGACACTAAACGTTTTAGTAGGCCGTTCATCATGTAAAAGAAAAGTAGCAGTGGCGTTAAAGGGTTAATGCGTCAAGATGGTTATGGTGTATAATAATGATACGATAGCAAACTTAGAAGCAGGGGAACAAAGGAAACATGAACTTGTAGAAATAAGCTGAAAGAATTAAAAGAAATCAAACGAAAAATATAAATAAGAAGTAATAATACTATAAGAGAATTAGACAGGTTTACGAGAAGAAAAAATTGTCTTAAATATGTATTATTCATTGATTCATTGATAACTTAATGTATCAAAACTTACTTAAAAAAATAAAATCAAAACAAAAATGAAAGACATATTCAGCGACTCGGTATCGTTTCATATGTTTGTAGTGTACAGTAGGTCAGGTATATATAATAGAACAATAGATAAAGCAACATACCTAACCTAACCTTAAACACATTTCACGAAGCGACACTCGAGCGTTAACCTTAGAGGTAGGTCCAATGTACAGAATTCGATCGGCTATACCAAAAGAAACCCGAGTAACACAGCCTTTCAAAACCTTTTAATGTCTGTAACCATTTTCATAATCTTTCCAACGTCCACGACCGCACCGCCCAAAATCTAACGTAACTCAGCTAAATCAAAGATAAAACACGTTCATCTGATGGAAATTTAAAACTTTCTCTGTATTTAGCACTCGTATTTATTTACAAAAAGTTAACAAATATGTATTTACATTTTTATACACACGTTAATATTTTTCATGGAATATATAATTTTTAGTCCTGTATTTCCCGCTTCAACATCCAGCAGTAATCAGCCATCATGCTGATGTCCCACCCTCCCTGACTTTGGATGAACACTTTGAAAGAACAATGAACAATCTTGAAAAAGAAGGGTGGATTGCTTTTAAGGATGTTATCAGCAAATTTTTGGGGAACAACAAGGACCCAAATTACCAAAACATTGTGAACAACATGCTAAATGAGTTCAAAGAGTTGGGTTGTAATCTGAGTTTAAAATTATATTTCTTACATTTACACTTACATTACTTCCCTGAGAATCTCGGAGCACTCAGCGAAAAACAAAGAGAACGGTTTCACCAAGGCATCAAAGAAATGGAGAAGAGTTCTCCATTTCTTTGATGTCTTGGTGAAACCGTTCTCTTTGTTCTTCGCTGAGTGCTCCGAGATTCCCAGGGAAGTAATGCAAGTGTGAATGTAAGAAATGTAATTTTAAACTCAGATTACAACCCAACTCTTTGAACTCATTTAGCATGTTGTTCACAATGTTTTGGTAATTTGGGTCCTTGTTGTTCCCCAAAAATTTGCTGATAACATCCTTAAAAGCAATCCACCCTTCTTTTTCAAGATTGTTCATTGTTCTTTCAAAGTGTTCATCCAAAGTCAGTTTTCT
Organism: Bathynomus jamesi; assembly: GCA_023014485.1. Lineage (NCBI taxonomy): Eukaryota > Metazoa > Arthropoda > Malacostraca > Isopoda > Cirolanidae > Bathynomus > Bathynomus jamesi. Next base: position 413,965 of record JAJOZX010002478.1, read on the forward strand.
AATCTGGGGACCAAAATTCCTTCTTTCAATTTTGCTTCTGAAAGAGTTGGGAATTTACCACACAGATACCTAAAACATTCTCCATCTTAGTCCAAGGCCTTAACAAATCGCTTCATTAAGCCCAATTTTATGTGAAGCGGAGGTAAAAGGACTTTCTTCGTGTCAACCAAACTTTCACGTTGAATGTTTTTAGAACCAGGCAGGTGTCAGGTTGACTCTGCGTGGCCATTCCTTTTTTATCCAGTGCCGAGTTCTTGCTCGGCTATCCCATTCACGCAAAAAACATGGAAACTTCGTATAACCTGGTTGTTGACGTAACAACATACAAATTACTTTTAAGTCTCCACAAAGTAGCCAACCGTGTTCTTTGTATTTAACCTTAGCCAGAAGAAGCTCAAGATTTTCGTACGTTCCCTTCAAGTGAACCGAATGAGCCACAGGAACGGATGCGTACAAGTTACCGTTGTGAAGGAGGAAGCCTTTTAGACTTCTTTTGGAAGAATCAATGAAAAGTCGCCACTCATTTGGGTCATAGACTGCAGCGCCTAGCTTAAGTATTAGTTCCGAAACATTGTTGCAATATACCAGTGAATTTTCTTGAGAAAAATATTGGATGAATTCTTTTTTTCGATTTCTGTACCAGTAAAATGACGTCCCTGGAGAAAACAAGTTCTTTGCACGAAGTTTGGATCCCAAAATCTCTGAAGAATCCTTCAGGAGACACAAATTTCTTGCCAAATCATTAAATTCACTTTATATAAACAAATTGGGTTCACCAGATGTTTCGGTTTGAAAACAATGAATATCATCGTTTCCATCGTCATCAGACACCGAATCATTACCCAAAACATTACAAACACAATCCAAGCAGATAACACGATAGAAATACAGGCAGTTAACATTAAAACACGCGCAAAACACAACACCACACTAATCAACATTTACATCCCACCAGATAGTTCACCTCAGGTGCCAGCCAATTACAATCCACAGTTACACAATCTGGCCTCTCTCATTAATGTCATCTTAGGAGGAGACTTCAACGCTAAAGACACTTGTTGGTACCTGCACAACCAAAGCAACACCAGAGGCGCCAACATAGCCACACAACTAAACAGCCTCTTCATTCTTAACAATACAGAAGAACATATACACATACCACATCAAGCAGGATACTCTCCTCCTCCCTAGCAACACATACACACTGGAGAACAGAAAAACAACTGTCATCAAACCACCTGCCCATCATCATTACAACACGTTCTACACTCTGCCCCAACAGCCTTAGGCACACTTACAGAAATTACAAGAAAGCTGATTGGGAACAGTTCAAAATACAGACTGAGGAACAATTCACCACATTAAACAGCACACCCATCATAAACATCAATACAACATTCAAGATATTTAATCAGATCATCAATAACACTGGCCTGCGTTTCAAATCTTTTTTTCAAAGGTCAGAGGTTTTTCAACTGATTTAGGATCAGTTTCGCACGCTGAATTCAGAAATGTAATCCATTCTTCTCAATCAGGTCAGGTTTTTTAGATATGCTGGCCGACTACTGCTGGTGCCTGAAGAGGGATGTGGTGTCTGCCCGGCACAAGCGGAAGTCCCTGAAGAGGCCATTCATCCCTGATTAGCCTATTATAGTGTGCTGTACCCTTCTTGAGATCTATAAGAACAGCCTGTAAAGCCTGTATGTATATACCAGTCGACATATGCTACTACATGTATTGCTCACCTACCAATAAAACGGGAAATGAGAATTTCTAGAAAGTGTTTATATTTCGAAAAGTTGACCTGATTGAGAAAAATGGATGCAATTTTCGGAATCAGCGTGAGAAACTGACCTAAGAACAACAAACATATCCTTGACCTTTAAAATCACGGAGACCAGTGTAATGCAAACAAATACATACCCAAGGGCAACATTAGGAAATACAACCCAAATTACACTAGAGAAATAACCCACCTCATAAGGCAACGTAACAACCTCAAACATAACACACAAACACCACACACAGAAGCCATAAAACAGCAGATACAACAGCTCAACACAGAAATAAACAACAAACTCAAAGAAAAACAAAGAGAACACTTAGGGAATTCATAACAACACTAAACCACTCCACAGATACATCCAGGCTATAAAAGACTATAAACAGCATTACCCACTCTAACAGCGACACTCACACCTCACACGCGGCTATCTGTCGCAGCCAAAATAATATCCCAAAATACACACAAGAAGCTAACATTCTAGTTAATCACTACGCAAAGATAAGTCACTTAAACAGAGACAACAACCAGAAACATGCAGACAGACAAACAGCCAGACACAATAAAACCTACAGACTCGACACGACCATTACACCCTTCAATACAGACCAGACCACCTAGATCATCAAAAACATTAAGAATTCGAAGGCTACTGGACCAGACAACATATCTAACATACACCTTAAACACTTTGGCCCACAAGGAATACTAGCTCTTACAAATATCAGCACATATTCATACCAACACTGTATTATTCCTGACATATGGAAACAAGGTAAAATTATTACACTACTCAAACCAAACAAAAATCCAACAGAACCAGCTTCCTATAGACCCATTACTTTACTATGTACACCTTCCAAAGTAACAGAAAGACTAATCTTACAAATTACCAACCCACACATACCACTATCGCCTACTCAACATGGATCCAGACCTCACCACTCAACCACGACATTACTCACTAACCTCACGCAACACATCATGGATGGCATTAACTCCAGACGACCAGCTCAACGTACACTATTAGCAACAATAGACATTAGTAAAGCATTTGATGTTATCCCACGCTTCCCTCTTATAAACAAAATACTCAACACAAACATGCACAATAACACCAAAAGGTGGCTCAGCAACTATCTTTCAGGAAGATACTCACATGTCACATTTAATGGCAAGTCATCCAAAAACAAGCTTTTTCCGAACGGGGTCCCTCAAGGCTCTGTTCTCTCACCACCACTGTTCAACTTATACATGCACGATATTCCAACACCCATAGATAACAAGCTTACCTTATCATCATATGCAGATGGCTACCCCGACTTATGAGCGCAGGACAAATGAGCGCCAACAAATGAGCGCCGACAATTGAGCGCCAAGACAATTAAGCGCAAGACAAATGAGCGCAAGACAATAGAGCGCAAAACAATAACCTAACCTAACCTAACCTAACTTAACCTTTTATCCAGTTTTAATTTGCTTGCGCTCGCTCAATTGTTTTTGCGCAAAACAATAACCTAACCTAACCTAACATTTTATCCAGTTTTTATTTGCTTGCTCTCGCTCAAGTTTTTGCGCAAAACAATAACCTAACCTAATCTCACCTTTTATCCAATTTTTATTTGCTTGCTCTCGCTCAATTGTTTTGCGCTCTTTTGTTTTTGCGCAAAACAATAACCTAACCTAACCTAACTACATTATTTTTAACATCCTTAATAAATATTGTTTTTTTAACATCCTTAATGAATATTGTTTTTTAACATCCTCAAAAAATATTTGTTCAAGCTTATTTTGCTTCTTTTATCCAGTTTTTATTTGCTTGCGCTTAATTGTCTTGGCGCTCAATTGTCGGCGCTCATTTGTCGGCTCTCATTTGTCCTGCGCCCAATTGTCGTGTCACGATGCAGATGACATCACTCTAACATCCACTCACAACAACATTGACACCGCTACACATAACCTACAAACATATATAAACAGTATACAAGACTGGCTCACACACAATAGACTCAAAGTAGCGCCCACAAAATCAACCATCACCTTGCTTACAAGCAACACAAAAGAACACCAGGTAACTTCACAGCTTACACTAAACAACACCAACATTCCACACACTCACAGGACCAAAATACTTGGGGTCACATACAACACATCATTATCTTTTGCAAACCACATTCAGGATATTAAAAACAAATGTACGTCAAGATTTAACACGCTTAGGGTACTAACAGGCACAAACTTTGGATGCCAGCAGGAAACAACATCACTCATATACAAACAATATATTCGCTCAGTTATGGACTATGCTAGCCCATGCTGGGCACCTATTTCCTCAAACACACGCATAAACACCTTACAGACAATACAAAACAACGCACTTCGTATCATTACAGGATGCACTCAAACAACACCAATAGAACACCTGCACACAGAAACAAAAATACTGAAAGTTAGGAAACATTTAGACATGAGGGGAACACAATTTATGGTAGCAGCGACAACTAACCCACAACACCCTTGCCACTACATGTACAATCATGCACCGACGCCTCGCACCATTAAGGTAACACCAGAGAGACATTATAACCAAATACTCCATTCCATACCACGCCCCACAGACATCACACAGTACAGAAAACTCATACACACACACACCTAACCCACAAAGGTCTGACACGACTCGGTCCGAATGCGGTCCGTCCTAGGTGCGAAATCGCCACCCATTAACAGGTCAGAGATCAACCTGAGCAGATCGGATCAAGTTAACTTAGCACGATTCCGATGTGGACATCACCCCAACTTACGGACATATAAACACAGACCAGACAACTCCACAGACGACACCTGCCACCTGTGCCAGGAAACACCACAAACAATTGAACACATTATGACAGACTTTACCGCTCTAGCACAACAACGAACACAACACAACATCACTAGTGCGCTGAACCTCTGGTCCACTCCGGAGAGGGCGATCGGTTACCTGCGTGCCGCCGGCTTGCTCGATCAGGGTGGGCTGATCGGCTAAACAACAACAACCGAATCAGATGAAGTTATTTCAAGAGTATTTGGTTTAGTAGGTACAGGTATATCAATATCAGGTCCATGAGCACCAGGTCTTGTAGGAGACTGAAAATTTGGATAAGAAATTTCCTTTTTATTTTTAGTATTGTAGCCTTGCAGGTTACATGAACAAAAATAGCAGTCATTGCTGTGATTTTCAGGTTCACGCCAGACCATTGGAATCCCAAAAGGTAAAGAATCCTTTTTACCTTTACTCCACAGTCTAAGTTGTTCAGCACAAACAGTGCAAACTTTATGTGGAGCCCATGATTTGTTTTGATCCCCAAGTTTCATTCCGAAGTACGCACAGCATGCTTTCTTGAAGAAGTTTGTAATATCTCGCCCTTGTTTTATCAGTAAATTTTCCACAAATATAACAGAAAATGTTTGGGCTATTTACACACCCTCTGGTTGCCATAGCGACAAATAAACAAATTTCAAAGGAGAAATATAGTCACCGCGCACCTTTGAATAATAAAGAACAATATCCTCGCAAGCACAAGAGAGACTCATTTCGTGGCTTGTCAATCACTTACAGTGCTGTGCTCGTTACTTTATAAATGTAATGCCGTTACCGTTACCTTTACTACAGTCTAAATGTAACGCCGTTATCGTTACAGTTACCATTTTTAAAAAGTAACGAGTAACGGCACCGTTACTCGTTACCGTTACTTTTAATGAAATGTAAATATATTATATATATGCATAGGTATATTATAATTTATATATACATACATACATATACATATATACATATACATACATTATATTATATAAACATTCGCTTGTGCGAGTATGTGTTGGTTTGTATCCACTGGTTAATGCATAGGCTATGAAGTCTGTGCATGCCTTCATTGCGTTGTTATGACTTATAAGGCATAATATTTTCAAGAAAAGTGAAACAAAATTACTGCAAGATTTATTGCTAGGAATTGCAACATAACAGAGGATGTAGCATACTACTGATACTAATTTACTAATGCTAGAATATACCAGGAAAGTTTAGTTTTACAAAACAATAATACGAAATACTAAAGAAATGAATCAAATGAGTTATTGTGCATGGAAATGATAATTGAAATTTATTAGCTAAGTATACAAACTTAAGAACTATTATTCAAAAGATCTTTATTGGTCTTTAAGAAAACATGCTTCTCAAAAGTTGCATCTAAGAGTGAGTCTCGTTTCAGACGCAGTATATCCTTCCCTACTGAAAAAATCCGCTCAACAGCGGCACTAGATGGTATAGGAGTAAGTTTAATAAACATATTTTTAAAGTTAATGGATGGGAAGGATGCAGAGCTAACGTGCCGTGAAGGCTCAGATGAGAGGAATGATGAAACCTCTGTTGAACTTAGGTCCCTCCCTGCTCCAGGGTTCTTCGCCTTTTTACTTTCACAGTGCTCTCAGTGTAGGGGGAGAGGGTGGATGGGGGTAGGCTGCCAGCATGCCAACGGCCAACCTGCACACCTCGCTCATAGTGAAGGGACAAATTTTTAACGGTTAATGAATAATGAGTGAGGATCGAAAGAAACTAATTGCGAGCTACGATAAAAAAGTAACGAGTAACGACTAACGAATGTATTTCCCTAAAAAAGTAGCGTCGTTACTGAAAGAGTTACTTGATTTGAAATGTAACGCCGTTACCACTACCGTTACTAAAAAAGTACCGCGTTACGTAACGGCCGTTACTTGTAACGCGTTACTGCCCAGCTCTGATCACTTATATATTAGCGGTGCGTTTCTCGAATGTTCTAGAAGATGCTATGACGTCACATCTGATCTGGAAGCATTTATAGGCAGTAGTTTTTAATCAAAATTTAATTGAGTCAATTTTAATGAAAATTGCTTACATATGTAATATGAAAAAATTACTATATAAGTGATAAAAAATTTTGGACAACAAAGCCATCGCAGGCCTGTGTAATCTCCAAATCAAAGCACAACACAAACAAAAATTTGTTACAAGGAAAAATACTAAGAATTGTACGGATTTTATCAGCGACTTCGCGCATGTCCCCACAAAGAACATACCTCAGAAAAATAAGCTTTACCAAAGCAATTACATTTAAAATCCCGAACACACAAAAAAAATGTCGAGATTAATTGTGAACGACTAGAATCTGTAAAGCAAAGTAATTAATGAACACGCTGCATAAATAGTTAAGAGAAATTGAGGAAAATATTTGAAAATTGTTCCAACTTTTCCAAATGAGAAAAAATCGCAAAAATTCTTGGGAACAAAATGCATCTTTCAATCAACAAAAGGGCAGGATTGCCCTGAAGAAAAAAAACTAGGAAAATTTCTCTCAGCATTCGCGTTCCAGAATTATTAATTGTTCCTGTCAACGGAGTTGCAAAGTTTTCAAAATCGAAACGTCAGAGAACAATCTTTAAAATTCGAATGCTGTACTGCCATGATTGACAGGTTACAACTGCAAACTGAAAGCAGAAACCAAAGTTGTCAAATTGAATGACTTTTACCATCATCACTTTGGTGAAATTGCACTGTAGAATTCATTTAATAAAGCGTTCTACATATTTAGAATTCACAAGCGGTAGATCACTATCGCTCGCGACCGTTGTACAACTTGGCCCTCCGGGCAGGTAGCACTGTGATCCAGCTACAAAATTTAAAAAAACGCCATTACCCCCACCCCTCTGCCCCATTACCCCACCCCACTCCCCCATTACCTCCCAACCCCACTCCCCCATTACCTCCCAACCCCACTCCCCCATTACCCCCACACACAAAAGTAAAAAACGCCATTACCCCCATTACCCCCACCCCACTCCCCCAATTACCCCCACCCCCTCCCCCACATATACTGCTACCCGCCAGAGGGCGGGTAGCAGTATATATGTCACAGTATGTGTAAAGCTCAAGATTTTCACGGCTGCGTTCTTTTCTGTAGTTTTATTGCGGTGCTGGGGCCTTCGGACCCAGTAATTGTGACCTAGGACCGGGAAACTTGACAGAGCACATCGGCAGCTCATGGGCTATCAGTTGGTGGTGGTTGCAGAATTTTCCGATGTGCCGTTTAGGCTGTGCACGGTTCCGAAGAAAGCGGACACACAGACACATTTTAGCTCAATAGTATATAGGATTTAGTAAAGAGTTTTACATATTTAAAAAATCCTTAAAATTTGTCAAATGGTAATTCGAAATATGAGTATCTTGACAATTTAATTGATAACATTTTTTAAAACATGTTTTAAAAAATGCTTCAAGAATGTACTGCAAATGTTATTTCATATGATAATGATATATTAAATTATACTGAATAATTTGTTGCATACCCGGGGCATAGGGCATTGCCAATTGGGTGCAGAGTTAGCACTCATAGTTTGTTTGTCCATATTGCAAGATACCTGAAATTCAGAATCGTTCAGAATTTAAAGAATAACATGCAACACAGTGCAATAATAAAAACTAATAAAATATAATATACAGTGTGTGTATATATATATATATATATATATATATATATATATATTAATAATGTCATTATCATGCATGTTTAATAAGTTTTCGCCTTATGTATTAATTAAATAATTGTGACGTCATTGTCAAATATCTTTCAATATAATATTAGAACACTTTAATAAAATAAATATTTTCGAATTAATTAAAAAACAAAGGAAATTGAACATTTAATCTGTTTACGTTTATTTAAGCATTATAATATTTTGTATTTTGAAGAATAAGGTGTGTTGCAGAAATCGTTGTTTTTTCCTTGATTCTTCATCACACTTTTAAACATATATTTTTGTAAAGAAGACGTAAATTTAGTATAGTTTGTCCAAAAAATAGAATTGGAAAGTCCGGTTTGTTAGTTGCAACCTCGTATTCATATTTTTATTTTTATCATTATGTTATATCATCGTTGTCTCGAGAGGTTCCGTAGTGTCCGAGGAAATCAAATCACGTATTGGAAACACTGCATTCCGTGTGGCGTCACGTTTGTTTGCTGATGTCGTTCGGAACGTGAAGCGACAGCTCACTAATTCTAAAATTGATGTTACTGGCCTGTAGAATCCCATTAACTTGAAGTGGATAAGCGAAACTTTGCAATTTTTGTGAACATTGTTCAGCTGTGGTCTGTACTGAAAGCCTAAAAAAAAATACACGACTTTTGTAGCATCCTTTGTGTTCCTACTTTCACTCTTTCATTTTCATTCATGTGCTTTCATATTAATAACCAGAGTCTCAGCCTAAAATTTTGGATAGTTTTGGGTAGTTTTGGATGAAGACCAAACGGAGAGACCAAGTTCAAAACATCCTCCAACAAAGGTATAAAAGGCGGACGTATTGGCATGATCCAGGCTGCTCCACTAATGAAACTACAGAACATTTTGGGATTCATAAGAAGACTGTGCAATGATGGAAGGAAGCATTGAAATGAAACGCAGATCAGGTAGACCACGTTCTACAATATAAGAAAAACGCAGCTCCAGTCGATATGAATATTAGTTTGAGTTTCACTATTTGAAACAATCCCAACATTTATAGTTACTGAATTTAAATATTGAAATATTGCATTTACAGTGGGCCTCCTCTATTAGAATTCATTGATTGAACATATTATTTTAAGTGGCTTGTTGATAATGCCTCAAAGTTTTACTACCACTTTTCCGTTCAGAATATGTTGGCGAAAACCTTTCCTTAGATGCAACGAAAGTCATTCTCCAATTAAACTTCCTTTGTCAACATGACAACATGATTCAGCATCTTCGCAACAAAGACATTGCGGATCACATTCCTGACCAAACGCCCCTTTTGACTGGCAGAAATAGAGTGGAAAAGGTGAGTTTTGTGGACCTCTATATCAGCCTTGGAGAGGCTTTTAGGAGTAATGTCGTTTAGTCAGTTCTCCATTGAATACCATGGATTTTTGCACTGCTGTCGCACTCGTGGACACCGCTTTGATGAAAGGAACATTGAATCATGTAAATGACTGGGTGTGTGGGAATGGATGTCCAGTCATGGCGCAGGGGAAATAACAAATAAAGCGGTAAAGTTGATTGATGAGCAATACGTTAGCATCTTGAATGATAAGATTTTATCAAAAGTTATTGTCTATTTCCAGAGGATCAGCCATTTTACCTTGCACAAGCTAACCACTCAATTCACATTGGCCTTGTTGTATAAGAATTGATTAATAAACACAGAGAAGGTGTCATACCCCTCGATTAGCCGTCCATTTTACCTGGTCTAAACCCCATTGAAAACTTATGGGGTTATATGGTATAAGAATAAGGGGAAAAATTCATAGAAATAAAGAAAATCTACTGAAAAAGTGCAAAACGTCTATGGAAATTTACAAAGAACACAATCAGTATGCAAAACTCCTGTTGCTTCAACCGTTCGCAAACTTCAAGACGTTTTGTGAGGATGGTGGCTATACAAAATATTAAATAATAAAATGGGATTGTTTATTTATTTGGTAAATATGCAGCAAATAGCCCCACCTCGACTTCTGGTACGAAAGATAGTTATTAGGGTGTGTTTTCATGTGCTTTCTTCAGAAATGCCACTCGTTTGCCCCACATTTAATTGAAAGTACGAAAAAAATATTTTTTTTAGCGTTTTATTTTCAAGTAAACACGGGGCAAATGAGTAGCATTTCTGAATAAAGCACATGACAACACACCCTAATAACTAAATTTCGCTACCGTTATTGCTAACCTAGCCTAACCTAACCTAACCTAAATGAAGAGATTTCGAAAAAAAAATAAATCGTTAAACTAAAAAAATATCATGACTTAACCTAACTAATCGTCAAGGGTGTACAGTTGACGTAACCGGGCATTCAGTTGACCTAACCGGGCATTTAATTGACCTAACTTTGAGATACTGTACCTAACCAATCATCATCCTACCGAATGCTAACATCAAAAATTATGAACTCGAGGTGGGACTATTTTACGGTGTTAACTGTAGGTATTGCTCACAGTAGGATTGGGAATTTTTTTTTCGGAGGAAAACGCTAATGGAAGCTAGATTAACACTTGCCAGAATGTGTGACTTCGCAAGCCACGTGCCCTTGAAGAGAGATATTGAGCCCGTAAATTTGCACGGAAACAAACTCTTCTGCTTGTTTTTTGGAAATTTGCGTTTACACACGAAAACGTCTCCGTCACTACGGAAATAAAGGGGCTGGGAACACTCTGGACAGTTTCGCGTACGGGGAACGACACCGTGTTCTTGAAAAATGTGAACCGCTCGTGAATCGTCTCCTAAAATTTTCAACACTTCAACGTAGCCTAGGTCACAACTTTCACAAATCTCACTGCACATGTTTACGCGACAAAAATTAAAAAAGAAAGAAAGACCTCAGCTGTATCAAAGGCCGAGGTTTTTCAGTTTTTTCGTGACTAAACGGTGGGGAAAAAACTTGATAAGTTCTTTAAAATTCGAAATAGCTGTCATTGGTTCAGTAAGGTGTGGTTGTTTTTGAGTGTTTAATAGCTTTAAAATTCCTAATTAGCTCTCATTGGTTCATTAAGGCGTGTTTAATGGCCTACTATTGGTTAAAAAAAGGTGCACTGTGATTGGTCGACCACACATTTCCAGAAAATTGTCTGAGAGCAAGGATGTCTTATGCCTGCTGGCAGGTCGCGAAACAAAAAAATGGTTAAAACTTAAAAAATCAATAACTTTGTTAATTTTGAATTGCCGGGAGTCTGGCTTTCAACAAATTTACTCTATTGCTGTATACTACCGAATGCTAACATAAAAAATTATGAACTCAGGTGGGGCTATTTGCTGCATATTAACCATTTATTTTAAGTAAATATTATTTCCAGAATCCTTATGGTGTCTATACTCTAAATGTATACAATATATATATATATATATATAATATATATATATATATATATCAGCATAGAAAAACAGGGCGATAATTCCTTAGCTAAATGGAATTGGTTTGAATCCATGTAATGAAAATGAGGCTATTTTTAAACTGTTGATGGTTTGTATACATAACGCAAAAATATCTGTAATTTACATAAACTATATACAAAAATATTTCGTTTAAAATAAAAACAAACAAAATAATTTACATAAAATAGCTAATAACCATGCATAGCAACTTTAATGTGTCATCTGTTATAAGTATGTTAGGTTTGCCCGGAATTGAGATTCAATCATCAATGCTTTCAGATACGAAGCCCTATTTAAAATCACTTAATTAAATCGATTAATTAAACACTGGATGCCTACTAATAAATACATGCATTCATGCATTATGGCAGTGCGAATTTTAAAAATTATAAAACGGCCAAATTATGAATTAATTGATAGGTGAAAGACCTTATCTTCAGATTCCATTTGATTAGAAAAATTTCACTTAATCTTATGAACTAAAGTTCTTAATTTTTTCTGGAGGTCACTAAACTATGACGTTATGACCTTTATTATTCTATGGTGATCACCATAAATCTTTTTATATTAGATAGGTGTGTTAGAGTAGTGACACAGGAAGAAATTTGCGTATACACTCAAACTCAAAAATATGCGAAATAACTATAATAGAAAGAATTGCCATGGTAACCGAAAAAGGACACGAGTTTATGAAAACTGATCCTTCTGTTCTTTTGTAAATATATGGTTCACAAGACTTTTGCAATATAATAATAGTCAGTTAAGGCTAGAAATTGGCACAGTGCTCAGCCAACAAATACCGTCCATTGCGCTAACTCCTGCAGCATTATTACCCATACCATCGGAAGTCGAACTCTCTACTTTAGTGTTTTCACTTTGCTTTTTGGGAAACCTTGTTGGTCACTGAACTGCAGACAGTGGCAATATATATATATATATATTAAAATACTGTATACAGTAGAGAAAAAAAAGCGTGAAATAGTTTTGAAAGCTTAAAATAAAGACAGTAACACTATTTATACTATCATAATGAATTCCATTATATAGATTTTATTAAAATTATTTCACTGTATTTTGAAATTTTAGTGGTGTGATAAACTATTATAAACCTAATTTCTTGATCGAAACAGCTGATATCATATAAAACGCAGTGTTACAGAAGATCGAGATGTCAAACAGATTTTCAGACCTCCGAGAGGACATAAAATTCAATTACTTGAAAGCTTTCAGAGATAAATAAGTTTCTTCTCGAGGAATATATATATATATATATATATATATATATATATAATGAAAATAACCACGAAGGAAAAAGGAAACACAGAATGGTGCTCTAGCGCTTTCGTCTAATGACATCCTCAGGAACACTGAAATAAATAACAAGTTAGACTATATAGAGGTCACAAGAAAAAAAATAAAAAATAAAATAAAATAGAAAAATATAAATTGTAGGCGGAGCATACAAATTTATAAAGAAAAACTACCAGAATTTTAGCACTTTGCCCCTCTTGTCTAAATCCGTTCTGAACGAATTCAAAATAACAGAATCAAGCGAAAAAAGACCCTGGTTAATGTTAAAATTATTTGTAAGTTGAATAATGGCAGCTTCAAGGATATTTCTATTAACAATGTTGCTTGAGTGAAACAAAATAGAAGCATTATTCCAATCAATACAGTGGGATAACTCTGACAAATGGACGAAAAGAGCACTGGACGACTGTCCCGTTCTAACGGAATATTGATGCTGTTTTACAGGTGTGTGCAAATCCTATCCCGTCTGTCCAATGTAAAAGGAATACATTGTTTACGACCAATTTTATAGATAATGCCTGAATTATTGGTAGAGCTATTTTTTACTATGATATTTTTCACAATATTGTCATATGAAAATATTACATTAATATTCAAAAGATTAAGTACATTAGCAATGCCTAAAAAGCCTGGAAAAAATGGAAGTACTAAAATATTCTTCGACAAAGTGCGAGGGTTATAGAAAGTTCGTTTTGCCTTGTTAAGACAAGATTCCGAAAAAACAGGTGGGTAACACAAATCACTTCCAATACTGTTAATTTTTTCTAATTCGGCATCCATGTATTCCGGACTGGCGATTCTAAGAGCGCGGAGAAACATTGAAGGAAATATGGCTTTCTTGATGGGGATGTCATGTCCGGAGTAAAATTGTACGTAGGACAATTTTTTTTTTTTTCCGTTACATACTAAACTTAAAACCTTGGCTTTCCCTATGTACACTCACGTCCAAAAACGAGATTGAGTTGTTTTGTTCCACTTCTAAAGTAAACTTAATGAAGGGGACTTGATTATTTAACTGAAGGAGGAAGTCATCCAGGTCACGCTTCATGGGCCAGATACACAAAATATCGTCGACGTACAGCAACCATGGGATGCCAACCCCCAGGATTCTCGGAATGTAAGTAATTTCGAAAAACTCCATATAAATATTGGAGAAGAGGGGCGACAAGGGATTACCCATGGCCATCCCAAAAACCTGTTGATAATACTCGCTATTCAAAGTGAATTTACATTCTTTGATGTAAAGTTTAATGAGTTCCAAAACGATGTGTGCAGGTAGTGGCAGGTCATACTTATGACCTGCCACTACCTGCACACATTTTTAACGCCAAATTTCTTTGATATTCTTCTACTATTCCTTTAAACGTTTAGCATTATGCACACAAAAAAGATTTGCCTTTTTGCAAGACGCATTTTTCAGACATGTATACATATATATATATATAATATATATATATATATATATATATATATATAATATATATATTATATTATATATATATACAGGGTGTCCCATAAGTCCGGCATCATAGAAAAATAATAAAAAAAGGAAAAACAAAAACTTTTATTTACAGAACGTGCTCAATATGTCCACCATTGTTTTCAATACACAAATTCAGACGTGATACCGAGTCAGCAAGCACACGGTGAATGATGTCAGGAGTAATGGTGTTACATGCCCCAATAATGCGCTGCCGCAAATGTTCAACACTCCTAATTTTCTCTGCGTATACCAGCGCTTTCAAGTGGCCCCAGAGATAAAAATCTAGTGGCGTGAGATCCGGGCTTCTAGCTGGCCATTCCACAGGCCCTCGACGTCCTATCCAATGACCAGGGAATTGTTGGTACAGGTATTCCCTTACTTGGGTGCTGTAATGTGCAGGAGCGCCGTCTTGCTGGAACCATGTTGGGAAATTTCCTTCTTCGTTCAAGACACTGGGAAATGCTTCTTCCTTGAGCATACGTAGGTAGGTGCCTCCAGTGACATGTTCATCGAAAAAGAGGGGCCTATGATGTGATCCTTCCAAATGCTACACATACCATCACCCGAGATGCCACCTTGTTCCTTTGAGGAGGTATACCAGTGAGGGTTGTTTTGAGACCAGTAGCGGGTGTTCTGTCGATTTACCTCACCATTTCCATAAAAAACAGCCTCGTTACTGAACAGAATGGTGGACGGGAAATTGGCATCCCGAGCATATGAATTATGGTTTGTAGAAATAGAAAAATATGAATTTCTCCTATGATGCCGGACTTATGGGACACCCTGTATATATATATATATATATATATATATATATATATATATATATATAATATATATTATATATATATATGTGTGTATATATATTATATATATATATACACACACACACACCGAGAGCCATTCAATATATTTTGCCCCACCTTTTTTTTTTCTTTCCAAATTTCTTTGTAAGTTACAGAAATTTTGTACACAAGTAGTTACATACCTTTTTTACAAGTTTTTATTTTTCCACATAGTCTCCATTCTTTTCTACGGCTTTCCTCCACCTCGAAACAAGGGCCTTTATTCCTTGCTGGTAAAAGTCCCCTGGGTTCAGCTGTAGCCACCTCTTACCCTCTTCAACAACCTCATCGTCACTCTGAAACATTCTTCCACAAATAGCATCCTTCATTGGCCCCAAACAAATCGAAGTCTGAAGGTGCCAGATCCGGGCTGTATGGAGGGTGGAGTAACACAGTCAAGCGCATTTTTGTGATGGCCTCTCTTGTTTGCAAACTGTCGTGTGGTCTTGCGTTATCATGCAAAAGAAGGACGTCTTCCAGTTTTCTCTCCGGGAGAACTCGCTTTATACGTCTCTGGAGTCTCTGAAGTCTCTGTAGGGTAGCAATATATGCCTCTCAGTTAATTGTTTGTCCTTTCTTCATAATGTCCACCAGAATCACCCCTTTCATGTCCCAGAAGATGGTGGCCATAACCTTTCGTGCAGAGGGAGCCATTGTGAACTTTTTCTTGTGTGGGGAGTCTGCGTGATGTCACTCTATGGATTGGCGTTTTGTTTCAGGTTCAAAGTGGTGTACCCAAGTCTCATCCCCGGTCACATTTCGTGAAAGGAAGTCATCCCCTTCTGTCTGGTATCGAACCAACGACTCGAAGCAATTTCTTTTCTTTGGGTTTTGTGATCTTCAATCAGTTCGCGAGGAACAAACCGTGAACACATTTTTTAGTATCCCAGTTGCTGAATTATGGTATTCACAAAAAGGCAGATATCCATAAACGGCTTATCTTAATTCTTTGAAAACCTTTTCTAAATCTCATTCCACGTCAAATACTGTATGTAGGTGGTCCAAGTAATTTTTGAGGCCACTGTGTATATATATATATATATTTATATATGATGCAACCGCACAGGGAAAAGGAAAAATGATTTCAAGGTCTTTCGTGTATTCAGAAGTTCACCTCGTCAGGGAATGAAGGAAGAAGGCGAGATGACGAAAATATATACATATGTACAACGGGAGAGAGAAATAAAAAGATTAGCACATGATTAACAAGAGTTGATTAAAGGCAAAAGGTATTTTAACAGGATATTGTCAATTTTATACATTCCTGCATTGTTATTGAAATTATTTTTAAAGTGGATGAATGCATATTCTAGAATATTCCTTTCAATTATATCTGTTTTTAACGAGCGCTTTAGAACTCTCCCATTTGATACTATGATTACAATGCATTCGAATTATTTGCTGTTCTACTGGCATATTTATACTGTTTTACCCTGATATCTAACGTTTTTCCCGTTTGACCTATATATACTGAGTTACATTGTGTACATCCGATCGAATACACACAGCCAACCGCATTATCAGGACTATTCTTTATTATGAGTGATTTAACAGTATTATTATACTTAAACACAACAGTACGTTGATACCAACTGCTTTAAGTAAAGTCGGAAGATATTGAAAATTAACATGGTAAGGTAGTCTAAGGATATTTTTACACCCAAATTCCTTTACAGTTACACTATTATAATACCTATTCTTGGCTTTCCTAAGGCAGTTATCTAGAAATGAAATAGGATAACATAATTTAGTACCAATATTCATGATATTGCATAACTCGGAATCTAAAAATTCTGGACTGACAACCCTCAATGCTCTAAGGAACATAGCAGAGAAACTAGAAGACTTTATCGAGGGATGATGGTCAGAATAAAAATGCACATAAAAATTATTATTAGTAGACTTACGAAACACTTCAAGTGTGAACTGATTCAAGCATCTCCGAATTTTTAGATCCAGAAAAGATAAGCTTCAATCATTTTCTTTTTCAACAGTAAACTTAATAGATGGGACTAAATTGTTGAGCCTACCAAGAAATACGTCAACATCCAAATTGTTACGCCAAAGGCATAAAATATCATCTATATACCTGTACCAAATAAGGTTAAAATTAACAATAGTAGGCAAAATTCTGCTTTCCAAAAAATCCATACATGATGATTTAAAAGTCCTGTCCCAAAACTAACTATGCAATATATATACCTTTGGGATAGGACTTATGAATCACCTTGTATGTGGTGAATTTCTCAATTATATATGTAAAAATAATAAATACTGCACACATACACAGGGAAAAATTAAAATCGATTCCAAGACTTTTCGTTTATTAAACACTTCATCCCTGATGTGGGTGTGCATTATATATATATATATATATATATACCTTTCAACCTTTCATATGTTCCGTGCGATGATTTCTCATTTCACGAAGGTGAAGCTTGTCACCCCTCCCGGATTTTTATTTTTAGCTGTGTATGTGTGCAGCATTTATTATTTTCATGTATATAATTGTGAAATATATATATATAAAATATATATATATATATATATATATATATATTATATATGAATAAAACCACGAAGGAAAGGAAACACAGAATGGTGCTCAAGCGCTTTCGTCTAATGACATCCTCAGGATGTCATTAGACGAAAGCGCTTGAGCACCATTCTGTGTTTCCTTTCCCTCGTGGTTTTATTCATCATAAATATTTTTCACTTGTTACTTTCGCGAAATAATTCATATATATATATATATATATATATATATATACACACAAATTCAGAATTATTCGTTCCTAAATTTATATCTTTCTGGAATGCACTCAACCTGTATATGAATATTTCCAAAAAGAAGTATGAATTTTAAAGCAATTTTAAAGCAAGAAATTCAAAGCAAGAAATTCAAGTATGCTATACTGAGATTTCAGTTTCCTCCAATGACGTGAAGGAAAGTAGTTGGAGTCCATCTTTTTTCCAAGTGACGTGATGAGACGTCGTGGGAATCCGTGTTTATATCGTCTTCCAACATCCAATTAGTATTTTGTTTCCAAAATTAATTTAGGACGCACCAACCGGAAAGGAATTGATGCTGTATAAAGTCGATGATGAAATTAAATAAGAAACATATACTCTATTAAAAATTAATTTAAATGTAACCATTACGGGATTCAAATAATTACAGACGAATCAGATTCCACAAAACGACTGAAAAAATGCATTTATTTTGGGGAAATGGGGACTTATTTGTTACCTAATTTTTAGGAATATTTTTTTTTTACATTTGCATCGTTAAACATTCCATTAGTTAAAACCACCAAATAACCGTTTTGTTAATTTGATGGAATACTACTTCCTTGATACTTAGTTGTTGCAAAGGAATTTCCTAAATCTTTGCGTAATTTGAGATCTCTACGTACAGTAAAGTGAAAGCTGTTACTCACTCCACAGTAAAAATTCAATGAAATATTGTCCCTTTTTTGTGTAGTTGTTCTGATGAAATAAGAAATTAGTACAGTAAATGCACTGATATGAATAGCAATTTAAACCATAAAAGAATTCCAATATACGACCTAAACTAAATTTCGAACTCAGACAGATGTTCCCAAACTTTCACCAAATAGGATGAAATATTGGATAACATCTGGATGCTCTTATATTTTGAAAAATTCATACTTTTATATGGATGACGGTAAAAATCTATTACATTCTGGAAATATTTGGGGTTTCTCCGCACTCTAAACCTTAATCCTTCCAATTTAAATTTCTCATTTCACCATTCAACTATTAATTCCTCACGCTCCAAAATTCGTCGCTTGAGATTTATCATATAGATGCTTCCCGAATTAAATGCGCATTATGGCTTTATTATTTGTATTGCCAACGATGACTTTTTAAATTGTCCGATCGCTAATCAAAAATTACTTTAACAACTAAAGTTAGTAACTTAACAAAAAATATTTCTATTTCATTAAAGAAAATTAAATAATACCGATATATCACAGAATGGACTAAATATACTGCTAAATGTGCCGATTTGGTAGTACCTATATTTGTGAACAAATCATTCTCAGCGAAAAAATTCATCAAAAATCAGCACCGATCACGACAGAATCATCGCAACTTATCCAAATTTCTGCCGTTAACAACATCTACAACACCACATACTGATAACTTGATAGAGGAAAATAGCTACAACCAGATCAGATAAGATCCTACCACTGTAGCCCCTATATAAATATATGTTCCATTTTTATACTTTATACTTATTTTATACTTTTTATTTATGTCTGCCATAAATACTTGGCCCGCAAATTGCTTTAGGTGTCGACAGTAGCCCAGCGATAAAAATAAAAAGTTACCCACCTTTGCTCCAGAAAATATTTGTATAGTGTGTATAAAGTAAAGGTTTATACAATAACCGTACTAAGAAGTGACTGGGTATTTTTTTTTATTTATCGTTTCTAAAGTTCACAAATTAAAGCTTTTTTAAATTGGATTTTGGTTTTCAGATTTCATTTGTTTTCAGACCGTGTACCACCCTGTGACAAATTGAAGTTACTGCTTCACATTTCTGTACCTTTTCAATTAAACTGTGATTGAAATGTTATTTGTGACATCGAATCATCAGCCTTCATTAACTATGCAAATGAAGTTATATATATATATATATATGAAAATTATTTCACGAAAGTAACACGAAAAATATTTATGATGAATAAAACCACGAAGGAAAGGAAACACAAAAAGGTGCTCAAGTGTTCCTGAGGATGTCATTAGACGAAAGCGCTTGAGCACCTTTTTGTGTTTCCTTTCCTTCGTGGTTTTATTCATATATATATATATATATATACATATATATATATATATACTGTGTATATATGTATCGCCCCACCAGGGTTCAAAGCCATCACCTCTTGAGTAGAAGGTGAGTAGGCTACGACGGGATAAAAGATAACACATCCTGTCATATATTTAAACAACCGAAGAAATACATAACGCTTCCGTGTCCAAAGCCATTTTACACGTGAACGCTCCTCATAAAAATTCGTGCGTGTTCATGCATGATATTCCATATATATATATATATATATATATATATATATATATATATATATATATATATATATATATAAGCAAAGAACCACAGGGAAAAGGAAAAGGAAACACTTCGTGTTTCCTTTTTCTTTTCCCTGTGGTTCTATGCTTATTAAAAAGATCATGTGTTGCCTTGTTATTTCTTTGCATATATATATATATATATATATGTAAAGAACGACGCTTGTGTAGAAGAGCGTCCGCACAAGATGAGGAGAAAGAACGAACAAATGAAAAACGAGGCACCTCCCAGGAATCGAACCCGGGATTATTCAGTTGCCGGTCGGACATGCTAACCACTACACCAAGGTCCCCGATCAGTCAGAAGTCGTAATTCTCCTAAATACGAGCGAAATCGAATGCCCTGAGGGGGCACCTTCTCATGCCGTACATATATACATTTTAACTGCAAACAACACACAGTATAATTAATGTAAAGAACGACGCTTGTGTAGAAGAGAAGGTGCTCCCTCAGGGCATTCGATTCTGCTCGTATGTAGGAGAATTGCGACTTCTAACTGATCGGGGACCTTGGTGTAGTGGTTAGCATGTCCGACCGGCATTTGGATGATCCCGGGTTCGATTCCTGGGAGGTACCTCGTTTTTCATTTGTTCGTTCTTTCTCCTCATCTTGTGCGGACGCTCTTCTACACAAGCGTCGTTCTTTACATTAATTATACTGTGTTGTTTGCAGTTAAAAAAAAAAATATATATATATATCTATATATATATATACCTTATGAACCTTATGTTGTTTCGTGCGTTGGTCTCTCTTCACACGGAGGTCAAGCTGGTGGCCCCGCCTCTAGGTCTGGCCTGGTGGAGGAGCGAGTTGCTTTCTTGCGCTCTCCACCGTACATAGCCAGGCAATATATATATATATATATATATATAAATTATATATATACCGTATATTTCTTCTTTCTTAGCGTCAACTTTAATATACTATCTGTGAGCAATTAATTATATGCACATAAAAGAAATTGATAATTTTTATACCATTTCCTGTTTCGAATTCACCTCCACCACGCAATGTACAAAGCGTTGTTATCACTAGCCCATTCAGAGTTGTGGTGTGGTTTGAAAAATCTAGTGTTTGTCGTTCCTATCTTTATTAAAATTCGATTAAATAAATACAAAAAGAGTCGCAAATAAATTTCTCAAATACATTTTGTTTCATATATATATATATATATATATATATATATATATATATATATATATATATATATAATAATTTATATTATATATATATATATTATATATATGTCATGAAAACAACCACGAAGGAAAAATTAAAACACGAAACAGTACTCAAGCGCTTTCATCTAATAATATCTTAAGGATCCTTGGTTTGCTTCCACCCGAATTGTTCATTCTGACGAAGGTCAAGCTTGTCATTCCACCTTAGACCTACAGTTCAACCCATTAACGCCGAATGTTTTTGTAGGGTTAAGTCTAAATGCGTGTATTTGAAACGGTACTTATTCGACCCAGTCGGCGTTAGAGGGTTATCGTTGAATCCAAACCACGCCCCACCAGCAGCCCATCGACTTAACCACTAGGCTACTCAGGGTACCCATTTATTTACCAACCAAATTTTTTTATTGTATGGAAGGATGAACAACTGGGTTTTGCTGCGCGCCGCCTGCCGTCACATGTCTCGATCCCGGGGCCGCTAACCACTACACCAGAGCCGTTACTGCTACCCTGGTGCAAGGGTGGAGGATATAACTAATAGTGTTAACCATTTTACAGACGGTACCTCCGAGGACACAACGTATGTTATTCATTTCGGTACTAATAACGTTTTAAATTCTAGGTCGGAAGAACTGCTGGCTAGGTACAGGGACTTACTAGAGCGATTAAAGGAAAAAACTAATAAGATTGTTTTAACAGGTACACTTCCTCGAATTATCCAACGTAACGTTTTCTACAGCAAGGCGACCTATATTAACAATAACCTAAAGTCTCTTTGCCAACAGGAAGGAGTGCATTTTGCGAATTTTTGCAACAGTTTCTACGGCAGGAGGGACTTGTTCCTCGGAGATGGACTTCATCTTAATGACGTTGGAGCTGCGTGTTTAGGAAGACTATTTCATAATACTGTCTCTTCTTTTCAGGCTGCCGTAACTCGAACGGTCCCAGCGTAAATTCCACAAATTTCCCCTGCGCTCGCGAAGGTGTCGCAATTACAAACAATTTGAAGGTTCTATCCTTAAATGCTCGTAGCCTACGAAATAAAATAAACGAATTTTTTTCTTTAATTGCTTGTAAAGACTATGATATAATTGCGATAAATGAATCGTGGCTTAGCACTGAAACTCGTGACTTTGTAGGGGAGTATCAAATTAAAGGTTATAGACTTTTTGTTAAAAACAGAATAGGTAGGCGAGGAGGCGGTGTTATGTTGTATATCAAAGATAATATTGCGAACGTTATAGAAGTAAAGCACTCAATTCCAGAACCGATAGATTCGACTATAGCAGAACTTAAATTGAACGATTTCAAACTTCTTGTTGCGGTTATATATAGGCCCCCTAATCAAACAGCTGATACGGACGAAGCGTTATATCGTGAACTAAAGAGAATAATCGGTAGTGAGCAGGCTTTAGTTATGGGTGACTTTAATTGCGCCAACGTGAATTACGATACAATGCAGGGAGACGCGGAAGGTAATCGTTTAGTTAATTTTCTCGAGGATAGCTTTCTTATTCAAAAGGTTGGGGAACCTACGAGGTTGGACAGTATTTTAGATTTAGTAATAACTACGGATGATAGGCTAATTACTGATCTTCAAGTAATAGAACCGTTAAGCAATAGCGATCACAATATGGTAGAGTTTGTCCTCTCAGTAAGTCACTCGAAACCAACTAACTCGACTAAAATTCCTAACTTCCAGCACGCAGACTTTAGTAAATTTCGAAATAAATTGTCACACGTCAATTGGGAAAACGTAATGGGGAACTCCAACGCAAAACTAATGTGGGAATCGTTCGAAACGTATTTAGGACTATAAATGAGGAATGTGTACCGTACAAAATTAAGCGTGCGAAAGTAAACAACAAGCCCTTGTGGTTTACTTCTAGAGTAGGAGACATTATAAAGAGTAGAGATAGGGCTTATAGGCTACATAAGTGCGATAAAGACAATTTGTGGTTACGAAACAACTACATATCTCTAAGGCGTGAAGCGAAAAGTGTAATAAAAAAGTCCAAGCGCGAATTTGAAATCTCCATAGCTCGTGACGGTAAAGAAAACCCCAAGCGATTCTTTCAATACGTCAATAATAGAAATCCAGTAAAAAGTGTCTTGGGGCCTTTGAAAAATGTAAACGGAGATCTAGTTTCTGAAAACAAGGAAATGGCTACCTTGCTAAACGAATTTTTTACGTCAGTTTTTACTATAGAAGATGTAACGAATATCCCTACGGTCATAGACATAATACCTTTTGATAATGGTAATATTTTGGATAATATTGTGGTTAGTGAAGGGGAGGTAATGCGCTATATTGATAAAATGAAAACGCGTAAATCACCGGGGCCGGATTCCATATATCCCATACAACTAAAAGAATTAAAAGATAGCATTGTTGTGCCGCTAACAAAGATTTTTAATGCGTCTATTTCTGAGGGGTGCGTACCAGATAATTTCAAGTTAGCAAACGTAACACCTATCTTTAAGAAAGGCGATAAAGGTGCGGCGGGAAATTATAGGCCAATCAGTTTAACGTCTGTTGTAGGTAAGCTACTGGAATCAATAATTAGGGATCGTATAGTCGAACACTTAGAATTGCATAAACTAGTTAGAAATACGCAGCACGGTTTTAGGCGAAACAAATCTTGCTTAACTAATCTTTTAGAATTTTTCCAAAGCGTGGTTGACGTTTACGATAGACATCGGGCGGTTGATGTAGTGTATTTAGATTTTCAAAAAGCGTTTGACACCGTGCCGCACAAAAGACTCATTGAAAAAACTAAGGCTCATGGAATCAGGGGTGTAGTAATAAATTGGCTAGAAGAGTGGTTGCGAGGTAGGAAACAGAGGGTGGTCGTTGATGGAGCGGAGTCGTGTTGGGCTAATGTAGCGAGTGGCGTTCCTCAGGGTTCTGTATTGGGCCCCTTGCTTTTTCTTATATATATTAACGATTTAGATGTCGGCCTAGTCAGTACAGTTTCAAAGTTTGCGGATGACACGAAGCTGGGTGGTAGGGCGATTAATGACGAAGATAGAGGTAAAATCCAGGAAGATCTGAATAAAATCGTTGATTGGTCAGTCACATGGCAAATGAGATTTAACGTTGATAAGTGCAAAATTTTGCATATAGGTTCGCGTAACGGTAATTTTGCGTATAGTATGTCAGGGAAAGATTTAACAAGCGTAGAGCAGGAAAAAGATTTAGGAGTTATAGTCACTGGTGATTTAAAAGTAGCGAAACAAAGTACAGCAGCGGTCAATAAGGCGAACAAAGTGTTAGGTTTTATAGCTCGAAATTTTGAGTACAAATCGCGCGATATTATAGTTCCTCTTTATAAATCATTAGTTAGACCCCATTTGGAGTACGCGGTCCAATTTTGGAATCCGCATATGCGCAAAGATATAGACAAAATCGAAAGAGTTCAAAGACGAGCAACTAAGATGATTCCGTCGCTTAGGTCAAAGTCGTACGAGGATAGGCTTAAGGAGTTAAAATTGACTACACTCGAGACTAGGAGGCTAAGGGGTGATCTAATCCAGGTTTTCAAAATTATGAATGGGTTCGATAACGTAGATAGAGATAGCTTTTTCGAAATATCTCAATATAATAGGACTAGAAATAACGGGTGTAAGTTGACAAGTAGAAGGTTCGAGACAGCAGTTGCCAAAAACTTTTTTACGCATAGAATAGTAAATAGCTGGAATAGTTTGCCGGTAGAAGTAATTAGTAGCACGTCTATAAACATGTTTAAAAATCGATTAGACGCATATGTTGATAGATTGGGTATAGTTTAAGGTAGTAAAATTAAGGCTTTGTGGTGATAGATCCCACAGCTCAACACAAGTGTTGTGGGATATAGGGAGGCAGCATCTTGGGTTAGGGGATACTCTCTGTCCTTACACACCCCATTTAAAGAGATTCCTCTGCCGAGCGGTGCCCCCCATAGTACTGTGAGGTATTGAAAAACTCATGATCTTCACTTGCCCCACAAACACCTTTAAATGGGAGACCCAAAATGGGTGCACACACATTTCTACATTACTGTACAGTCTTTACAGCCACACCTACACTTTTCCTCCTAAGTATATATTGTAATGTATATGGTTGTAAATTTTGACTTGGTCCGCAATCGATATGGACCGTGACTTATTTTTGTTGGCAAGGTACTAGTATTGATGGATACCGTAATGAAATTGACTGGATTCTTTGGATCTGATATATTTGCATGTCGGTTATAAATAGATATAGAGTGTAACATATTTGTGGATAGTAGTCTATTATGACTTGATCCTCTGGATCCAGAGATTCTATCTTTAGTTTTAAATCGATAATTAATTAGTTTTAAATTGATAATTATTTAGTTTTGTAAAAATTGGTCGTTGCCAATGTACAGGCAGTTTTTACATAAATTTCTTATGTTCTTGTGGTTCGGAACCCACGTAAAATTGTAGGTCCCCTCCGCCACCACGGAGGACATACACAACACAATTACGAACACAGTTAGGTAGACCAGCCATGAGTGGATCCTAGGGTCTTTGTTGGTCTGAAACATTATAACATTAATTATAACATATATATATATATATATATATATGAAAATTATTTCACGAAAGTAACACGTGAAAAATATTTATGATGAATAAAACTACGAAGGAAAGGAAACACAGAATGGTGCTCAAGCGCTTTCGTCTAATGACATCCTCAGGAACACTGAAGTACATAAAGAGTTACAGCCTATATATAGGTTACAGAAAAAAAAAATATATATATATACAATAAACGGAGAAACAAAATTAAAGGATTGTGGGAGGGGCACACAAATTTATAAGGAAAAACTCGATTTTTAGCACAAGATTAAATGAATTGTTTCCAACCAATGTTATAGATAAAAAAAAATATATACAAATTTATACTGGAAATCTGCCCGGGTTTTAGCACTCTGCTCTTTTTGTAAATAAAAATTGAAAAATTATCGATTTTTAGCACAAGATTAAATGAATTGTTTCAACCAATGTTATAGATAAAAAAAAAAAAAAAATACAAATTTATACTGGAAATCTGCCAAGGTTTTAGCACTCTGCCCTTTTTGTATATAAAAATTGAAAAATAAAAGTTATTAGGGTGGCTTACAAGTTTACCAAAGATTTAGCGTTCTATCTTTCTTATCTAAATCTGTTCTGAAGGAATTCAAAACAACAGGATCGAGTTGAAAAAGAAATAACACTGAAGCATTATTCCAATCAATACAGTGGGATAACTCTGACAAATGGACAAAAAGGGCACTGGACAACTGTCCTGTTCTAACGGAATATTGATGCTGTTTTATACGTGTGTGCAAATCCTTTCCCGTCTGACCTATGTAAAAGGAATCACATTGTTTACAACCAATTTTATAGATAATGCCTGAATTATTGGTAGGGCTAATTTTTACTCTGACATTTTTCACAATATTGTTATATGAAAATACTACATTAATATCCAAAAGTTTAAGTACATTAGCAATTGGAATAATGCTTCAGTTTTATTTCACTCTAGCAACATTGTTAATAGAAATATTCTTGAGTCTGCCATTATCCAACTTACAAATAACTTCAACATAAGCAAAGGTCTTTTTCAACTCGATCCTGTTGTTTTAAATTCCTTCAGAACAGATTTAGATAAGAAAGGTAGAACGCTAAATCTTTGGTAAACTTGTATGCCACCCTAATAACTTTTATTTTTCAATTTGTATATACAAAAAGGGCAGAGTGCTAAAACCCGGGCAGATTTCCAGTATAAATTTGTATATTTTTTTTTTTTTTTTTTATCTATAACATTGGTTGGAAACAATTCATTTAATCTTGTGCTAAAAATCGATAGTTTTTCCTTATAAATTTGTGTGCCCCTCCCGTCCCACAATCCTTTAATTTTGTTTCTCCGTTTATTGTATATATATATATTTTTTTTTTCTGTAACCTATATAAATTATAGGCTGTAACTCTTTATGTACTTCAGTGTTCCTGAGGATGTCATTAGACGAAAGCGCTTGAGCACCATTCTGTGTCCTTTCCTTCGTGGTTTTATTCATCATATATATATATATATATATATATATATATATATATATATATAGAGAGAGAGAGAGAGAGAGAGAGAGCGAGAGAGAGAGAGAGAGAGAGAGATTGCACACAAACCCACCAGAGGTGGGTACGGAAAAGGTTGAAAAATAACTTGACCCTGGAAAAGTAGCCAAGGAAATTTTACAGGAAAGAAGAAAATATATAGGCCAAATCTACAAATACGCCATATACACAGAGATAGCACCACTTTATAAACTAACCAATGATATATTTGTGCCGATCGCACATCAACCACTTTGTGTCGCCACGAAAAACCCTGAACATAGGGAAACAAGAATTAACCCTTTCATACCTGATTTTCGTTTCTTTTCATGCCACAAAAAACCACTTATGTGATATCTCCAGGAAGACTAAAACCTCATAAAATTTGATGGTCTCATTTGTGACCATACGGCATGAAAGGGTTAAGAACAAAAATCAGATTTTTCACACCATGCCCTCGCCTTTCTCATGCATCCAGCCAACAAAAAGAAAAAAAATTGTGTTGGCAGAAATGCAGCTCTACCTCACCTAATCCATGCCATGCATTTAAAAACAATTATTTATCTACTCTATTCTTAAATATATTAACAAGACATGCAAGTGTGTGAGCGTGTTTTCTGTAATTGGATGTCTGCCCTGTGTGTGTTTCTGCCAACTCTTTGAATGTCGCCGAGTTCCAACTTAGATCTCCCGAGAGGGAGAGAGAGAGAGAGAGAGAGAGAGAGAGAGAGAGAGAGAGAGAGAGATCGCACACTATGTCGTATTGGATATGAATTGAAATAAGAGCGAAAGTGTTCCTAAAAATGATTGCCGCAATAAGTAACTGTCAAAAAAAAAGTTCACTCTGTAACACTGAACAAAATTTGAATGTCAAAAACTGAGAAGAAAATATTTCACAAATAGCTATTTTCTTTTGCTTACTCCAGAAGACATTCTTTTCTCTATTTGCTTATGACCCTGTCGATATATTTAAATGTTTAAAGTTTGTGTATGAAAATAACAAAAACGTTAATCTAACTCTAACATAAAGGAATACAAGTTCTGCATGCATTTAGAAACTTAGGTTTACATAAAAGTTTGACAACTTACTTAATCCTCATTTTAACTTTATTACGTTCTAACGAAAGTATAACTCAGGGATCGATGGCAAGAATGCCATTTCTAAGACGTAAAATATTTAATACCTAAATAACTAAATAAATACAAATAATTAAACATGGGATATTTACATGCTTCCTCTAAACATGCTTACTTTTCTTGATATAAGAATCCAATGACCACCAACTACCTAGATTTGGTGGCAAATGATTAAATATTTATTTGTTGTTGTGACAAAGCATGTTTTATTTGCTCAATTTTATTTGCAACAAAATCCCTAAAATATATTTACGAAAGTTAAAATATTAAATGACCTTTTGAAATAATGGAATAAATAATGGCATAAAAAATAACTTGATAATGTAGTGTCATCAACTATAACGACATACATCAACCTAAAATGTAGTCATATTTCTTTTCGCAAAATAGCGTTTGGACAGCGAATGGTTTATTCAAAGCAAAAGTCATTGATGTCTATTAAAATGTTCGTTATATCGATTGATGGACAAGAGCAAAGGAGGTTATTCAATTATTTGTGATTCATGAAATAACAATTTATTTATTCAAGGTGAGTCTGTAAAATAAAATTAAAATCAGTATGTGTTGAATGAAAGTCATTTTATTTATAAATTCATTACAGAGTTCCATTATAAGAAAATACTACCCGAAATTAAATATTTGGACATGTCTCCAAACAAACACACACACACACACACACACATACAAACACGAACTTCCGCGCATTGGCTTTACTTGACTTGTAACGTCAACTTTTTAACTAAACTCCAATTAGGTACAGACATTTTGAACCCTCTCTCTCTCTCCTCTCTCTCTCTATATATATATATATATATATATATATATATAATTTAAGGTGGGATGAATTTTTTATGTCATGAAACATGCTCAAAAACGTGCTTCTTATGCCCGAATAGGAGCTTATATACATACAACTTTTATAATCATGTTCCACCTAATGATGATGACGTCATTACATTATCAGTGTACCTAATTTCTTGATGAATTTTGTTTTTCTCCAGAAATAATGGCGTCTTCTAGCATCACAAGAAGAAACTCCAAGTATTCCATTCTTGGAATCCCAGCAGCACTTCCTAAAAACTAACTTCCAATATGTGAAGATGTATTTAAAGCGTATTGTAATTTTGAATGTACTGTACTCAAGAGCCATCAGCGAGCATACACAGATATGCAGAAGTGATTGCGGAAGAAAGGAAACAAGTATACAGTATATCAAGTAGTATTATAATTAAAGTTAAGAGACTGACTGCTGAAGAGCAAGAAGTTTGAAAGTATTTTGAAGGCATGAGATCTTCCAAGACGTTTAAAGAAAAGTTGAATTCTTTTAGAAATGTATTCAACATATGCCGCTGCAAGTGTTATAGTCCTGGTGTTTGTAAAAGAAGCCAGTGTAATTGCCCAGATTCTCAGAAAATACCCGATGTTGAGTGGAACTTCTGGGTTGATCAGAATACTACAAGGAAAATGGCTGTAGGAAAGATAGATAAAAAACAACGACAATTGAAAACAGACAGTTCAAGAAAAAACCGTTTGAAGAAACATAATCATCTCAGACACGGGAGGTTGACCCACATATGAATTATTGACAAGGTGAGGAGATTTCTTCTGAAAATAGTGATCCCGAAGAATATTCTGATGACAGCCACTCTGAAGAATGAACCAAAAACCTATACCAGTATCCAGAATTATGCAAAGCAGTTGACAGATGCAAAGTCAATTTAACTTTTAATGTGAAAATTTTCCACATTTTTTCCTACAGATATACTTTCCTTTATGCACGTATTAATAATTTATTACAAAAAGTAACAATACTATGCGCAAAACAAAGAAAATTATGATTACTCACTAAAACATAACACCATCAGATTTCAGGAGAGAGCGTGTGAGCGACGCGCGGACCCCGTCATCTATCGGCGTGCAAGAAATTCGAATGAAAACTAGCTAACTTACGAGGCTTTTTCATTAACTTACGAAAGAATGAGATAAATTAAAACCTTGCTAACTTACGGATCACAAACTTACAAATCACTAACTAACGGGGGATACCTGTAACATGTTACTACGTAAGTAGGAAAATTACAAAAGTTGATTATAATCATATTTGCACACTTTTTGAAGTTTTTTGATCGTTTGAAATAAAATTTAAAATTATATGATATAATATTTATTGCTATACATATTGCAGCATCCTTTCGGAGCATGAAAAAACATACAAAATATTTCGTATCACTTATTTCATCATTGTAATGTATAAGTAATGCTGTCAATATAAAATTTTAATATATCTTTATACAACAATTATAACCTGTCAAGTTGTGAAGATGGACGATATTGAAAATGAAAATGTTCGTGATTTTATGGCAAGTAAGGGACAGAGCATCGTTTTAGAGATATTTCGTCTCCGCAACTCGATACTGATGTTATTTCGCCCCATTCTCATATATATATATATATGATGGGTCGCGCGTCTTAAGGTACCTAAGCGCCACCACAGGCGAAAACGTGTTTCTTATAGATATCACTATTTTCACCCTTCCTCTATCGCGTGGTTTGGGTTATAATGACCGTACGACACTAGAAGTATGGTTGAAAACCTTATGAAACGAACTACTTTTTTCACCTCTATCGCCAGCTGGGCTCTGCCGCCCAGATGTGATGCGCGTCTTAAAGCCCCCAATATTCCGTTCAACTGGTGAATTGTTTTGGAACTTATTATGCTTTGCATCAAAGACTATAAATTCACTTTCAATAACGAGTATTATCAACAAGTTTTTGGGATGGCCATGGGCAACCCCTTGTCGCCCCCTCCTCTCCAATATTTATATGGAGTTTTTCGAAATTACTTACATTCCGAGAATCTTGGGGGTTGGCATCCCATGGTTGCGGTACGTCGACGATATTTTGTGTATCTGGCCCATGAATCGTGACCTGGATGACTTCCTCCTTCAGTTAAATGATCAAGTCCCCTTCATTAAGTTTACTTTAGAAGCGGGACAAAACAACTCAATCCCGTTTTTGGATGTGCGTGTAAATAGGGAAAGCCCAGGTTTTAAGTTTAGTATCTATCGGAAAAAACAAACAATTTGTCCTACGTACACTTTTACTCGGGACATGACACCCCCACTAAGAAGACCAATTTTTTTTTCTTCAATGTTTCTCCGCGCCCTTAGGATCGCCAGTCCGGAATACATCGATGCCGAATTGGAAAAAATCAACGGTATTGGAAGTGATCTGTGTTATCCATCTGCGTTTATGGAATCTTGTCTCAACAAGGCAAAACGAACTTTGTATTGTGTGAATAATAACACTCGTACTTTGTCAAAGAATATTTTAGTACTTCCATTTCTCCTGGGCTTTTTAGGCATTGCTAATGTACTTAAACTTTTGGATATTAATGGAGCATTTTCATATAACAATATTGTGAAAAATATCATAGTAAAAAATAGCCCTACCAATAATTCAGGCATTATCTATAAAATTGGTTGTAAACAATGTGATTCCTTTACATAGGTCAGACAGGAAAGGATTTGCACACACGTATAAAACAGCATCAATATTCCGTTAGAACGGGACAGTCGTCCAGTGCCCTTTTTGTAGGCTGACCATATTTCCTTGAGACAAAAACGGGACATTGGGATGGCAAAAAAGGGACGGGGGTTATGTAATATTCTGTATTCATGAAAAAGTAAGTACATAAACATATTGAGCTTACAATTATTCTTCAGTGACAGAACCCATACAAAAACCCATACAAAACGGTACTGTCCCGTTCAAAACGGTACGTATGGTCAGCCTACCTTTTTGTCCATTTGTCAGTTATCCCACTGTATTGATTGGAATAATGCTTCAGTTTTGTTTCACTCTAGCAACGTTGTTAATAGAAATATTCTTCAGACTGCCATTATCCAACTTACAAATAACTTCAACATAAGCAAAGGTATTTTTCAACTCGATCCTGTTGTTTTGAATTCGTTCAGAACGGATTTAGACGAGGAGGGTAGACTGCTAAACCTTTGGTAAACTTGTATGCTACTCTAATAACTTTTATTTTTCAATTTTTTTTTATATATATCGAACTTAGACAAGAAGGGCAGAGTGCTAAAACCTTGGCAGATTTCCAGTATAAATTTGTATGCTCCTCTTATAAGTTTTATTTTTATTTTTATTTTTCAATTTATTATTATTATTTTTTTAATTAACTATAACATTGGTTGGAAACAATTCATTTGATCTTGTGTTGGATTCGAGCAAAGTGCTAAAATCGGTAGTTTTTCCTTACAAATTTGTATGCTCCTCCCACAATCCTTTAATTTTTAATTTTTATTTTTATTTCTCCGTTTATTGTATATATATATATATATATATATATTTTCTGTAACCTATATATAGGCTGTAACTCTTTATGTACTTCAGTGTTCCTGAGGATGTCATTAGACGAAAGCGCTTGAGCACCATTCTGTGTTTCCTTTCCTTCGTGGTTTTATTCATCATATATATATATGATACACATAGATCGTGCATGGAAAAAGGAACTCTTTTAAGAAAATATATTTTCGTAGAAGAGTTCCTTGTTCCATGCACGGTCTGTGTGTATCATATATATATATACACTGTATATACCCTGGATAGCATAGTGGTTAAGACGCTGGGATGCTGGTTGGGTGTGTTTCGGATTCCACGTTAAACTGTAGGTCTAAGGTTGAGTGACAAGCTTGAATGAACAATTCGGGCGGAAGCTGAACCAAGTTTAACCAAGGTTAAAGAAGAATCTAAGATGTTTCTTATTGAGGGATCTAAACATTGCATAATTTGGAAAAAATGAAAGGATCTACGGGGCTCCAATAAACCTTAGGCCTCCCCGCCTATGGCCTAAGCCATTAGTGGTACAGTAAAACTAAACATACCTTACAAAAGAGAATTTAATCCTACATTTAATGAGAAACAATTACCGTATTTGACGGCTTACAAGACGCTGCGCCGTGAAAGACGCACCTTAATTTTGGAAAGGTAAATTCAAGGAAAAAAGTTTTTGATGCACTTTATTGTTAATGCAATGGATATGTAAAATTCAATAAAAAGAAAACCCAAAAGCCAATAAAGAAAGATAATATGATTATTACTCTTATTATTTGTTATTAATCAACTTCAGATTCATTACTGACATTATCATCATTATCCCCATCATCATAATCATCATCATCTTCACTTGTATCACTGTCACTCTCATACAATAAATGATCTTCAGTGCCATCCATTGCATTACTTATACGACATTTTTTAAAGGACTTGACCACAATTTCAGTCTTAACATCATGCCATGACTTCAGCACCCATTCACACACTTGTGCTATTGATGGACGTTTCATCCTTCCCCACTTTCGGCTTCTAAGACGCAGGGCGATTTTTTAAGGTATTTATAAGGAAAAAAAGTGCGTCTTATAAGCCGACAAATACGGTAAAACTTGGTGTTCCCGCCATTGGCTTCCAAGACAGCCTGAATTCGCTTTGGGTAGCTTGCCAAAAGTGACGTGAATAGATCTTGATCGTTACGCAAATTTGCTAAAACAGTTTCAATGTGTTGCGTCATTGTATCCTTCGAAAATCGATTTGCTGCAGGTTCTTGAAACAAGAGACATTCAACCTTGTCCTTTATAACTGATCCAATGTGTTCACAGACGTTCAGGTCAGGAGAATTTCCTGGCCATTCTTCATTTCCAAAGAAATCGATCTCATGGTTCCGCAACGACTGTTGAGTGGCTAATGCCTTAAAGCAGGGGGCCTTATCGTGCAGAAGTGTGACCTGATCGACATCCATAACATTGTTTGGGTTTCTTAGAAAAGGAATG
Organism: Bathynomus jamesi; assembly: GCA_023014485.1. Taxonomy (NCBI): domain Eukaryota; kingdom Metazoa; phylum Arthropoda; class Malacostraca; order Isopoda; family Cirolanidae; genus Bathynomus; species Bathynomus jamesi. The sequence continues at coordinate 448,715 of JAJOZX010002478.1, forward strand.
ACATGCTGGGATAGAATAATATCACGAAAATACTGTCCATCCCAACTCTGACCATTTGGCTTCAGCACCACATGAGCTTCTTCGCAGTGAACAAAACAAACACACCAACACAATCTGGACTTTTTAATAATTCGCGATAATGTTCATTGTCATCGATTTCATCTGGTGTTGTGACCCACACTCGATCATTTTGGTAGTTAGGCCGACGTGTTACGTAAACAAAAAATTCATCGGAGACAGCTAAATGCATGAAATCATCCACATCCCAATCTTCAAAATAATGGGAAAACCACATTCTGTCATCGATGTTAAGTTGAGTTTTTCTTGGCTTTGGATGTTCATGCCAAGGCTTTAAACCTTCCCTATGACGGTACAGTCGAATGATCTCACCACTAACGATCTTTCCTCTCAACACTTCGATCTCTCTAGAAAGTTTAGCACAGCTGTTTTTCCGCTTACGCGTACCGCTTTCAATGATGTCCTATGTTTCCCGAGAGAGTGACAAATTTGGGCGCCCAGATTTGGTTGTATCCATTTGACATTCATCCAAAGTTTTATTCCAATTTCTTTTGACGAAGTCCTCACTTCTTCGCAACTTTTTGGCAACCCATGAACGTGTTATAAAGGTGGCTCCAGCATCACGAGCTTCCCGAAATGTTATTGCTCGTATGCGATCTATCACACGTTGCCTCTCCGAATCACCAATTAATTGAGAAGCCATTATATTATCACTTTATCAGCTAGAGTAATTTTAATACCTGCAATAAATAAAGAATTTTATATATTTTTATAATCACTAAAAACTATTTCGATATAAGTAAACATGTAAGCTGCAAATGGGGGGATAAGGTTTTTTGGAACCCCTTACAGATCTACAGAAGCTAAGGCTAACAAAGACCCTAAGATCCACTCTAAGGTTAGCCCGAGACAAAAGAAAGAGGAGGGGGTTGAAAGAGGAGAATAAAGGGTTAAGTAAGTATCAAAACCTATCATTCGTGGGTTAACATTCATTCAGAAAAAGAGAAAGAAAGACTCCCAATCATCATCCGCCGGCCACTGCCGACAAGTCGGAAAAATAGTCGAAGAGAATAGGAGAGGGGTGAAAGATGAAAAGAAGTAAAATAAGAACGCTTACAAACCATGCAAACAGTCTTAACTCACTGTCATACCATGCAAACAACAGACATGCAAGTAAGGAGAGGATAAAAAAAAAAGTAGGTAGAGTATAACAAAGAGTGGGTTAGTTTACGCTCCGAGCTACATTTACGTTCGTGTTAATCTAATTTTTGTTTTTAATAATTTTATTGCTGGCATCACACGCTGGCATGTCACAAGCTGGCATTAATCGTCAACAGACTCATCCTCGACCACCACCCCCAGAGCTCCTGTTGCTAATTGTTTTTTATTTTAAAAAACGTTAATATTTTTAAAATGCCTATCTAAAGGGTTCTTAAACATATTAGCGCTGGTAGAGTTATCGACTGACGCGGGAAGATTATTCCGTTTATCTATTACTTTAAACGTAAAGAAGTTTTTAGCGATATTATGATAGTAATGAAACGTCTGCCACGCAACTTAAATCCGTTATTACCAGTATTGCTATTATCGAAAGTGAACAGTTTGTCAAAATTTACGTTATCAATTTTAGTAACGATTTTGAAAACTTCAACAAGCTCCCCACTTAATTTCCTAGTTTCGAATGAATGCAAGTCTAACTCTTTAATCCTATCTTCATAAGGCTTGTTGTGCAATGACGGAATTAGTTTCGTGGCACGACGCTGAACCCTTTCTAACCTATCAATATCCTCACGCAAATACGGGCACCAAAACTGAACGGCATATTCTAAATGAGGCCTGACTAGGGACTTGTAAAGGGGCAATATAATATCCTTCGATTTAAATTCGAAATTACGCGCTAAGAAGCCTAACATCCTATTAGCTTTTTTCGCAAGACTCCAGGCACTAGTTCCTAACTTTTAAATCCTTAGATACGCGTACGCCTAAATCTACTTCCTCGTCAACGCTCGCTAACTCTCTATCATCCATCGTGTACGTGTAATTATTGTTACGAGAACCTATATGCAAAACTTTACATTTGTCTACGTTAAATTGCATCTGCCACTTATCGTCCACTCCATAATCCTATTTACATCGTCTTGGAGCCTATTTCAATCGTCCTCGTTAACAACCTTACCGCCTATTTTAGTATCGTCCCCGAATTTTGACACGTTACTAGTCAATCCTACATCTACGTTGTTAATATAGATTACGAATAGCAGTGGGTCTAACACTGAACCCTGTGGGACACCGCTACCTACATCCAACCACCCCGATTCACTACCATTAACAACGACCCTTTGTCTCCTAGCACGAAGCCATTCCTCTAACCAGTTAGCAACCTGACCGCGTATACCGTGCGCTTTAACTTTTGCAATTAATCTTCTACGCGGAACTGTATCGAACGCTTTTTTAAAATCGAAATAAATAACGTCAGCCGCTCTATGCCTATCGTATTGGCGCACTATTTCGTTATAAAATTTTAACAAATTAGTTAAACAAGATCTATGGCGTCGAAACCCATGCTGACTACTATTAATCAAATCTCTACTTTCTAAGTGATCGATGATACGATCCCTAACTACGGATTCCAAAAGTTTACCGACAATTGACGTTAAGCTAATGGGCCTATAATTGCTAGCTACTGTGCGGTCGCCTTTTTTAAAAATGGGCGTGACGTTAGCTAATTTGAAGTCTTCAGGAATAATCCCCGTTTCGAGTGACTGATTAAAAACCTTCGTTAAGGGGCCTACAATTACGTCTGAAATCTTTCAAATGTCTGGGATAAAAAGGGTCAGGTCCTGGAGCTTTGCTAACTTTTAGCCTATCGATATAATGCGCAATCTCACCCTCGTAAACAGTTATTTCATCCAAAATAGTCTCGCTACTAAATGGAACGATATCGTCCACGTCGGGGACATTATTTACGTCTTCTACGGTAAAAATTGTCGCGAAAAAGTTATTGAAAATACCCGCCATCGCCTGAGCGTTAGAAGCCAAAGCGCCGTTAACATCCACTAGAGGTCCTATGTTATCTTTTTTCGGCTTACGATTATTGACATATTCAAAAAACCTTTTTTGGATTATGTTTACTATCCGCAGCTATAAGTATCTCTAAATTACGCTTAGCATTCCTAACTGATCTTTTAACCTAACATCTAAGTTCGATATATCTATTAAAGTTAGCTGCCGTGCCATTGCGCTTATTCATTGCGTTTATGAACTCGCCTATTTCCCTAGTCCACCACTTGGGCCTACCATGATTTCTAGCGCGCTTGGGCTTACGAGGAATAAACTCCCTTTCAATATTCATAAAACTTTCTTTAAACGCCTTCCAATGCAAATTTGTGTCATTACCCATAACTAAGTTAGCCCAGTCCACTACTCTCATCCTATCCGCAAAACTATCAAAATTGGCCCTACGAAAATCAGGGACTTCTATTACGTTACTATCCTTAGTGTTTTCTATCAATAACTTAAACCTAAGAATTTGATGATCACTACATCCTAAACTCTCGCCTACAAACATCCTAAACTCTCGCCTACAACATCCTAAACTCTCGCCTTGCAGGAACAGAAATGATAATATACAATGGTGCTCATAAGTTTAACGTTCGTTTCGAAAAATTCAACAAATAAAAAAATTAATTCAACACCAACGTATAATGTAAAATATCAAAGATTTTGAGTAAAATTCAAATAAAGTTAAAATGCAAACGTTTTCGTACATTTACTTCATTTACTTGTAAAATTATTTAATACTTTGTTTGTCCACGTTTTGCTTGAATGACTTCAATGATTCGTTTTGGGCCTTTTTCTACATGGTTTCGACTTCTCTCTGTAGAAATTTTAGCCCATTTTTGTAAAGAAAACTGTTGCAATTCATTCGAATTCGAAGGGTTTCTCTTGCGGACAGCGTTTCTCAAATCAAACCATAAATTCTCGATTAGATTGAGATTGGGTTCTAACTGGGCCACTCGAGAAGCTTGAAATTCTTTTGTTGAAGCATTTTTAAGGTGCTTTGTGTTATGGATTATGGTACCATTTGCGACCCATTCGCAGCTCCCGATCTGAAGGAAATACATTTTCTTCCAAAATTTCCTGATATTTCTTCGAATTCAAGATTCCATTGATGACAAGCTTTCCTCGACCAGAAACACTAAAGTATCCCCGAAGAAGAAAACTACCATCACCATGTTTAACCGTAGGAAAGATATTTGTTTCTTCGAATGCAGTATTTGATTTTCGCAAAGCATACCGTTGCTCGTTGTTCGCGAATAATTCAAATTTGGTCTCGTCTGTCCAGAGAACTTTCTTCCACAACGCAAGTCCATCATTTTGATGATCCTTGGCGTACTTTAAACGAGCTTCTTCTTGTCCTTTTCGTAGCAGAGGTTTTCTTCGCGAAACTCTTCTTCTCAATGTACGACGAATGGTAGAGGGATGGACATCTATCTCAGACAGTCTTAATGTTTGGCAAATATCACCTACAGTCACTCGTAGATTCGCAGCAGCCATTCTTTCAATCCGCCTAGCTGTACGTTCTGAAATCTTGAAAGGTCGTCCACACCTTGGTAGAGGTTAATGCACTGTTTCGTTGAAGTCTTAATCGATGGGACAATCTAAGAAAAACGAGAAAAATCGCAGTCGAGTTCTAATGTAAAGAGAGAGAGAGAGAGAGAGAGAGAGAATTTTGAAAACCTGTATGAGTACTATGTTCAACATATCAAACAAAGTAACTTGCTACTTTTCATAGTTTCAAGTCCATTTGTAAAGACAAAAGGATGAAAAGAAATTCAATTAGAATGAGCAATCTTTTTACTTTAACTGATAATTTCGAATAAAACAGTTTATAATTTCTTTAACATAATACCAAAAAGAGAGCTATAGAACTATCGTGGTGGCTCGATTGAAAATTGGACTCGGATTGCAAAGGTTCGGGTTCGACTCGTATCGTCGCCGCAGTTAAAACTGGGCCCGCCACCTTATCTGCGATTGCTCTGGATTCAAGTGGTTCTCGGAGTTTACGTTCCCCCTGCCGGGATTCCCATTGTGTTGGTGGGGCGAAACAAGGGTTCTGGATGTCACCTTAACACCGTTTTGAGACGAAAATAAAGTCAGTTTACGAAACGCAAAAATCTTTTAACAAAAATTAACTTTCGTAAAAATTATCACTTTTTATCTCCTTTACATATACGTCACATTTGAAGGAGGAAAGCTATAAGACGAAAGGGGGAGATTGCTATCTTCATTCAACATCAAAAACGACAAATATTAATTAATGTTCATTGACTCTTCGACAAACAAACAAAAAATGAATAGTTTTACAGTAAATACTATCTGAAAATCTTGAAGTATTCATGGCAATAATACGAATCACAGACTAATATCATATTTAATTTTCTGTAATTAAAATTAGATTGATGTTAACCCCTTAAGATTTTAACTGTTCTTTATCGCTGATGATAACATCAGGTATTTCGAAAAGTTGAACAGAAATGAAGAATATATATATCTGTAATAATAATAAAAGGACGTGTGTGTGTGTGTGTGTGTGTGTGTGTGTGTGTGTGTGTGTGTGTTCCAGCTATAAATCCAAAATGGAAGCAATTACAAACATGAAACTTCACATACATATTGATTAGGTCCCCAGGTTGTGCACCTGGGTGTTAATAAATTAAATAATTAAAAGTACTGTGCCCGAAGGCCCCAGCACCGCGATTGAACAACAGAAAAGAACGCAGCCGTGAAAATTTTGAGCTTCACATTGTGTCAAGATTTCTGAATCTTAAGATTTTCATGACTAATTAATTATTTATTTGTTCAATAAAACTATAGAAAAGAACAGTCATGAAAATCTTGAGCTTCACATAAAATTAAAACTAGCGGAGCGACCCCGTGGCCAGGGTGAATGTTGAACGCTATATATATATATATAGGTATATATATATATATATATATATATATATACACAGTATATGCCCGGTTAGGTCAACTGAATACCCGGTTAGGTTAATTGAATGCGCGGTTAGGTTAATTAAATGCCCGGGTATTTTAATTGTACGCCCTTGACGATTGGTTACGTTAAGGCGTGATATTTTCGTTAGCTTATAGCGTTCAACATCCACCCCGGAAACGCCGGGTCGCTCCGCTAGTAATAACAGTAAAAGGACGTGTGTGTGTGTGTGTGTGTGTGTGTGTGTGTGTGTGTATGTGTCTGTCTGTTCCAGCCATAACTCCAAAATGGAAGCAGTTACAAATATGAAACGTCACACACATATTTATTAGGTCCCCAGGTTGTGCACCTGGGTTTAATAAATTAAATAATTAAAATTACTGGGCCCGAAGGCCCCAGCACCGCGATTAAACTACAGAAAAGAACGCAGCCGTGAAAATTTTGAGCTTCACATTGTGTCAAGATTTCTGAATCTTAAGATTTTCATGACTAATTATTTGGTCCAGGGCTTCTCAAACTTTTTTCACTTGCGACCCCTTTGGATCAGACAAATTTTTTCGCGACCCTTCACTCAATGTCATAAAAGCAATAGGTACTAACACTGTATATTTATGAAAAAAATAATATTTTCAAATGTTTCTGCGACCCCCAATAATATTTACGCGACCCCTAGTTTGAGAAGCGTGGAATTTTGGTCAATAAAACTATAGAAAAGAACACAGTCATGAAAATCTTGAATTCACATACAATTAAAACTAGCGGAGCGGCCCAGCGTTGCCGGGGTGGATGCTGAACTCTATATATATATATATATATATATGCCCAGTTAGGTAAACTGAATATCCGGTCGGGTTAATTGAATGCACAGGTAGGTCAACTGAATGACCGATTAGGTTAATTAAATGCACGGTTAGGTCAACTGAATGCCTGATTAGATTAATTGAATGCCCAGTTAGGTTACTTGTACGCCCTTTACGATTGGTTGGTTAAGCCCAATTCGATTAACTGAATGCCAGGGAAGGTTAATTGAATGCCCGGTTAGGTTAATTTTACGCCCTTGACGATTGGTTAGGTTAAGTCGTGATATTTTCGTTAGCGCTCACGAAAATATCACTATTTAATTTAACCAATCGTCAAAGGCGTACAATTAACCTAATCGGCCATTCAATTGACCTAAACGGGCATATACTCTATATATATATATATATATATATATATATATATATATATATATATATGGGAATGAACTCAGAATAGTCCCCTGAGTTTTTTATGATACACACAGACAGTGTATGGAACAAGGAACTCTTCTGGGATAATTAAATCCACTATAGTCCGAATAAGTAATGGTAAATGAAAAATACCATAGTTTTTCTTTTTCATGATGCTAGCCCGACGTGGGCAACGGGTCACTCGCAAAGAGGTCCCATAAATATAGCTTCCCTCACCAGCTATCTGCAAAGCAGACAGGATCCAGCTTTGGGACATGGATCTAGGGTTTAAAGCAGGTTCTAAATGTAGTAGGGCTAGGCTGCTTTAAACCCTAGATCCATGTCCTAAAGCTGGATCCTTCTGCTTTGCAGATAGCTGGTGAGGGAATCTATATTTATGGGACCTCTTTGCGAGTGACCCGTTGCCCACGTCGGGGTAGCATCATGAAAAAGAAAAACTATGGTATTTTTCATTTACCATTACTTATTCGGACTATAGTGGATTTAATTATCCCAGAAGAGTTCCTTGTTCCATGCACTGTCTGTGTGTATCATATATATATATATATAGCGTTTAACATCCACCCGGCAACGCCGGGTCGCTCCGCTAGTAGATAATAAAATCTATGTACTTATAATAAAAGGACGTGTGTGTGTGTGTGTGTGTCTGTCATGAAAATCTGGAGCTTCACATTTAATTAAAACTAGCTGAGCGACCCGGCGTTGGTAGGGGTGGATGTTGAACGCTATAAACATATATATATATATATATATATATATATATATATATATATATAGTATATGCCCGGTTATGTCAACTGAGTGGTCGGTTATGTCAATTGAATGCTCGGTTAGGTCAACTGGTTGCCCGGGTGGTTAATTGAATGCCCGGTTAAGTTAATTGAATGCACGGTTAGGTTAGTTGTACGCCCTTGACGATTGGTTACGTTAAGTCTTGATATTTTCGTTAGCTTACAGCGTTCAACATCCACCCCGGCAACGCCGTGTCTAGCGGAGCGACCCGGCGTTGCCGGGGTGGATGTTGAACGCTATATATATATATATATGGGAATGAACTCAGAATGGTTCCCTGAAGTTTTTTATTATACACACAGACCGTGCATGGAACAAGGAACTCTTCCAGGATAATTAAATCCACTATAGTCCGAATAAGTAATGGTAAATTACAAATACCATAGTTTTCCTTTTTCATGATGCTAGCCCGACGCGGGCAAGGGTCACTCGCAAAGAGATCCCAAAAATATAGATTCCCTCACCAGCTATGTGCAAAGCAGATAGGATCCAGCTTTGGGATAGGATCTAGGGTTTAAAGCAACCTAGCCCAGCTACATTTAGAACTTCAATATAAGCAAAAGACTCGCTGCCTTCACGTCGGGCTAGCATCATAAAAAAGAAAAACTATGGTATTTGTCATTTACCATTACTTATTCGGACTACAGTGGATTTAATTATCCTAGAAGAGTTCCTTGTTCCATGCACGGTCTGTGTGTAATAAAAAACCTCAGGGAACGATTCTGAGTTCATTCCCATCTTGAAACGGACATGTTATGTGCCTTGAAAAGTGGACGCTCAATTCTGCCAGTTGAGGTTTAAGTTTTGGTTTTTGGCTAAAAATATAATAGTTACCCCTTTTTCTTTGATGTATTCAATCTGACGTGAAGGCAGCGAGTCTTTTGCTTATAATGAGGTTCTAAATGTAGCTGGGCTAGGCGGCTTTAAACCCTAGATCCTGTTCCAAAGCTGGATCCTATCTGCTTTGCAGATAGCTGGTGAGGGAAGCTATATTTTTGGAACCTCTTTGCGAGTGACCCGTTGCCCGCGTCGGGCTAGCATCATGAAAAAGAAAAACTATGGTATTTGTCATTTACCATTACTTATTCGGACTACAGTGGATTTAATTACCTTAGAAGAGTTCCTTGTTCCATGCACGGTCTGTGTGTAATAATATATATATATATATATATATATATATATATAATATACACACACACACAGGGCGTCCCAAATAAATGTATACACACTTTAACAGCTGATAGCTCAATTGATGTTTCTTTCTTTCCAAGTTAAACCCATTAGAATTAATAATGGCAGTCAGACTAAGCTTTGAACAAAGGAAATTCATTCTAAAATGCTACTGGAAGTGTGAAAACGCAGTTGAAATGCAAAGACAGTTTAGGAGGGAGTTTCAAACAGATCCACCAACGCGACTTACCATCACTCGAATTAGAGATAAGTTTGAAGCCGATGGAACTGTTCAGAATGTCCACAAGAAGCGTTCCGGAAGACCACGGACATCGACAAGCCCCACAAAGCAAGAAAGAGTACTGGAAACGTATCACCAAAGTCCAAGAAAATCTGTGCGGCAAGCGAGTCGTGAGGTAGGAATTTCAGAATCGTCTGTCCAACGCATTTTGAAGCGCTGTCAATGGAAAAGTTACATTCCAAGATTAGTCCATGCTATTAATGAAGATGATCCGGACCGAAGAGTGGAGTATTGCGAGTGGTACTTGGCACGATGTGGATGTGGATTGGACGAAGGGGTTTCGTAGAATACCCTCCGCGTTCACCAGACCTCACACCACTAGACTTTTTTTTATGGGGATACTTAAAAGACAAAGTCTACGCTATAAAACCTGCAACAGTCGCTGAATTGAGAGCAGCCAATGAACGAGAATGCACACAAATACCAAACGAAATGTTTCGTGATGTTTGCGATTCCATTGCTTCGCGTTATCAGCAGTGCCTGGACCAGAACGGACGTCAGTTTGAAAACAGGCGTTGACAAAACAATTAAATAATGTCTGTAGATTCTATTACATTTTGAAAATGAAATGTATTTTAATAAACACTGCCTTTATAATTATTTAAAGTGTGTATACATTTTTTTGGGACGCCCTGTATATATACAGTATATATACAGGATGTCCCATAAGTCAGGCATCAAAGGAGAAATTCATATTTTTCTATTTCTACAAACCATAATTCATATTTTTCTCTTTCTATAGGCCATAATGTCTATGCTCGGGATGCCAATTTCGCGTCCACCATTCTGTTCAGTGACGAGGCTGTTTTTTATGGAAATGGTGAGGTAAATCGACAGAACACCCGCTACTGGTCTCAAAACAACCCTCACTGGTATACCTCTTCAAAGGAACAAGGTGCATCTCGGGTGATGGTATGGTGTGGCATTTGGAAGGATCGCATCATAGGCACCCTCTTTTTCGATGAACATGTCACTGGAGGCATCTACCTACATATGCTCAAGGAAGAAGCATTTCCCAGTGTCTTGAACGAAGAAGGAAATTTCCCAACATGGTTCCAGCAAGACGGCGCTCCCGCACATTACAGCACCCAAGTAAGGGAATACCTGTACCAACATTTCCCTGGTCATTGGATAGGACGTCGCGGGCCTGTGGAATGGCCAGCTAGAAGCCCGGATCTCACGCCACTAGATTTTTATCTCTGAGGTCACTTGAAAGCGCTGGTATACGCAGAGAAAATTAGGAGAGTTGAACATTTGCGGCAGCGCATTATTGGGGTATGTAACACCATTACTCCTGACATCATTCATTGTGTGCTTGCTGACTGGGTATCACGTCTGAATTTGTGTATTGAAAACAGTGGTGGACATATTGAGCACGTTCTGTAAATAAAAGCTTTTGTTTTGCCTTTTTTTATTATTTTTCCTATGATGCCGGACTTATGGGACACTCGGTATATATATATATATATATATATATATATATATATATATATATATATATATATGATGAATAAAACCACGAAGGAAAGGAAACACAAAATGGTGCTCAAGCGCTTTCGTCTAATGACATCCTCAGGAACACTGAAGTACATAGAAGGTTACAGCTTATATATAGGTTACAAAAAAAAAAATAAAATTATGTATATATAATATACACGTATATACATACATACACATACAATAAACGGAGGGAAAAAAAAAAAAATTATTAAGAGATTCTGGGATGGGCATACAACTTTGTAAGGAAACACTCTCGATTTTTAGCACAAGATCAAACTACCGATTTTTAGCACAAGATTAAATTAATTGTTTCCAACCAATGTTATAAAAAAAAATACAAATTTATACTGGAAATCTGCCCGGGTTTTATCACTCTACCCATCTTGTATATAAAAATAAAATGAAAATTAAAAGTTAATAAAGTAGCATACAAGTTTACCAAAGATTTAGCGTCTACCCTTCTTATCTAAATCTGTTTTGAAGGATTCAAAACAACAGGATCGAGTTGAAAAGACCTTTGCTTATGTTGAAGTTATTTGAAAGTTGGATAATGGCAGACTCAAGAATATTTCTATTAACAATGTTGCTAGAGTGAAATAAAACTGAAGCATTATTCCAGTCAATACAGTGGGATAACTCTGACAAATGGACAAAAAGGGCACTGGAAAACTGTCCTGTTCTAACGGAATATTGATGCTGTTTTATACGTGTGTGCAAATCCTTTCCCGTCTGACCTATGTAAAAGGAATCACATTGTTTACAACCAATTTTATAGATAATGCCTGAATTATTGGTAGGGCTACTGTTTACTATGATATTTTTCACAATATTGTTATATGAAAATACTACATTAATATCCAAAAGTTTAAGTACATTAGCAATTTAATTTAATCTTGTGCTAAAAATCGGTAGTTTGATCTTGTGCTAAAAATCGATAGTGTTTCCTTACAAAGTTGTATGCCCATCCCACAATCTCTTAGTAATTTTTTTTTTTTTCTCCGTTTATTGTATGTGTATATATCGGGTGGCCACAAAAAAACTTTACTTAATTCAAAGTTTAATAACTGCAACAATTCAAAACTTATGCGATTGAGCTTTGGCACACATTAACAGATGGTTACACTCTATAATTTGCTGGAATTTTCAAATATGTAGGTTCTATAGTTTTGTTACAGTGAACAATTTAAAAGCATATGTCTAAAAATAGCATGCCGAAGAAAATGAATTTGAACTTAACAAAATTTACTTAAACAAATGGTTAATGTGACCACCTCCCTGTTGGTAAACTGCCCTCAATCGCTTCTTCCACGAGGAGATGCACTTTCGAACCTCATCTAAGGTGATATCCTCCCATGCTCTACTGATTTTCTCCTTAAGTTCATCTTCGGTGAATTTGTCTTTCTGGCTGCCGTAAACCTTCACCATGAGGGAATCCCATACTGAATAGTCCATCGGATTACAGTCGGGAGACTGAGGCGGCCATTCATCCTTTTTGATGAAATTAGGGGTCTTTTGCTCTAGATGATTTTGGGTCGCTCGGCTTGTATGGGCGGGTGCCCCATCTTGCTGGAAAATGTAGGCCTCATCAGGATACAGCTGACGACAATCAGGAAGTAACCCATTATCTAACAGGTTGATGTAGCGCTCAGAGTTAACTTTAGTTTCGTTTGTGGCAATAAAATGAATTCGTGTTTTCCCCTTCCATGGAATTCCCGCCGATACCATTACTTTTCTGCTGAATCGTGAGGTTTCATGATAAAGCCTGGAGGTAGGAATGCCCTTTTTCCTTGAACCATAAACCCTGTCATTTTGCCTGTTTTTGGCCACCTCCAACGTGAAATCCTTTTCGTCTGTAAACACAACTTTTTGCACGTCTTCAGCTTAGTAGCGTTCATATAGGGATTTACAGCGGGTCTTTCTACGCTGTCTTACATTCTGATCACGCCGAGAAACTCGAATTCTCTTGTAGGCCTTCAATTTCAAACGTTTTACAATCCCTTGTACAGAGGAGCGAGAAATCCCAAGGTCGTACGCAATCTGTCTCTGGGAGCGATGAGTTCCTGGTGTATTCTCCTGGGATTGAATCAGTTCCTCCACGGCAGCCTTATTTTCTTCTGTTGAAACACTTTTGGGCCTGCCGCTGCCGGGTTTTCTAGCTGTTGATCCAGTATCCTTTATTTTTCTTATTAAGTTATAAACACTTTGCGGGGAATTCTCGGACAATCCTATTTCCATTCCAACCTTTTTCCTTGACACATGCTTCTATGATGGCTTTATCACTTTTACTTAACGTCATGCTGGCGGCGTTTTAGCGGAAAAATAAAAGAAAGCAAATTCACATTAGGTTTAGCCTACGCCAGCGCGCGTGTCATACTACGCTACATTAGGTTTAGCCTACGCTAGCGCACGTACGTGTCAGATGCACACCAGACATGCTATTTTTAGACATATGCTTTTAAATTGTTCACTGTAACAAAACTATAGAACCTACATATTTGAAAATTCCAGCAATTATAGATTATATGCATCTGTTAATGTTTGCAAAATCTCAATCGCATAAGTTTTGAATTGTTGCAGTTATTAAACTTTCAATTACGTAAAGTTTTTTTGTGGCCACCCGATATATATATAAATATTTTTTTTTTTTTTTTTTGTAACCTATATATAGGCTGTAACCTTCTATGTACTTCAGTGTTCCTGAGGATGTCATTAGACGAAAGCGCTTGAGCACCATTTTGTGTTTCCTTTCCTTCGTGGTTTTATTCATCATAAATATTTTTCACGTGTTACTTTCGTGAAATAATTTTCATATATATATATATATATACAGTATATGCCCGGTTACGTCAACTGAATGCCCGGTTAGGTTAATTGAATGCCCAGTTAGGTTAATTGAATGGCCGGTTAAGTCAACTGAATTGCCGGTTAGGTTAATTGAATGCCCGGGTAGGTTAATTGAATGCCAAGTTAGGTTTATTGTACGCCCTTGACGACTGGTTACGTTAAGTCGTGATATTTTCGTTAGCTAATAGCGTTCAACATCCACCCCGCAACGCCGGGTCGCTCCGCTAGTATATATTATATATCTGTGTGTGTGTGTGTGTGTGTGTGTGTGTGTGGTATGTATGCACCCCGAAAATCCTGTTTTCACACACAAATACACAAAGTAATGAACCCGCTCAAATGAATTGTAAAAGCAATTTGCAAAACGAATTTTATATTCCAGTATGACAATGAACCATGAAACAAAATAATCAACTTTTGATTACTTTTTCGTGCAGACCTTAATGTATTTTAATGAATATTTTATACGTCATCAGAGGATATATCGAATTTCATTGTGTGATAGCTAATTATAACTAAGCTTATATCAGATGTGAATTTAATAAATTAAATGTATACAAACATAAAGAGAACTGCATAGAACTAATAATTATAATTCTAAGATGAAATGAGCTTAATTTGCATCAAATCATGACTGAAATTTTAGTTAGATGAGTTTTAATTTATGAATGAATATTGTGCCAATATTGTATGAAATGAATATTGTATTATCGTTGTATGTATTATGTAAATCTGCCGAAAACTTGTATAGACATCAATATATCTCCAACAAATTGTTGGAGCTAATTTTAACATATACTGTACATACAGTATATATATGTGTATATATATATATAAACAAACAATCACGTGTTTCTTTTTCCTTTTCCCTGTGGTTGTTTGCTTATTAATAAGATCACGGGTTATTCTGTGATTTTACTATATATTTATATATATATATATATATATATATATATACTTACTTTTGTTGAGTTATATATATGAAAATGAAAATGAAAATGAAAAGGTTTATTGGCAGACTATAGTCCATATGACAAATATTATTAATACAATGACAGTTCATATACTAAGGATAGAAATATATACAATTGATTAGAAATATTACTGTAATGTCGAAGTTAAGTGGAGCTACAGACAGACGTTTTCGTGCCAAGAAGTCCATACCTTAGGCTTAGAGGATAAATGGCAGGACTCATGGATAGCTTGGATGATCGGGTTGGTTAATTTTTTAATTGTTTGCATTAGGTTGTATTGAGCACATCTTGTTACCTCCGGGAAGCTCGGGACATTGCGGGTAGCAAACATTTGCGAAGCTGAGCGTCTCCGGGGCAATTTATGTAAGAGTCTGAAAGACCTGTTGTACGGCAAATTTAGGGTTCTGCTAGAACCTTTTTTATAATTCACCCAGAGTTGCTGTCCGTATATATTACTGCAGAAAGTACGAAAGAGAGTGTCTTTAGCTTCACTTGTACAGGTTCGAAAGTTCCTTATTGTCATATTCGCTTTAGCACACAGGCTTCGAGATTGTTTTCTTATATCCGAGTCATCACTCAAGGAGCTGGTAACAGTTTGACCCAAATACTCAAACTCTTGTACTTCCTCAATTACCTCACCATTCATTTTAAACGTTATATCAGCTGGCTGATTACAGCTTTTAGGATGAAATTGCATAACCTTAGTTCCAGCAAATTTAGGGTTCTGCTAGAACCTTTTTCATAATTCACCCAGAGTTGCTGTCCGTATATATTACTGCAGAAAGTACGAAAGAGAGTGACTTTAGCTTCACTTGTACAGATTCGAAAGTTCATTATTGTCATATTCGCTTTAGCACACAGGCTTCGAGATTGTTTTCTTATATCCGAGTCATCACTCAAGGAGCTGGTAATATTTTGACCCAAATACTTAAACTCTTGTACTTCCTCAATTACCTCACCATTCATTTTAAACGTTATATCAGCTGGCTGATTACAGCTTTTAGGATGAAATTGCATGATCTTAGTTTTTGTAACATTAAAAAGAGTATCATGTTTCTGCGAATACTCTTCGCAGACTTTTAGTAGCCGATCCAGACCTTTAACAGAGGGACTTATTAACACCATATCATCGGCATAAACTAAGTTATTTATCCTTGTGTTATCTATACAACATCCCACTGTTGCCTCGTTAAGTGAAGCAATTAATCCGTCAATATACACATTAAACAGCACAGGCAAGAGAAGCCAAAACACTCGGATAGTACATTGCCCCACCTAACAGTGAAAGAGTGGTGGGAATACCAAAATTTCAATAAATTTAATATGTACATGGGAACCTTCCTGTCTTCTAGTTTTGCAAATAAAATATTGTGGCTCACCCTATCATATGCCTTACTTATATCTCGGAAATCGGAGTAACAAGATTTTTCTAGTAGTAGTATATATATATATATATATATATATATATATATATATATATTCTTTGCTACTACCCCTGAAATTTGTTCCTATGCGGTAGATATTACCACATGCAAAAAATGATGTCGATTGTAAAATAATTAATTAGCGATCACGAAATGAGTTGAAATATTATATCTTTCACTCTTCGCTTCTTGAACTTGTTGCACTATGGGTGGTGCACTTCGGATAACTTATATGGTCCTTTTATTAAGACTTGTGTTGAAAGTACAATGGTTTATACTTTCCTCACCCATTTAAGCCCCCTGCAAGAGAATGACCGCACTTAACTTTCTTTTTCTCTCTATTCCCTAGTGGCCTAGTCTATCATTTAATTCTTGATTTTCTTATTTTAATTTCCTTTATCCTCGTGATTGGGTTGACGGTATGAAAATGTGTGGTCGCCAAAACGATGCCGTATTATTTATTGTATTTTGTATTATTTCCATTTCATATTCATTTTAATATTATTGTTTTATATTTTGCAGAAATTTTGTTAAAATTAGATCGAATGGTTTATATTCAATTATGACGACTCGGAAGAAAGCTGAGATTTGGCTGATAGGGCAACCACTAGAGGAATTTCCAAAATAACAACATCCAACCAAACGGTCGGTTTTGCAACGTTTCCATCATGTGCGAATCGGAAAACGACCCTTTCTATCAGGGAAGCTGCCCACGCAGTGGTAGAAGAAATCGTAGAGACGTGGAAAAGTGGTGGAATCCCAACCATGAGAAAAGATCACGCGATTACTAAACTGGAGAAACTCTATGCCACATACGTGAATTTGAAGAAGAGTAAACAGCAGGAATCATTCAACAAGGGCACTGAAACATTACTTGATATAGCGGCCCAAGATGCCCTGGAGCGGATCAAAATTGCTGAAGATTTCCGCGTGACGACTAACAAGAATTTTTGAAACTTGTCATCATCTGCTTGGGAGATCGTCCGGAAAGGGGAATACGATTCCAAGCTCCCGGAGCTTTTCACCACGCACGCTGGATGACAAAAATTTTATATTGTCTCAACATTTACTTGTTCGGAGGGTAGTTTAGGATTACCATCCACGAGGGGGTAGCTGCTAAGCAATGTAGTCTGTTCATCTGTCTTGTCTACATGAAGATGTGGGTCACAGCTCCGGATACAGTCCACGCCCCTTTAAATGACCTACATGCTCTGACGAAGCTCCGACACTACGGTGAAGTAAATGAGAAAGTTTCTTTGACCGCATTCAAAGCACTGGAAAGGCAGCTGTGGTATATAAGTGATAGCTTGGTATCACTGGGATTTTTCGATGACAGGGTCTCCGAAGATCGCAAACTGGCAATGATGGATGCTCTTAAGAAGCCTGTAAGTAAAAACAGTGCTGTTAGGATGCAAAAGGGAGACAGAAGGACTTTACATTCTGACATAGATCTGGACCGATTCATTACAAGTAGATCATTGTCTTTGTTCGAAAGGCTGGGTATTAGAACAAAGTGGCTGGAAACTCACCCAAGGACGTGGCCCAGTGATGAGGACTATAAGACTTGGCAAGAGTTGGCGAAAGCTCTGAAGTCGGTCAAGTCAATGATTGTGCAGAAAGGGCCGTGAAACTGGTCTAAGACTTCAACCGGGTAAGGACAAAGGATGAAGATCAATTCTAGTATCTGCTACAGGTGGTAGAGCACCACAGGAAAGAATTCTCAACTTGCAAAAAAACAGACCTGTGATTTTCTATATTACTCTAATAATTTGTTTTTCTACTAGTAATAATTTGTTTTTTATAAGCTCCAGCACTTGAGAATTACCCAATAAAAACTTATTTTGAAACTTTATTTTTACTTCGCGACCTCTAAAATACATTCCTATTTTCTTCATTTTTGATGAGAATTTTTTTACCATTGTAACAAAATAAGAGGGTGGGACAAGGAAAATCAAGATTTTTATTTTTGCTCTCAGGTGGATCACCCTAATATACTGTATGTGTATACTGTATATATATATATATATATATATATATATATATATATATATGGAGGTAAAGTTTATTTCACTGGTTTGAATGAGAAAAAGCGTGAATATACAGGAGAAATAAAAATCTACAAGTAGTAGGGTTGTGTCCTTTCTTCTTATAAACAGTGCTGGGATTACCGGCGCTAATTAGTGATACTGCTTGCGATACTATTAGCGATACTTTTAGCGCTGTTAATTTTCAAAATTGCTGGCGAAACAGGTAGCGCCCCTAAGGTTTTAGAGAAAGTCAATCGCTAATTTTTAAAAAAATATTTTTTTTTCCCTATTAATATAGTTGAAAGGAACTCCACTCTGACATAAAAATGTTTTCATTTCCGTAGCCTACAACGTCACACTTTTTATCTTAGCTTTCAATTATATCAAGGTGTGTGCTAATATATGTAAGTATGTTAAGAAAGCCAGAACATATATAAATTGGGGTGGTTTCAGAAAAAATTTGCGACAAAAGTAGCGTTAGCGGCGCTAACTGTTGAAGTGTTTACCTTTAGCGTTAGCGGCGCTAAATTTTATGGTAATTAGCGTCAGCGTTAGCGGCGCTAACTTTAGGAGTTAGCGGGCACAGCATTGCTTATAAAGCACATGAAGTGTTAACAAATGCAAGAAACGTCATAAGTACTTTTTCAGAACTCTTTCTCCTCCAGTGCAAGTAGTTCAGAATCGTTTGTAAAGCAAAAAAGTGTTTCTAAGACCACTTTATAATTTAGTCGGTTCAAACTCGCATTCTAACATGTAAATAATTTCATATAAATGATTCTCAGTGAGAATTTTTAAGCCAGTGAAACCTTAACATTTACCTGAAGCTCACGAGCCACTTAGATTCTGAGTGCAGCCTCACAAGTTTGGTCCCACTGGATTTGAATGTGAAGTTCAAAATTTTTATGGCTTTGTTACTTTTAAAAATTTATGGCCTGACTGATTTTTCTTCACAAAAGAGTATGGTATGAAATTATGCACAAGCTTGGCCTGACTAGGTGTAGGTAGGCTTTGGT
This sequence comes from Bathynomus jamesi, assembly GCA_023014485.1. Lineage (NCBI taxonomy): Eukaryota > Metazoa > Arthropoda > Malacostraca > Isopoda > Cirolanidae > Bathynomus > Bathynomus jamesi. The sequence goes on from JAJOZX010002478.1 coordinate 468,005, forward strand.
TAAACATTAGGTTTTGTTAAATAATTCACGTATTCTTCTCTTGTTTTTTTAATTGCTTGCTGACGCGTTAGCAAGAAACTTTAGTGTAGAAAAGTGAATACTTTTATTTAATATTCTCTAATGAGATAATTAAGATCAAATAATGTTAAATGGTTGCTTCTATATTGTCTTTTTCCGTCTGGTTGTTAGCTCGCTGTGCTCGTTGGCTTATCTTCTCTCTCTCAGTTTTGATAATATCTAATCATAAGAATATTAACCAAAATAGAGTAAATTTACTTTAATTTTTTTTTAAGGGGGGGCTGGCACCTTGCAAAGGATTTACCTTAATTTTTTTTGGTTACATATATATATCGCATCTATTTTTCTGAGTTTCCCCATTCACCCCACCCCCTCCCCCATTACCCCACCCCTCACCCATTTTGTGCCAAAATTATGATTAAAAATGAAGAAATGGGAAGAACTGTACCCCTAAAAGGGGGGGAAGGATTTAGGTTAGGGAAATATTTTTAGCATGGGCACTGCACAATAAAAAGACGCATGGAATGGTGAAAACCGCATTGTTCTACACCAATTGTAGCGACCTGTAGGTGTGCGCAAAAAAACTGTTACATATATATATATATTACTTATATATATATATATAAGGCTTCATTTCTGAAATATAGGGTAAATGCACATTTTTTGTGTATGATAATAATAATAACCGATAATATAACAGGCTGAGTCTGTGAAAAATTTATTTCAAAAGCTGAAATCGGATACCGAAGATTTTGAAAAGAAATTATTAAGGCAGTGAAAGCTTGATATTTACTTTAAGTTCACGAGGAACTTTTGTGAAGCTTAACAATTGACCTCCCCAGTAATTGGGGGGCCCAAGGCCCCAAACCGCCGGTGCTCACTTTAGCTAGAAAAGAACGCAACAATGAAAATCTTAAGCTTCACATCCAAACTCATTGTATCAAGCTTTGTAAAGCTTAAGATTTTTCATGGCTGCGTTCTTTTCTATAGTATTATTCACCGAATAATTGATTCGCTAATAATTGGGGGGCCGCAGCACCCCAATTACTGAGGCCGAAGGCCCCAGCAGCGCAGCCCGTAGGGCTCACTTTAGCTAGTAATAATAATATAACTTCCGCAAAGCATTTCCATACTTTATGCATGCATACACAGTATATTATGTATACTTTATTAGTTTATATCTGTATTTCTGCGTACTAATTCCTCATAAAACACACACACACACACACACACACACACACACACACAACACAGTAATAAAATCTAGATTAAATTAATTGCCTATGAAATGAATCACTGTTCCCGCCGTTTCATCGGTCAATTTAAATCTTATTAAAGTTGATTTTTTTTTCAAATTTCATTGTCAAAGGCCATTTATTTTACGACATGAAAAAAAAAATTTGCAGCTTCATTGTTGAACGTTTTATTTATCATCATTACTTATAATTCATCATAATCGGATTTAATTAAACAATATATATATATATATATATATATATATATATATACAGGGTGGGTTAAAAAAAAGTGACCCCTTAGAGGTAAACTGTCACATTAAAAAAGTAAGGGAACTAGAGCTCCCAAATTTCATAGATGCTTACCTAAGCATGTTGTTCGTCTTAATTGAGAAGTTGCTCGATGTGTTCCCCTTCCTTCTCAATGTAAGCCCCGAAACGTGGACGCCACTGATCAATACAGCTGTTTACATATCGTTGAGACACCTTCTCCCAGCCGAGCAGAATTCTTTCGCGTAGTTCATCTATCTCTTATATTGGTACCAAGGATGTAAACTTTGGACTTCAGGGCTTCCCAAACACCATAATCTAGTGATGAAAGAGCGGGGCTACTAGCCGGCCACATGTTGGGTTCGATAAAATCCGGTGTTTCGTTCTCAAGGAATGTGACAGTTTGGCGTGCTCTGTAAGCAGGGCTCCATCTTGTTGGAAAGTATATCTTTCACTCTATCTAACTGATATTCGACGAATTAGTGGTGAAAGATATACTTTCCAACAAGATGGAGCCCCTGCTCACAGAGCACGCCAAAGTGTCACATTCCTTGAGAACGAAACACCGGATTTTATCGAACCCAATATGTAACCGGCTAGTAGCCCCGATCTTTCACCACTAGATTATGGTGTTTGTGAAGCCCTGAAGTCCAAAGTTTACATCCCTGGTACCAATATAAGAGACAGATGAACTACGCGAAAGAATTCTGCTTGCTGGGAGAAGGTGTCTCAACGATATGTAAACAGGTGTATTGATCAGTGGCGTCTACGTTTGGAGGACTGCGTTGAGAAGGAAGGGGGACATATCGAGCAACTTCTCAATTAAGACGAACAACATGCTGAGGTAAGCATCTATGAAGTTTGGGAACTCTAGTCCCCTTACTTTTTTTAATATGACAGTTTACCTGTAAGGGGTCACTTTTCTTTTACCCACCCTGATATATATATATATATATATATATATATATATATATATATATATGTTACACACAGACTGTGCATGGAACAAGGAGCTCTTCTGGAAAATTAAATCCACTGTAGTTCGAATAAGTAATGGTAAATGACAAATGCTATAGTTTTTCTTTTTCCTGATGTTAGTTCGACGTGGGCAACGGGCCACTCGCAAAGAAGCTCCAAAATATAGCCTCCCTCACCAGCTATCTGCCAAGCAGATAGGATCCAGCTTTGGGGCAGGATCTAGGGTTTACAGCTATACTCAGCCTACTATATTCAGAACCTCTATATACGCAAGAAACTCGTTGCATTCACGTCGGATTGAATACATCAAAGAAAAAGGGGTAACTATTGTATCATATTTTTCTTTGATGTATTCAATCCGACGTGAATGCAACGAGTTTCTTGCGTATATTGAAATTCTGAATATAGTAGGCTATCTGCTTGGCAGATAGCTGGTGAGGGAGGCTATATTTTGGAGCTTCTTTGCGAGTGGCCCGTTGCCCACGTCGAACTAACATCATGAAAAAGAAAAACTGTAGTATTTGTCATTTACCATTACTTATTCGAACTATAGTGGATTTAATTTTCCCAGAAGAGTTCCTTGTTCCATGCACGGTCTGTGTGTAAAGTAAAAGATCTCAGGGGACCATTTTGAGTTCAATCCCATATATATATATATATATATATATATATATATATATTGTTTAATTAATTAAACAATACATATATATGAGAACGAAGAGCATTTTGGGGGTAAATGCAAACATGGAAGATAAGGGCCCCCTCCTCCAATTTCTTTTCTGCATTGGCATTTACACGAGAACAAAATTAATTATCTTTCCAAAGCTTTGCACTCGGTAGTTACTACAAGCAATAACTTATAATTCGGCTGACCGACTAACTCAACTGTTGGTGCAACTTTTTCCAAATTGCTTTTTGTGCAAAATTATATTCACAGCTCGATAACTCTTTTTTTTTTTAATATACTGTATATGGTAGTATATTTAATATTTTCACGAAATAACTGTAATATATACAAATATAAAGCTTGCTGAATGAGCATTCTCCTGATCCAACGGCTTGGAAATGGATAGAAACATCTTAAGACACACTCAGATCTGAGGATAAAGGTTCTCAAGTTTCTTCTCGTAAATTCTGTTTACGAGAACAAGAGCGGTCAAGCTTTAGCCATCCTAATTTGGGGATGGTTAAAGCTTACATTGTTTATTTACCATGGATGTCACAATGGAAGAGTCAACGCGGAAAACGGGAAAGTCATTGGCCCTTTTTACTCCAGACTAGGCACGCGTTGAAAAATTCCATTAGGCTAATGCTTCAAAAATATACTGACTGGGAATGATCGGTTATTAGAAACTCTCGGGAAACTTTCAGGATTTGAAGGAGATCCCATATGAGCTATGATGCCTGTAAGTACGAGTATTCCAGTTTTTTACTGTTTTCGATGCAATGACATGGAAACTACTTTCCTCAGACCTTGCTGTAGTTTTCCTGCTTTTGCATCGGTAATTTTTTTTATTTCATCTTGTAAGTTCGACGTAATTAAGGGAGACTGTGCAAAATATTTCACACACTCCGCTGTCAGACGTACGATCCAACCAACCTCTATACATGATATGATTATACTTGCTGGATGTCGAAAGGACCCCCCCAAAGACAAGGTCTAAAGATTTTTCTTGTTAATACGTTTTCGCCAAAATATTACTTGTAACGCGGTTTGCTCAAGCAAATACAGGACTGACGCTATTCAGTAATAATACGTTCAGTATTGAGGATGGTCTCCTTCTGAGGCCCCTTCCAATCTGAGGCTCGGGGCAAAATGCCCCCTGTATCCCCTCCTCTGTATACATATCGTTAAGATTTTCGGGTTTAAATATACTTTTACAATATATGGAAGCTAATATCGTATACAAACAAAATGCAGAATAAACAGCTACATTAAAACCTTATACAGTGTATATGATATATATATATATATATATATATATATATATATATATATATATATATATATATATATATATATATATATATAATACACATTATATATAATTGATATTTGCCTTTATCCTTCAGTTCAGAATTATCCTAATCTCTGGCTAAATCTTACTTTCTTATTTGCTAATATGTTCATGTTGGCTGAGAGTGAGAGATTTTTATTTCCCTTGAAGACCATTACCTCTAAGCTTCAGATACCTTTATTTTTCCGTTACAAAAACCTCTTCTCCTCTTAATATCAGTAGTAAGGAATCTTCTGAAAAGAACGGCAAGAGTACTTACACTGAATGTTTAATATTAGCGGACGAGATTCTCCATCTCCCTCCACGTTGCTGGCTACGCACGTATAACGGCCAGAGTAGGCTTTTGTAACGTCTTGAAGAACAAGGCTTCGATTAGACAGCAACACGCCGGAGTTTTTATTTTCATGAACCAATTTATCCTGAAGAAGGAAAAAGACGTGTTGTGGCAAATCATTTAGTATTTATTTGTAGCAGAATAATAGGGGTGACTGTAAAGGGCTTGTATATATATGTATATATATATATATATATATATATATATATATATATATATATATATATCCGTTGCGGTTATATATACAGGGTGTCCCTCCTAAAAGTCCCACTCTATTTCTTGTAAGGCGTGAACAATAAATAGATTTGGACTTTTAGAATACCCTAATATATATATATATATATATATATATATATATATATATATGGGATGAATTTCACAATCAAACACGTGAAATGGATGAATAATGCAAACCCATAAGGAAAAAAAAAAAAAAATGATTCAGCAGTACATCGTGACGAGGTGTACTGATAAATACACGAGAAGCCTTGGAATAATTTTTTCTTTTTACTTGTGGGTTTGCATCATAAAGGTTTGCATATATAAAGGTTAACAAATGATCAAGAGCGATTTTTATGATACCAGTTTGTCTACCAACCCATGGAAGGTTAAACAGCTGATTGTGAGCTGTATATATTCATACACTCTATAGCTAATCTTACCTTTAAAAGTTTTTGAATGACAGTTCGGAATCGACCGACGGTCGAGCCCTCTGCAGCATCCTGCCTCATTTGCGGGATTTGGTTGAGGAGGGAATTGGTTTCTGCTCTCCTCCTGACCTCGTGGCCAGCCAACCATGGCTGGTCAGGGACTTTGCGTAGGAACCTCTCAAGCAAGTTCTTGAAATTATTGAGGTTGGTGTGCCGGATGTTTCTCAGTTCTTTAGGCAGAACATTAAAAGGTTCCAGGCCTCTATTCTGAGGGCATTTTCCCTCCTCATTTTCACGGCTTTCTGCCTCCCCCCCTTCCTGCAGCTGGGACAATAAGGAATCTTCCTCTTCTCTTATTCCAGTGTATTTCTACTTTATTTGTAAGGTTACTGCTCGCGTCTTTTTTCCAGAGAGTAGTAATCGAGACCAGTAGTCTTCATCTTTCGTTTCCTTTATCTTAGACGTAAAAGTCCTTTGTATGGCTCCTATTTTTGCAGTGTCTTGTTTTTTTATATTGACTTGCAAATACCGAATACCTACGGAATTGGTAGGACTAGACCTTTCCATAATTTTAGCATGATGTTCGCTTTTCTGCTAAGGAAACTCCTCCAGATAATTCCCATTACTGTTCCAGCTGTTGCTTAATGTTATAATGCTTTCTGAATTCTGCACCCGTTGACATTATTACTCCAAGATCTCTGACTCGTGGATTTGGTGTTATCTGTTTGGCTTACAGAGTTTTGCACGTTTTATTCTGTAGCACCTTCTTGTTACCATATCTTAAAAGTTGGAATTTTTCTTCGTTGAACTTTAAAATGTTGTCTTCTGCCCACTTGAATAATGTTTCAATGTTATTTTGTAATATTTCTATGTCACCTTCGTTTGATATTTCCTTGCATATCTTTGTGTCAAAAGTGTACACGGTACGATACTGTCATTAATATCCGCAGTCATTATTATAAACACCAAGGGGGCTGTACCTTGTAGGCCAGAGCAGGCGACTTCTGAGACTTCAGATTTGACTCCATTTACTACCACTCTTTGAGTTCTTTGGATCAGAAAATTAAATATACATCGTCTCAGCTTTCCAATAATTCCTGTATTCTTAAGTTTGTGTTATAATTCCTTAATCACATTTATCGAAGGCTTTAGTAAAATCACTATATATTACATCTATATTTTGTCATCGACACAATATTTCCAGTATTTTCCTCTGGTGGTCTAATAACTGTGACAGACATGCTCTTCCATCCCTGAGGTCATGTTCGTTCGGATTAAATAAATTCTTTTCTTGTAGGTAGCAAGCAATTTGGCCTCTAATTACCCGTTCAAAGCAGTTTATAAGGTGGGAAGTGAGAGCTGCAGGCAGTCAGTTCTTAGGTACCTCCTTTGAATAAAGGGGCAATATTCTCGTTCTTTAATGGAAGTGGAATTTGTCTTGGGTCGAGTGGTTTTCTCCATAGTAAATATAGAGGCTTGGTGGTACGCTCTTTACATTTCTTCAGAAATGTAGCACTCCATGTGTCTGGCCCTGGTGCTGAATTTTCCCATATTTGTGATAGAGCCCTAATTATTTCTCCTTCCAAAACTCTAAATCTATTGATAGATTCGTTTTCGAACTTGTTCTTGGCTGATTTGTACATATGTCAAAGAATTCATCTGATTTTCTACTTTTCCTTGGACTGAGGGATGCTAAACAGCGTTAAGTTGTTCCTTAAGCAGTTCACTCATTTGTTCTGGTTCATTTGTGTATTCAGTCGGCAGCATTCTTTAACGGACCAATATTTTCTTTACACTGCACTTTTCTTTTCGCAAACATGAATTTTGGGTTATTTTTTATGTTTACTGTTACCTTGTTTTCCTCCTCGTTTGTCTTTCCGAAATAGAAATAGACATAAAACAAACATTGTTTGCATAGTTTTTCTCTAGTTTGAGTCTCCTTGCTTCACTTCTGCATCTGAGGAGATTTGTTTTACAGTTTGTTTCTGTTGTCTAAATAATGTCTTGATTTTTTTCTCCAGCTTGCTACGTTTTCCTTTTGTTTTCTTCGGAACATGGTTCAGCAATATGGGTTTCATTTTCTATTGTAGATAATATTTCTTCTGGAGTCTTATCGCGAAGTAGCAACTCTCAATTTACATATATATTATATATATATATATATATATATATATATATATATAAATTATACGCAAAAGTGAAGTGTATATATATATATATATATATATATATCTATATATATACATATACATATATATATATATATATATATACTGTATGTAAATTATGCGCAAAAGTGTCTACAATCTCCTCCTTTACAAGAGGAGATTGTAGACACCAGTCGACCAGGGAAGTACTCCGGGGGTGACGTTAGACAGAAGATAGGGAGTCCTGGAACTCCCGTTTCTCCTGTCACTGTCCTCCTTAGCTGATCTTTTACCGTGTCTCATCTACCCTTGAGCAATGGTCTCAAACACACACTTCCCTATTCCTCACTACATACACATGCATCTTACACACTACATAATCTTTACAAAATTTAAAAAGAAAATGGCATCAACTTCAAGAGCCTCGGAGTCCCCTGTGGAGGGGACCATAAATGTACCCACTACAGGCTCCCCCCCTTGTCGATACCTGGAACGCAGACCCGCTCAGCAGGGCTGCATCTGCTACCGACCATTCGAAATGTTCTGGACCTCTGTCTGATTCACTTTTCTTAAATTTCTGCAACATTCTTCGCCTTCTCTCAAATTTTCAATCTGTTGAACACCACCTCTCCTCCTCTAAACCTCATCTTCTTTTCCTCACTGAAACTCAGGTGTCTGAGACGACTGAGAGCAACCCCTTTTCTGTACACTCTTACTTTCTCTATACTCATTTTCAATCCAAAGGTGGATGTTGTGTATATGTACGCAATGACCTAACTTGTTCTCGTATTCCCGAACTCGAATCTTCCAAATTCTATACCCTCTGGCTACGGCTTACATGCCAATATCAAATAAATACATCTGCGCTGTTTACCTTTCTTCTAATTCTACTGACTATCCAAAATTCTTTGACTACCTCACTTCGAAAGTGAAATACATTCTTTCCCGCTCTCCTTTTGCTGAAATCTCCATTTTAGGAGATTTCAATGTTCACCACCACCTTTGGCTTTCCTCCCATTTCACTGACATCGCTGGTGAACTAGCTTACAACTTTTCTATCCTAAATGACCTAGAGTAGATTGTACAGCACCCTACTCGTATCCCCGATCGCCTTGGAGATACGTCCAACATTCTGGATTTATTTCTTACCTCTCATCCTTCTTTTTACTCTTTGAAACTTTTTTCTCCAATGGGCTCCTCCGATCACAATCATATATCTGTTTCCTTTCCTATCGCTCCATTTCGGCCTTTGGATCCTCCCAAGAGGAGGCACCTTTGGTACTTCGGCATCGCTTAAGCCCTTCGAGGCCCTTAGGCAGTACTTCTGTGATTTCCCATGTAATGATTACTGATTCTATGCCCGGGGCCCTTCTGGGTGTACTGAGCGCATCACAGAGGTGATTCTCTAGGGCATGGAGGCGTACATTCCATATTCTATTCCTACAACTAATACAAAAAAAAACTTGGTTTAAATTTATTTGTTCAAATTCTATCCGCAACAGAGAGGAGGCTTTCAGAAGGTATTGTCGCCATCCAACTCCTCACTCTCATTTAGCTTATATTTCTGCCCAGAATCGTGCAAAATCTGTTCTTCGACTCGCCAAAAATTCCTTTATCCGACAAAAATGTGAAAATCTATCCAATTCTAATTCTTCTCGCTCTTTCTGGCAGCTAGCAAAGAACCTCTTCAACAACTTTACTTCCTCTTCTTTCCCTCCTCTTTTCCATTCCGACGGCACAGTTGCCGTCTCTTCTCCTGACAAAGCTGAACTCTTCGCTCAAACTTTCGCTTACAATTCAACCCTGAACGATTCTGTTGCTGTTCTTCCATCTCCTTCCCCCTCTGACTTTATTATGTCTGAAATTAGAATCTCTTCTAAAGATTTTTTTTCTGCACTATCTGGGCTCAACTCTAGGATGGCGTTTGGTCCTGATAGTGTTCCTCCTGTTGTTCTTTAAAACTGTGCTTCTGTGCTGACACCCTGCCTAAGCAAACTCTTTCGTCTATGTCTCTCATCTGGTACTTTTCCTTCCTGCTGAAAGTTCGCTTTCATTCAGCCTATCCCAAAGAAGGGTGACCGCTCTCAACCCTCCAACTATCGTCCAATTGCTTTGATTTCTTGTTTTTCCAAAGCTTTTCAACCTATCCTTGAAAGGAAGATTTTAAACACCTCTCTTCTCACAATCTTCTTTCAGATCGTTAGTATGGGTTCCGAAAGGGACGCTCGACTGGAGATCATTTTGCATATCTCTCTGACTCTTGTTCATCCTCCTTTTGGGATTTCTGTGAAACTTTTGCTATTGCGCTAGACATATCGAAAGTTTTTGATAGAATCTGCCACAAATCTTTAATTTCGAAACTACCCTCCTTCGGTTTCTATCGTTCTATCTGTTCCTTCATCTCCAATTTCCTTTCTGGCCGATCTATAGCTGCAGTTGTAGATGGCCACTGTTCTTCTCTGAAAGCTATTAACAGTGGTGTTCCTCAGGATTCTGTCCTGTCACCCACTCTTTTCCTTTTATTTATTAATGATCTTTTAATTCGCACTTCTGTCCTATTCACTCCTATGCCGATGTTTCCACTCTTCATTTCTTCACCAGCTTCACAAAGCGTCCCTCACAGCAGTCACTTCATGATTCGCGTAGGACGGCTATGGGACACCTGACCTCTGATCTTTCTGCTATATCTGATTGGAGCAGAGAAAACCCTGTGGTTTTCAATTCCTCAAAAACTCAGTTCCTCCATCTGTCTGCTCATCACAATCTTCTACACAACTATCCCCCTCACCTTCAACAACACACAACTCAGTCCTAGTCTCTTAACATTTTTGGCGTTTCCTTTTCTCGTGAACTTTCCTGGAAAGATCACATATATTCTCTTTCTAAAACAGCTTCTAAGAGGTTAGGTGTGCTGTACCGCCTCCGCGGTTTCTTCACCCCTACTCAGTTGCTGTCTCTGTACAGGGGACTTGTTCGCCCCTGTATGGAGTATGCTTCTCATGTGTGGGGTGCCTCAACCCACACAGCCGTACTTGACCGGGTGGAATCAAAGGCTTTTCATCTCATCAATTCCCCGCCCTTACTGATTGTCTTCAATCTCTCTCTCTTCGCCGCAATGTTGCCTCACTCTCTCTTTACTATCGCTATTATAACGGACATTGCTCTTCTGAACTCTCTAACTGCATGCCTCCTCCCTCTCATTCCTTTTCTGTCCAACTATATAATGCAAGGGTTAATCGATATTTTCAGTCTTTCATCTACTTAACCGGTCAACTCTGGAACAATCTTCCTCAATCCATCTTTCCTCCTGTCTATGACCTCCCATCTTTCAAACACAGAGTGTCTAGGCATCTTGGAAACTCCGGACCTTGAATTTGGCTCTCTTCTTCTTCTATGGGAGGTGCTCTTTTGCAGGCATTTGCCCTTGGCCCCTCCTTCCTGCATAAAAATATAAAATATATATATATATATATATATGAGAATGAAAACTGAAATGATTACTTCTGTATGTATGAGTTAAAAGTTTCCTCAGCATTCATTCCTGTTGTACAACGAAAATTGCTGCAATTTTTTTAATCTTAGATCACGTGATTTAACTTGATAAAAATATCAGGACATATGTATAACAAACCATGTGAACAACCGTTGAAAGATACTGCATATTCGTGTCTATAAAATGTCGTTAATAATATAGTTAAACCCGCTTGACGTTTCACATATAAAATTATCACAATTAATTATAATAGTTGAAAAATTTCTTCAGATTAATTAAAATCCCAAAACTGATCAATAATAAATAAGCCGTTCGACGCCATATTTTTTGTGGCTTGTCCATATATATATATATAACTGCTCATTCCCACCCCTCACCCCAAACCCTTATGAAGTAAAAGACGTTTATTTTCCATAGCATTTGCTGCTGATTAAGAATTCTTAAATAATTACCAACAAACTTGACAAAGCGTACCTCAAGGCGCGTATGGAAAAACTATACATGTTTACAATATGGTATTGTATGTGGTACCTTTATTTCGTAATTAAATATAAATTATTAATTAATTGAGTTAAATATCTACAAAATTGCCTCGGGATTGGCGACATAGCCTATTGCGAATGAAAATAATTGCCATATATACATATAACCCATATGTAGGCATCGGGCCTGCATAACAACAAGAAAACCAAATTAATTTCGTGTTCAACATTTTTCATTGCTGACTCGTGAAAATTATATCGAGAGAAGAGTCAACGAACTTTGAAGAATCAGCAAATTCTTAACGATTGTATTATACTGGCGGCACTCTGAGCTGCTTGTTTACAGCGATGCTTTAATCAAGGAAGATGTACTTTATCTTCCTATAAGTTCTGAGTGAAATCCTCATAATATAAAACCTAATAACTATAAAAAGGATAGGCCTATTCCTTCAGGTATTTAAATAGTGGCTGCCTATATTAGTTACATCAAATCAACTCATTGTGTAACTCCATCGTACCACGGCCCTACATCGAAAAAGATCGTTGCGCCCTACATCGAAACAGAAGCGAGGCCCAACGACATAATAAGGTAAGGCAATTCCTTTCTTTACCATTAAGCAGCGCAAATACCGAAGGCAAATAAACAGAAAGAGGTCCTTTGAAGACCTACATATACATAACTCTCTAACGAAAAAACGTAGGGTTTTTGTCGTTAACTCTCCACTGTGATCTGCTGGAAATTTCCAACGGATGAGGGTATCAGGCAATCAACCTATAGCCCTATATAGTTTTTTTAAAATGGTGGCCCGTGTAACTGGGGAACTGACCCCTCTGAAATTTACACTGACACAAACAGTGGCTAGGCTTAGCTCATTAGGGCTAACCCTAACTTCACCCTAAGCCTATTTAGTAGGCCCACCTTACTTTACCTTACATAATAGGTCTACCATCAAAGTAGGCCTTACTCTTTACACTCAAGGCCTATCCTAACTAAAAACATTGTAAATTTTTAATTCAACCTGTGGCGCAGGCTATATAAAAAACTTATTACAGTAATTTAACTCACTCATAAAACTATCATAAAATTAAACTCAGAACTTTAACACTAACAACAATTATGGAAGACTTGGACAAAAGGGTAAAAAACCAAGACCAAGAAAACAAAAACACAGACCTTGGAGCTATGGCACCATCTCAAAACTACAAAAAATTAATGAAAAAAAATCAGCACGTAAAGGTGTCATCACCAAACTGTACAATGATTACAAACAGAAAGAACCAACAAGATATGATCTTCAAACAACATTAAATTCTATTACTCGTTACAAACAAGAAATTCTCAAACTAGAGGAGGAAATAATTACAGAAATTGACGACACATTTCAATTAACAGATGATGAGTATTCTACCTTCCTATATGACAATAATTACATTACAGAAGTTAATTCCTATATTTCTGAAATTCAAAACCAACTTTATGTGTACAAAAAACAAGACACAAATGAAAGCTTCTTAGAAGCTATCCGAAATGCTTCACTTTGTCATTATATACATATCCGAAATGCTTCACTTAGCTCTCCCAACGTGGCTGAGGGTAATGAACTAAAATCAAAATTGCCTACACTTGAAGTACCCACTTTTGAGGGTGACAGAGCCAAATTTCAATCTTTTATTGAAACATTTCATAGCCTTATAGGTAATAAAAACTACATTACAGATGTGATAAATTTAGTTATTTAGTGAACTATCTGAAAGGCCCCGCCTTAAGATTAGTGGAATCACTGCCAGCCATAGGTACTTCTTATTCTGTGGCAATAGAAATACTTAACAGAAATTACATGAATAAGGATGAAATTATACAAGATTTGGCTCTTAAAGTAATGAACATGCGAACCCCAAACGACAACTATGGTGACCTCTTTGACTTTTACTGTGAGTTTGAATGTCTCATGGGACAACTTAAAAACAATAATTTAAACATTATAGAAACAGCTTGGATCATTCAAGCTGTTGTTTTTGAAAAACTCCCTTCTAAAGTCAAAGAGATATTTCATCAGAGAACAACTGACATATACCCTAGCCTTAATAAGCTAAGAGAAGATTTCCCAACTGTACTTGCACTTTACAAATCAAGTCACACACTCCCAAAATTTAATACAGCACAAGAAAAAACCAACAATGCAGAAAACCAAAAACCTAACAAAAGATTTCAACACTTACCAGTTACATTCAAACACAACCGCAAAACTCAATTTGCAGAAAATAAGGTGACAGAAAAAGACTCAAAGACCCCTACTCTACAAAACTTTAATGTAACTACTTTTGAGTATAACCCCATACCATGCAAATTTTGTTTTAGCAGTGAACATAGTTCTACAAATTGTCCCAAATACACAGACTTTACAGCAAGGTCAAAACGTTGTGAATAACTAAACTTATGCAAAAAATGCACTGGATTAGGGCACCATAAGTTAAACTGCAAATCAAATTTGAAATACAATTGTAAGATTTGCAATAGTTTTGACCATGTTAACCCCATGTGTAATACACACACAGACATGGAAAAAACTTACAAACATTATAAACAAACACCCAAATCAAACCAAAACAAACAGAAACAAACTCAAAATGCTATGAATGGGCATATCAGTTCATCTAGCATTAACCATGATTCAAAAATTCTTTTACCAACCACAACCTTGGAAATCCAAAACAAAAAGGGCCAAATAGTGCAGGTTAAGTGTCTCTTAGATACCTGCTCACAACAAACATTTGTAACCAAACAACTGATAGAAAAATTGGGACTTCAGAAGCAACAAGGAAATGAAGATTTCATTCGTCAGCCAGACTCTGTACTGGACGGACGCATTTCCTGAGCTCTCTGATTTTGCATCTACTTTTGTATATTGCTGAGAATTTTACTTTGGGTAGTTTTTGAATTTTATATACTTGCGTTTAAATTTACATTGTTATAGTTAAGTAATTGAATATTAGTGGTTTTTAGCGATTTAGAAGTTTTCATAGCGTGCCGGCTTAATTTAACTTATACCTGTGACGGTTTAAAATTTTTAACTCCGCGATGCCGTCGCAGAAAGCGTCGTGTGTTAGGTGTAGGGTTAACCGGTTGTATTCGGAATTTAAGGATTATAACGGGGGTCCAGTGGCGATTACCGATAGATCAGTTTGTTTCTTTTGCGAGTTCATGGAGGAATTAGTGGACATAAAACGCAGTGTACGTGATGTAGCGGATAGACTTGCAACGCTTGATGATGGCAGGGTTAGGGCTACGGTTGACGGAAGCCGAACCAATATTAACGTTGAAGACGTTAGTAATTTGAAGGGTGAGGTGCGTAACTTAGTTTCTAGTTTAGGTAGCTTGTCGGGAAGGTTAGATAGAGTTGAGAAAGAGGTTAAGGTTAGTCCGAGAGTAGTAGATAGCGAGGGATTTAGAGAGGTTAAGGGTGGAGCTAGGCCGCGTACATTAGGTGATAGGAATCCCCCCCCTATCGAGGTTTCGAACCCTTTCGCCCATTTGGAAAGGGACGTGAATGAGGGGGAAACTATTTTAATTGGGGATTCTTTAGTGCGCCACATGGACAAAGAATTCGTTAAACGGAATCCAACCAAGAGGAGGAGGGTCTGTCTCCCAGGGGCCAGGGTTGACAGAGTTAGAGA
This sequence comes from Bathynomus jamesi, assembly GCA_023014485.1. Lineage (NCBI taxonomy): Eukaryota > Metazoa > Arthropoda > Malacostraca > Isopoda > Cirolanidae > Bathynomus > Bathynomus jamesi. The sequence continues at coordinate 483,305 of JAJOZX010002478.1, forward strand.
CGAAGTGGATAGGGTTGACGTTGCTTCCCGTCACTCAATGTTGGTGACGATGGTAGGAGGCAACGACTCGTATAGGCCCGATACGAGAGTGCCTGACCTTTTGGAGAGATATAGGGGGTTAATTAGGTCCTGAAGGCGAGGTCAGATAGGTCTTTAGTTCTAGGTATTACCCCTAGGCACGGGTTGGGTCTTAGAATTACATCCAAAACAATATTTTTGAATAATAAATTAGAAGAGATTTGTGCTGAGGAAAGTGTACCCTTCGTAAAGCTGTGGTCCGAATTCAATGATCCTAGCCTTTTTATAAAGATGGGGGTGCATTTTAATGAAATAGGTAATGCTAGGCTAGGTAGGTTAATAGACGAAAGCGTGCGAAAGCTGTATAGGTCGAAGCCTTCTTTAAACGTTGTGGGTCCGGGAAACGCGGCCCGACGTGATAAATAGTTTAAAACGCGGGCCCGTGGTAAAAAATAACTTAAACGTTTTTTATTGCAACGCGCGTAGTATTAGAAATAAATTAAATGAATTTAAGGCGGTAATTTATTCCGGCAACTATGATATAGTTGCTATCACTGAAACTTGGTTAAATACCGTGACTCGGGACTTGTTGGGGGAACTTGAGATACCGGGTTTTAAACTCTTACTAATGATAGGTTACATAGATTTGGAGGCGGCGTTTTGCTGTACATTCGTAATTCCCTTAGGGCTATCGAGGTTAAGTTAGATTTTCCGGCAGCAATTAATGCGATCTGTGTTGAAGTTAGGGCGCGTAGTATTAGTATTTTTGTTGTTGTTTATAGACCTCCCGTTCAACCCCTCGATATAGATACTAGATTTTACTCACTTCTTGGTAATTTTATTGACAATCGGAATAGTATAATTGTCGGAGACTTTAACTGCCCTAATGTTAATTACGAGAATTTTACGGGTAATGAAGAGGGTTTGAGATTGGTTGAGTTTATGGACGATAACTTTTTACGACAGATAGTTACCGAACCAACGCGCGGTGATAATATTTTAGATTTGGTGATGACGAACGGCGAGAATATAGTCGAAGGTTTAGAAGTAGGCGAGAGTTTAGGATGTAGCGATCATCAAATTCTTAGGTTTAAGTTATTGATAGAAACACTCAGGATAGTAACGTAATAGAAGTCCCTGATTTTCGTAGGGCTAATTTTGATAGTTTCGCGGATAGGATGAGAGTAGTGGACTGGGATAACTTATTTATGGGTAATGACACAAATTTGCGTTGGGTGGCGTTTAAAGAAAGTTTTAGGAATATTGAAAGGGAGTTTATTCCTCGTAGGCCCAAGCGCGCTAGTAATCGTGGTAGACCGAAGTGGTGGAGTAGGGAAATAGGAGAGTTTATAAACGAGCGTAATAGAGCGTATAGACTTAGTAAGCGTAATGGCCAGGTAGCTAACTTTAATATATATATCGAGCTTAGACATCAGGTTAAAAGATCAGTTAGGAATGCCAAGCGTAATTTAGAGATACTTATAACTGCGGATAGTAAACATAATCCAAAAAAGTTTTTTGAATACGTTAATAATCGTAAGCCGGTAAAAAATAACATAGGCCCTCTAGTGGATGTTAATGGCGCTTTGGCTTCTGACGCTCAGGCGATGGCGGGTATTTTCAATAATTTTTTGCGACAGTTTTTACCGTAGAAGACGTAAATAATGTCCCCGACGTGGACGATATCGTTCCATTTAGTAGCGAGTCTATTTTGGATGAAATAACTGTTTACGAGGCTGAGATTGCGCATTATATCGATAGGCTAAAAGTTAGCAAGGCTCCAGGCCCTGACGCTTTTTATCCCAGACATTTGAAAGATTTGAAAGAAGTTATCGTAGGCCCCTTAACGAAGATCTTTAATCAGTCACTCGAAACGGGGATTATTCCTGAAGACTTTAAATTAGCTAACGTCACGCCTATTTTTAAAAAAGGCGACCCCGCGGTAGCTAGCAATTATAGGCCCATTAGCTTAACGTCAATTGTAGGTAAACTTTGGAATCCGTAGTTAGGGATCGTATTATCGATCACTTAGAAAGTAGAGATTTGATTAATAGTAGTCAGCATGGGTTTCGACGCCATAGGTCTTGTTTAACTAATTTGTTAGAATTTTATAAGGAAATAGTGCGCGAATACGATAGGCATAGAGCAGCTGACGTTATTTATTTAGATTTTAAAAAGGCGTTCGATACAGTTCCGCATAGGAGACTAATTGCGAAGGTTAAAGCGCACGGTATACGCGGTCAGGTAGCTAACTGGTTAGAAGAATGGCTTCGTGCTAGGAGACAGAGGGTCGTAGTTAATGGTAGTGAATCAGGGTGGTTAGATGTAGGTAGCGGTGTCCCACAGGGTTCAGTGTTAGGCCCATTGCTATTCGTAATCTACATTAACGACATAGATGTAGGATTGACTAGTAACGTGTCAAAATTCGCGGACGATACTAAAATAGGCGGTAAGTTGTTAACGAGGACGATAGAAATAGGATTCAAGACGATGTAGATAGGATTATGGAGTGGACAGATAAGTGGCAGATGCAATTTAACGTAGACAAATGTAAAGTTTTGCATATAGGTTCTCGCAACAATAATTACGCGTACACGATGGATGATAGGGAGTTAGCGAGCGTTGACGAGGAAGTAGATTTAGGTGTACGCGTATCTAAGGATTTAAAGGTTAGGAACCAGTGCCTGGAGTCTTGCGCAAAAGCGAATAGGATGTTAGGCTTCATAGCGCGTAATTTCGAATTTAAATCGAAGGATATTATATTGCCCCTTTACAAGTCCCTAGTCAGACCTCATTTAGAATATGCCGTTCAGTTTTGGTGCCCGTACTTGCGTGAGGATATTGATAGGTTAGAAAGGGTTCAGCGTCGTGCCACGAAACTTATTCCGTCATTGCGCAACAAGCCTTATGAAGATAGGATTAAAGTGTTAGACCTGTATTCACTCGAAACTAGGAGATTAAGGGGGGAGCTTATTGAAGTTTTCAAAATCGTTAATAACATCGATAACGTAAATTTTGACAAATTGTTCACTTTCGATAATAGTAATACTCGCAATAACGGATTCAAGTTGCGTGGCAGACGTTTCATTACTAATATCGCTAAAAACTTCTTTACGTTTAAAATAATTGATAAATGGAATAATCTTCCCGCGTCAGTCGTTCATTCTACCAGCGTTAATATGTTTAAGAACCGTCTTGACAGACATTTTAAAGGTATTAACGTTGTTTAATTTAAAAAACAACAAAGTTAGCAACGGAAGCTCTGGTGGTGGTGCTCGAGGATGAGTCTGTTGACGATGAATGCCAGCTTGTGACATGCCAGCGTGTGATGCCAGCAATAAAATTATTTAAAAAAAAAAAAAAAAAAAAAATTAGACTAACACGAATGTAGATGTAGCTCATAGTGTAAACTAACCCACTTTTTGTTTAACTTTACCTACTTTTTTTTTTTTCTTATCCTCTTCTTACTTTGCATATGTCTAACTCTTTTCTTGCATGTTTGTAGTTTGCATGGTATGACAGTGAGTTAAGACTGTTTGCATGGTTTGTAAGCGTTCTTATTTTACTTCTTTTCATCTTTCATCCCTCTCCTATTCTCTCCGACTATCTTTCTGACTTGTCGGCAGTGGCCGGCGGATGATGATGGTGAGACACTTTTCCTCTTTTTCTGAATGAATGTTAACCCATGAGTGATAGGTGTTGCTCTTACTTAACCCCTTATTCTCTTCTCTTCTCTTAACCCGCTACTCTTTCTTTTCTCTCGGGCTAACGTTAGAGTGGATCTTAGGGTCTTTGTTAGCCTTAGCTTCTGTAGATCTGTAGAAGATCTCTTTATTTCATCATTTATTACTAAAAACCCAGTACAAGCCAGTTTTAAAACTGCAAATGTAGCTTTAACTCTTGATGGAACATTTGAAACCCTTAAGGTTGTTGTTGTGGACAAAGTAGAACAAGAAAAATTACAAATATTTGGGTTAAAACAAACTTTGCTACAACTTTAAAACAAATACACGATAGCCGATAAAACCCTTAATGCAGATGTAGTTGATGATATACATATGCTCATGGGGGCTGTATCTTCATCTGGTCCAAAGAGGCATCATTAAAATTGGAGGTGGAATAGCCATACAAACTCCCACAGGTATTGCACCTTCGGGTGACATAACTAAATACAATCTTACTACTGACACAGAAAACACATAACACGAACAAAATTCACACAAAACAAAATCACGTCATTCACAAATTTCTGGCTATGTGACAAACTCGAATAACAAAAAACTGTTGTAATCCCACATCATTTGAGTGAAAATGATTCCACATTGGATGAAGGGTTACAGCAGCTGTGACTATTAGAATCAGTTGGCATAAAGGATAGTACAACTACACATGAAAACCAATTGATGACAGAACAATTTAGGGATACATTACAACACAGAGACAATCAATACTATGTGGAGCTGCCTTGGAAAACACCTTGTCCAGAAATAATGGACAATTTGAAAGTAGCTAAGACACATCTGTATAAAAATTACAGGAAACTTAAAAATGACAATCGTTTAGAACAATACAACAACATATTCAAAAAACAAACAGAAAGGAGCTTCATTGCAGAAGTTACTGATGAACCCTTTAATAAACGAGGTTGTCATTATTTAACACTCAGGGGAGTTTACAGAGAAGATTCATCCACAACTAAACTAGGAGTAGTATACAACTGTAGTTTAAAGGATACAAACTCTGTTAGTTTAAATGACTGTCTCATGGAAGGCCCAAATCTTGTCTCAGATCTTTAAAAATTCTTCTTTGCTTCCGTTTAGACAATTATGCGGTGGAGAGTGACATAGAAAAAGCATTCCTCTGTATAAATTTGAAGCTTGAGTATGATAAAAATCATCTCAGGTTTTTGTGGTTTAATGATCCACATGACTTTAACAAAGGTTTCAAAACCTACAGATTTAAAGTAATTATTTTTGGAGCAAATTGTTCTCCAAGTATTCTTGCTTTAACAATTAAAAACCACCTAAACTTATTTCAAGAGGACTTAACAGTTCAGTTTTTAAAACAAAAATTTTATGTGGATAACCTCATTGGTTCCACTGTAACTGAAGAGGAATTGCTTGAAATTTACTAAAAGTCACAACCCATAATGAAGCAAGGAAATTTTGGACTGAGAGAGTGGGTTTCTAATTCTCCTAAATTAAATGAACAAATAACAAAAGACAATAATGGGAACATTGAACCAAACAATTACACAAAAACACTTGGAATGCTTTGGTTTTTAAAACAAAATTCCGAACACGATGACACTCTTTGCACAAAGAGTTATAACTTAAATCCAAATGCCAATACAAAAAGACAAGTGCTTTCAGAATCATCCAAAATTGTTGACCCCATTTGATTATATTTACCAGCAACCATAAGATCCAAAATCCTTTTGCAAGACTTATGGAAAAAGAAAATTGATTGGGATGAACCACTTTCAATGGAAGACCAACTTCATTGGAAAAATTGGCCACAGACTTAAACAAAGTTCAAAACATCTACGTACCAAGATGTGCTGGTTACAGATTGAAACCTCAAACACTACACATTTTTACAGATGCCAGCACACAAGATTACGGGTGTTATGCCTATTTAACAAGTGAAAATGAAAGTAACTTGGTCTATTCAAAGGCAAAAGTGGTACCCCTAAACCAAAAGAAAACTGTACCACAACTTGAATTATTGGCTGTCTCACTGGGAGTCAAAGCAGCAGACTTTCTCTCACAAGTGTATAAAGAAGTTGACATAACGGACATTTACTTATGGACAGGAAGTCAAATTTGTCTAACATGGGTGACCAACACAGATACAAATTCTTGCAAAAACATATTTGTGAAGAACAGACCAACAGAAATAAAAACTGCAAACACAGCCCTTGGTATCAAATTTAGGTACATACAAACAAAACAGAATCCTGCAGACTTTTTGACAAGAGGGCTCTCTTACAAACTGTTGAAAGCAAACAAAATTTGGTATGAAGGGCCTGAATGGCTAACATGCGAGGATCTTTGGCCAGCCAAAGTAGTTAACCTCACACTCAACTCTACAACAACTGAAAAGATCACTGATGACAAACCTATTTTTGACTATAAACATTATTCAGACCTCAACAAACTCGAGAATTACAGTCTACTGCTGCAAGTTTGTCAATAGCTACCTTCTCAAACACTCTCCTCAGAAGACTTTTTCTAACTTAACAGAAACTGCAACAAAACACTGGCTCAAACAGATACAAGCTTTAGAATTTGACAAGGAGTTGAAGTATCTTAGGTCCAGTAACGCATTAAACAAAAGAATTCCTTCGCTTGTCATGGATCTAAATCCCACAAACCCTGACGGAGCTGAGAAAAACTTACTGGCTACCAAAGGGTAGAACTGAAACAAAGAAAATTTTAAACACATGCATTCCTTGTAAACGTATCCATTCACGACCCTTTAAGACCCCAAGCCCTCTAGACCTACCTGTGGAACGAGTAACATTTACTCAGCCATTTGAAACCAAGGGTATTGACTACACTGGAGTGGTGACTGTGAGTTTTTGAGATAAAATGGATTCAAAGTAATACAAAGTGTACATTGTACTCTTCACCTGTGCTGCCACACGTGCCATATGTCTAGACATAGTAGAAGATCTGACAGCAGAAGCTTTTATTACTGCTTTCAGACGATTTTGTGCACACAATTCTGTACCCAAAATTATATGGTCAGACAATGCCACATACTTCAAATCTGGTGAAAGAATTATTCATCAGATTTGTGACAGTGAAACAGTACAAACTCACTTAATCAAACACAATATAACTTGGAAGTACATTCCTGTTAATACACCATGGTATGGTTCCATTTGGGAAAGAAACATACAGACTGTAAAGAACTGCCTTAAAAAGACTATTGGGACCAAACATCTACAACTTTTTGAACTCATTATTATCCTGTCAGAAATTGAAAACTTTATCAACAACAGACCATTAACTTATGTGGGAGATGGTATTAATGAGCCAGAACCTCTCACACCAAACCACCTAATTAAGGGAGAAACAGTAAACATCTTACCAGAATATGAACATAACAGTACAGAGGATCCAGATTGGATAATAGGACACAAAGAACTTAACACAAAATACCAACATTTGACACAAATCAAAACTCAGTTTATAACAAAATGGAGAGAAGAATACTTAACAAGCAGGGCCGTTTCTAGCCATTAGGGGGCCCTAAGCAGTATATCCATTTGAGGCCCCACCCCTCCATCCACTAACTCACGCCTTACTACATCACCTCAGCACACACATACAAAAAATGGCTGTGTTAATAAAAAACAATTATGAAACAATTTTAATGAAACATTTATGTCCAAAACAACAAATATGTACTTTCAGAAGACAAACAGAAAAAAATACTCTTCATGAAATTCCTGAAAATTAGCTTATACATTATTTAGAATAAATGACACAGAACTATGTATAAAAAAATAATGCAATTATCAACTACCAAACAATTACTAACTCTACGATACAATCGTGTAATAGCTAACAGTTATACAGAACAGTTTGTATCTTCAAAATTTTGCCTCCTAGATTTTTTCTGGGCGAAATCATCAATAACATCATCATATGAAATCTCCCTGCCAACGTCCTGGTTGATGCTTATGATGCCAAGGCCACTGAGGCAATCCTGCCCCATTGATGATCTGAGGTAGTTCTTGATTAGCTTCATCTTAGAGAAGCTCCTCTCGGCTGACGCTACTGTCACAGGTAGAGTGCAGGCAATTCTTAGTACAACCCAGAGATTGGGGGTATAGTTCCTCCAGTTGCTTCTGATGAATGAAGGAGAGAAGCTCCAATGCAGTCATGTTGTGTGAAGGTAAAGTCGGCAATTTCTTAATTTCGAGGGCCAGTTCTCTTCCATCAATGTCAGAGTCAGTTCCAGAGCTCAGTATCTTAGAGAGCTTTTCACACTTGCAGGACAAGTTTTCCTTGTTCATTGTGGTGAAGTTTAGGAGAACCCAAAATATGTCCCTCACATCATCTAATGTTTTGAATCTCATTTATTGACCCGATGGCACAATCCACCACCACATTGAAAAATTTGACTTCCAGCCTCTTTAAGGCTTCTGTAAGTGGTTCGTCAGGAGCTTCGTAAGCAAAGTGCTTTTTTGTGGATCTGAGCCTCTTCTTCTTCAGCACAGCCTCCACATTCATTTCCTCACATATATCCCTAGCTACGACTTGTGCTGCAACAAAACCTGTGCTTCTGTAGCTGGTGGGTGAGTCTTTTGTTTTTCTGAGGAGGTTGACTGCCACATCAAACTGCATTGTAGGAGACTGCAGAAGTTTGCTCACATGGTTAACTGCATGAAGAATGTCATACCATACTACTGTGCAAATCTGAAAGCGATAAGACCCTACCTCCTCTGCAAGTGCTTGTGCTTCAGTCCTGGCTATGGCATCTGTGGCATTGTTTCTGACTTCCAACAGGGCCTCTCGATGTTGTGGCTCTGGTATCGCACAGCCTCAATGCTCTTAAGCCGGCTCTCCCACCTGGTTTCACTCCATGACTTGAGTTTATGTTCACGTGCTTCTTTAGGATTGTCCATCTCTGTGTAGCTGCTGCAAAAAGGTTGTACAATTTTTGTACGTTGCCAAAGAAGCTGATGGCATCTGTGGAAGCTTTAGCTGCATCAGCCACTACAAGATTCAAAGTGTGAGCCTTACATGGAATATAGAGTGCACGACAGTTCTTCTCTAATAACCTTGCCTGAACACCTTTGTTCTTGCCCTTCATGTTCGCTCCGTTGTCATATGACTGTCCTCTGCAGTCATCAAAGTGAATATTCAGTTCATCTAGTCTCTTCAGAATCAGAACTGATAAACCCAGGCCTGTACTTTCTGAAGCCTCAAGAAAGCCCAAGAAGTATTCTTTTATTTCTGGTACTTCACCCATTTTAACAGTTCTGATAATAATTCGACATCTGTTTTTGGTGGCTTATATCTGGAGTGCAGTCTAAAATGAGAGAGTAATATTTAGCTTGTTTTATTTCTGCAACAATGGCATCCAAGATCTTCCCACTAATGGACCCAATGAGCTAATTTTGAATGATGTTTCCTAGGTAACTTGAATGACTATATTGGCCACTTTCGACTTTGCTGATGTGTTGTTTCATCACTGGATCAAATTTGGCAAGCAGCGCAACCTCCTTCAAGAAATTGCCATTGTCTCGATTGTACAATGTAGAGGAAGAATCCCTGAAAGCAAGGTTTCTCTCTGCCAGTGATTGGCTTATACTTACAAGACGTGTGAGAACATCTCGCCAGCGTCTTCGCTCTACCTCCATTAATGACATTTCAGTTTGGTCAATGGTCGTCCCAGTTTTTAGCCGCAGTTCCAGATCCTTCCATGTTGCCATGTTATCTGCATGTTATGAACTGTTTTCATGGCCTTTCAGAAGCGAACCAACGTTTATCCAGTCTGAAAGTCCATCCGTAATTAGTTTGTACGACTTCCTTGAAAACAACTTGCAGCAGAAGCAATAAAGAGCATCATTCCTTCTAGAGTATATCAGCCAGCTTCGCTTTATTTTTTCCCATTAATTAATGTTCTGTACATGTAATGGTGATGAACGCTTCTACCGTCCTCTCTTTTAGGGAATGTAAAATCTGGACTGATTTGAAATGGTCCTCGAGACACCAGATCTGTCTTCAAGGCATCTGACAGGACAACTGGCCAGTCATACGGATCAAGTGGTGGAGCAGATCTTGGTTCTTGTTGCTCAGTAGAAATGCCTGTGTGTGGTGTTTGAAACTGAACAGAAGATGGGCCACTTGTTGGTTCATCAGGCTCTACTTCTACTGGTGTTTGAGGTTGCATAGAGGATGGTCCTGCTGTTGGCTCATGATGCTCATCAGGCTTTGCTGAGGATGGCTTTTCCAAATATTTCAGTAATGCTCCTGAGAAGAACATAACATTACATATTCTGTTAATTTTTGCTAAAATACTCTTTCTTATCTTGTTTGATAATTGATCTGTGTGATCAGAATTTGAGGTGATGTGATCCATTAAATTTCACATTTCGAAATATTATAAATATTACACAGACTAGCTTACTCTACACGATTCCTGAGCACTTGCCTAGCTTGATGGTCTACCTAACCTAGTTGCCTGAACTGTAATCATAAGAATATACAAGTGGCACATCTCACCTGTGCTACTGGAAAGCTTCTCCTCCTCTATTTTCTTCTTTTTCCGTTTTTCAGCTCCTGATGGATAATGTTTCATTTTCCAAGATGCACGAAGTCACATCTAGTTAACCACAACTAATCTGCTAAATAATAATAATCACGATAATAATGATGATAATAATAATAATAATAATAATAATAATAATTGTTATAATTGTAACGTTAATCAAATACATTCAAATAATCAGACCATTTAGGTTTTAACCAACAAAATTCACATTATCGGAAAAAGATGAGAAAAGAATTAATGAACTTGAAAACATAACGAAAATAATCCTAGGTTTTAAAGTGTTACAAAATCTCTTAATAATTAGTAAATTAGTGAAATAATGTTTTACAATACTAGAAAAATTAAGCATTTAGGAAAGTATAAGCATATAGTAAGAATAAAGTTAAATAATATAGAAATAAGATTTCACAATAGTTATTTACACATAACGACCAAAACGTTTCGTTTGTCTCCGTTTTATCACATTTGTCTCATGCAAAAACTTTAATTAATACGACAATAATAATAATAATAATAATAATAATGATAATAATAACAATAACAATAATATTAATAATAACTTCAGCTATATTCCTATTTTGCCCACTGAGCTATGACCTGGGAGCCTGTCTAGGGGCCCCCTAGTAGCAGCGGGGCCCTAAGCGGCCGTTTAGTCTGCTTAGGCCAGGAAACGGCCCTGTTAACAAGTCTTAGAGAAAGACAAACAATTAACAAAACAAAATTGGAATGATTCAGTCAAAATTGGGGACATTGTGTTGATACATGACAAGACTCCAAGACAACATTGGTCAATGGGAAAAGTCTTAGAACTCAAAACTGGTGAAGACGAAATTACCAGGGTTGTAAAACTGAAAACAGCAACTGGTGAAACCACCAGAGATATCACATTACTATATCCTTTGAAATGTGGTGCTAAGTTAGAACCATTACCCCAAAGGATGGATCAGGATACTACTGGGGAGGAATCTCTCAATGTACTTGATGTAACTCAGACTAAACCAGAGAGGCCACAAAGAAACACTGCTTTGAAAGCCAGAAAACTTTTACAAGAAAAAATTAAGACTGGTGACTTATAAACCTTACACAAATTGAGCAAAGTTAAAATGCTTAATAACTTAACTTTCCATTAATTTCCTATACCTAAGGGGAGTCAAACTGATTGACATAACTTTAACTAAACTTGAAAATATGATAATAAAAACCCACTCTAATAGACAGAGTTTATTTCCACAACAGTTTCGATGCCCACTGGCATCCTCTTCGGGTGGCTACAGAAAAACGAATGAACCAAAAACAAGAGGGAAAACAGTCCAGGGACCATTAAGAAATTCGCACCTAGGTTAGATCCTGTTCACCCGACACCGGAAGGGCATTTTTTTTTTTTTTTATGTAGAAAAGTGAAATTTTTTGCATAAAGTTGAGAAATTGGCTTCTTGAACTTTTATATTTAAATAGGTCTTGAGTAACCTTTCTCTTCCTAAATTCCTACTTCATTCTTTTTGATCCATTTTACATGGTTTAAAACAGTTTGTCAAAATATTTAATCTATAACATACAAATTTTTCTCCGGCCTCCCCAGTATATGGAAAAACTATACATGTTTATAATATGGTATTGTATGTGGTACCTTTATTTCGTAATTAAATATAAATTATTAATTAATTGAATTAAATATCTACAAAATTGCCTCGGAATTGGCGTCATAGCCTATTGCGAATGAAAATAATTGCCATATATACATACATAGAACCCATATGTAGGCATCGGGCCTGCATGACAACAAGAAAATCAAATTTATTTCGTGTTCAACATTTTTCATTGCTGACGCGTGAAAATTACATCGAGAGAAGAGTCAACGAATTTTGAAGAATCAGCAGATTCTAACGATTATATTATACTGGCGGCACTCTGAGCTGCTTGTGTTACAGCGATGCTTTAAGCAAGGAAGATGCACTTTATCTTCCTATAAGTTCTGAGTGAAATCCTCATAATATAAAACCTAATAACTATAAAAAGGATAGGCCTATTCCTTCAGGTATTTAAATAGTGACTGTCTATATTAGTTACATCAAATCAACTCATTGTGTAACTCCATCGTACCACGGTCCTACATCGAAAAAGATCGTCGCGCCCTTCATCGAAACAGAAGCGAGGCCCAACGAAATAATAAGGTAAGGCAATTCCTTTCTTTACCATTAAGTAGCGCAAATACCGAAGGCAAATAAACATAAAGAGGTCATTTGAAGACCTACATATACATAACTCTCTAACGAAAAAATGTAGGGCTTTTGTCGTTAACTTTCCACTGTGATCTGCTGGAAATTTCCAACGGATGAGGGTATCAGGCAATCAACCCATAGCCCTATATAGTTTTTTCAAAGCGCGCCTCATTAGAGACCGGCTGGTCTAGAGAATAAGTAATTAAAAATTATTATTATTGTTATTATTATTGTTAGTATTCAGCAATTCATTAAAGAAAGTCTTTGGTACACAAAGATTTATTGGCTACACTTGCCAGTTACATTGGTTTGATAAATGACGCAGGATTAGGGATTGAAATGTATAGATTTTCGATTAATAAAGGGGACATTCGAATCCTATAAATATACGCCTGATTCGCCAGTCCTTCTTTAAAGCCACGAGTCGTACGCACCCTACTCAATCTATACCAACCGAGATTGACCTTGGGTAGTGACAGAATAAGAGTTTAATATTATAATGGATCTCTTAAAGAACAAACATCGTATGTTATTGAATACTGTATATTTTAAATTTTGGTAGCTCTGTATACATCTCTTTATTTAACACCTTTAATACCATTTTTTATAAAGAATTATGTATTTGAGAACGTAAAAAACTGATTGTATATATATATATATATATATATATATATATATATATATATATATATATATATACACACACACAGTGCGGTCACAAAATTTCAAAATAATGGGGCGGTTGCGGCGTCCAGGACTCCTGAGAATTTCGATCCTTGTGACTATCGGATCCGGTCACCGTAATATGTACGTACGGTCATAAAGAAGTTCATAAATAACCTTCAAAAAGACTAAAATAAGCCCTAAATAACTAATGCAGCATAATACCTGGTCAATATAAGATACATTAATACATATCTAAGCATCATTTTACATAAATAACCTTTGTAAATTGTAGGAAGCATAATATGTACTGTGTATGATATTGTACTGAACTGTATGTTTGAATACCGACCGAACTTATGGAATGCTGTTGAGAATAGAATGATGTATCAGAGAGAAAAAGCTTTTATGTTAAAATTTTCTTCACTTCCTTTTTTCTCCCCTTCTTTGAACCGAAGTGGGAGCTTTGTTGCTTCTCTTTGACCATCGTAACCACAAAGGTCAAACTCACAGCTAGCAAAATCACAGAGAGCAAAAATAGAAAAATTTCCATTGCACACTCTGAAGCTCAGAACGGGGCTGAAATGGCTGGTCGCATCGAAGCGGAGTGTGAGTCACGACGTGTCTGGCAGAATTTCACGTTATCGGAATTTCGAAACTTCGAGAATTCGATTGAGCGTAGTTTCGAAATTTCGTGACTGCAATATATATATATATATATATATATATATATATATATATGGGATGAATTTTACAATTAAACACGTGAAATGAATGAATGATGTAAATCCACAAGGAAAAGGAAAAATGATGCCAAGGCCTTTCGTGTATTCAGAAGTACACCTCGTCAGGGAATATATATATATATATATATATACCAACAGGGAAAATAAAAAGCTTTTATTTTTCTGTGGGTGTGTAACATTTATTAACTTTACATCTTTAATTGCGAAATTCATCCCATATATATATATATATCAGTGGCGACTGGCGTATAGGAGCGATGGAGCGGTCGCTCCCCCTTGCTTGAAACGATAAATATTAATTTAACAGATAAAAAATATATTAATTTTAAGATATTAAAATAAATATTCTTGAATATATTTTAAAAATTCATGTGGCATATCATGATTCATGATGCATTTTGAGTAAGCCTTCATACAGTACATAATATTCTAAACTTATAGCATAGCTTCAAACAGCGTATCGTTGTTTGAATACAAAATAATATTGCAGCCGAATGGAGCGATAGATTTTTCGCTCAAGTAAATATAAATTATATTTTACTGTTGTAATGAAAATATAAGTACAATCGCGAATTTTTTTTATAATAACAACTTTATTTTTACTAATAGTTACTTCAGTAATAATGATATAAGCCATTTATATGTATTTTATTGAAATTATTACTTATTTGTAATTAACTAGAATTGTACGTCTGGCATAGCCGCATATGTTAATACAAGTACTCTTGTGAGCGGCACTTGGATTCGCGCTAGCCTATTGTGAGTCCGTGTTGTCGTACAATTTTATGAAATCGCACCCCCATACATTTATACCACGAGTCGCCACTGATATATATATATATATATATATATATATATATATGAAAATTATCTGATCTATTTTATAGAAAAATTACTGCTCTCCAATATTGCAAAACACTAAACTGAAATTGAAATTGAAATTGAAAAATTTATTGGCAGAAAAAAACAAATTAAATAATGAATAATAAAGTGAACCATGAAGAGATTTTGACAACGAACAGTGATTATTTCGTCGGTATCTAATTTTGCATTTAAACTATTAAGGATATTATTGCTCTGTATGGTGAAATCTATCGATATCTTGGAATAACATAGAAACTCAAAAGCGAGCGATTCACGGGTAGACTTCTCTCACCATTCAAAAATAAAATATCAGAAAATAAACATCGGCATACGGGATTAACTCTCATTGCCTCATATTTGACAGATTTTAAGATGTATTACTTAAAACTTTGTATCCTTACTGAAATAAAGTTGCACTTCGACTGTACTTGCATTGTACTGTACTGTCATTTGAGCATAAAGGATTTAATATTTTCTCCTTAAGCATCCAAAAGCCAAATTTATCATTTAATTTTCTTGTTCCTGCAACATAAGGCCACATACTTTTACTTGCGCGAGATAAATACGTTATAATAGATACAACTGATTGGTTTCATTTACAATGAAAGTGAATTATGACGTGTATTATTTATAGTGTGCATTTCTATCATTACTCCACAAAGCTCCTTTTATCTCTAAATTGCGCTGGGTAGCATGTTTTATTATGGCAGTTAATAAAAATATGGTTTTAATTTCTGCTCCTTAATTCCTAATGGAGGGAAAACTCTTTGACTTCCGAATATATATATAGCGACAGAGAGAGAGAGAGAGAGAGAGAGACAGACAGACAGACAGAGAGGCAAACCCAAAGAAAATATTTGTCATCTTCAAATTGTGAGAACAATAAACACCTTCAGTTGAAACTTATTTAAGAACTACAGTATAATGTTAGTTATTCCCTATTTCCTTCTTCATATGAACCATAATTCTACATTCAGAAGGCTTACATTGTGTTTCCAAAGGACTTTGTAGACGGGTGGGTTCGCGTCTACTGAACATTCGAAGTACACATCATCTCCTTCTTTGATTCCTTGAGGATTGAGAGAAGACCCAAATTTTACTGTTACAATTGGCAGATCTACGAAAAGAAAAATTAAATTTTGACTACTTTAAAAAATGATTATGTTCTTAAGTTATCTAAGGAATGACTGTAAAATTCGCACAAAATTGGATTATTAAATATATTACATAGAAGTACCATGAAGTACTGTGTACGTCATTTTATATATAATTTTATATATAAATGTAGATTTTTTCAAAATCTCTAATTTCCAACTTGATTGTAGGCCCAAACTATATTTTCAGCGCGAACGTTTTATTCATTTTCGTAAATTTTCAACGTATCCATTCATTCAACGTTGAATACGGAATAAATGCAAACAGCCACTTGGATATTAGACATTGAAAATGCATTTCCAGCACCGACTTTAAATTTATTTGCATAATAAATAGAGTTTTGAGGAAAAAAAAGTATGCACTTACAATAGACATTGATTTTCAGTGTGTCTTCAATAACCGCAGAGAGAATTTTCTTATTTTCAGCTCGACAAGAGAACCGCTCGCCATTATCAGAAGAATTTATTTTCAGTTTTATCACCGATCTTGATACATTTCCATCAGGAGACGTCTGGAGGGAGAGATTATTAAGGGAGAACTTTTAAAAACATAAAAGAAGGAGAAAAGATATTAAACTTTGTACTCTTAACTGTTTTAGTTTCGTATATAAAATGAACTTGAAAGTACATCAGGGCTATCAAAGTTCCTTTTAAGCGCACCATCATCATCTGCAAATCGGGAAGGCATATAAGGATTGCTGAGGAATGACTCTGAATGAGAATAGTTTAAGTGAACGAAGACCCATTGCGACTATTAATAGCAGTATGTAGTTTCATCTTCATACTTGCTATTGCAAACGATTCACACTTCACTACATTAATAATAATAATAATAATAATAATAATAATAATAGCAACCTCAAAAAAACGTATACAAAAAACAGTTTTTCATTTGATCAAGAGACTTACCAGCATGTCCTTATTTTCAGGTATTAACTTTTTTTTTTAAAGGCAAACTCTGAAACGTGTTGACAGACGTAAACTTGTTTATTTTTCATTTACGTTCCAAGAAGTTTGTCTCAGTTTATATGTATTCTCTCTGTTACCTTCACTCTACTATAACATTAACAAAAAAAATGGTAACAGATAGTGTTGAAAAGTTACTGTCTTGGAAATGACATTTGTTAATGAGAAGGATTTAAAATTTTTAATGCTAGAATTAGTTAACATTTAGTTTTGTTGTGTATGTTTCAGTTTTTAAGAATTAGCGATATGCACGCATGTAAATGAAAATGTAATATATATATATATATATATATATATATATATATATATATATATATATATATATATATATATATACTGTATATATCATAATATATACAGAGAAGAGAGAGAGAGAGAGAGAGAGAGAGAGAGAGAGAGTTGACAAAAGTAAATAGATATGTACGTTTCATTCTCCCTTTTTATTTGATAATAAATGTCAATAAATGATAACACCAGTATACAAGTAGATTGCTGTTTGAAAACTCCTGTATTTTTTTCGTCCCTACCCAATAAGATTAGAGAAAACTACTAAAATTGGTTTTATCCATCACATCACTGTTACAGAATTAGGCAATCATTATTTGGACCAATATGCATATATAAGCTGAAATATACCTCATTCTATGAAGTAGAATGCCCTATTTCTTGCCTGCTAAAACAATAACATGTTTGTTTTTTATTAATATTTTTATTTCATGTTTCTGTAATTGCGCAAAGTCACGGATTTACTTCACGCATTCAAGAATTCATTTCATAGATTCACGGACTCACTTCACTAACAATGTCTAAGTCTCGTTCTTGCAAGAACCACCCAGATTTCTTTTGTTATACATATATGTGGTAATTTCCAATCAGTAAAGCAAAGAGAGAATATCACAGAATTTGTAAGAAAATCATATATCGCTTATTTTGGTGTAAAGCTTGGTGATCAGGGTAAGTCATGGGCTCTGTATAGTGTATGCCGATCATGTGTGGAGAATTTGAGGCAATGGGTTCAAGGCAAAAGGAAGTTCTTACCTTTTGGTATACCTATGGTTTGGTGTGAGCCCAAGGATCATACGCAAGACGGTTATTTCTGTTTGTGTAATATCAAGGGATTCAGCTCCAAGAATAAATCATCCATTGTGTATTCATCATTGCCATCTGCCATCCGTCCTATTCCACACAGTGATGATTTTTCCATTCCTGCATGCCCCATAGAACTTGATGAAGTTTCTGAATCTGATACAGAACTTAGCAATCTCAGTGACTTTGAAATTGATGGTAAGAGTTCTAAAGACCCAGAGTTATTCACTCAGGCAGAACCGAAAGATGCTGCCCAACTCTTGGGATCCAGGCTAAGTGAAAGAAATTTACTAGCTGCTAGAACTTCATATTCCTGGTACAGGAGCAGAGAACAAGAATTTGTTCAATTCTTCTCTATGGGTGGTTCTCGTATTCTGTACTGACATGCCTCGTTTTATGAATACTATGGGCACAGACTATGATCCAAAAGAGTTGACATTGTTCACTAACAATTCAAAGTCTGTCAAACGCTATTTTGCTGCATAATGGCAATCAAATGGCATCCATCCACTTTGGCAACTCTGTCCACATGAAAGAAAATTATGACAATATGAAATTCCTTCTGGATAAAATAAAATATAGTGATCATAACTGGATCATTTGTGGAGATTTGAGGGTGATATCCGTGCTTCTTGACCGACAATCTGGATACACAAAGATGCCTTGCTTCATATTCACATATGGGACAGCAGAGCAAAGGGTGAGCATTGGAAAAAGAAGGATTGGCCCCAAAAGAACTAACTTAATACCAGGCAGCAAAAATGTTATCAGCAAACTTCTTGTGACACCTGCAGAAGTGTTCCTACCATCATTACACATTAAACCGGGGCTAATAAAGCAATTTGTAAAGGATTTGGATGGAGATGACAACTATTTCCAACACATTTCTGACCAATTCTTTTCTCTAAGTGAAGAGAAAATAAAAACTGAGGTGTTCGATGGCCCTCAAATATGAAAACTAATGAAAGATGACAACTTTCTTGATTAACTGTCAAATGTGGAGAAAGCGGCTTGGATATCATAAAAAATGTTGTCGAAAATTTTCTAAGAAACCATAAAGTCAAAGACTATAGAAAGTTGTTAGCCATATGTTGAAATGCTATGAAAAACTTGGTTGCAACATAAGCAGTGGCGGCTAGTGACTTTCAGTTATGGGGGTGCTGCCTCAGAAATTGCGAACAATTGTGTCGATTATATATATATATATATATATATGAGAGAGAGAGAAAGTCGAATAGATGAATAGATAACTACTCACTACTCAGTCATAAAAATAAGTAAAATAGTATAAAATCAATTATAGGGTACTTACGCTTAACGAGTAATTCCGAATTTGCCAAAAATTTATTTATAAACAAATTCCATTCTTCTGTTTTATTCTGAGCGAAAAAATATTCTAAGAATGAAAGCTATATATTGTAAATAATCCAATTATTATATAATTAACTTCAATCTCACGACAAAAAATAAATGATAACGAATCATTGATAAATGCAATTCGGAAATTAAATTTCGAATTAGCAAACGATACAGCAACACAACTACCACGTCAAACAAACAAATCGGCACTGCTCTGTCCACAGTGCTTTGGATCCTCTTAAACCCGCGATTCTGACTCGCTCTTCGTACGTCCGCCACCAAGGTTTCAAGCGTTTCGAACAAAATCTGGAACTGTTAAGTACGCAGTTCCACGGGAAGGCTGAAGCTACTTTCGTGATTCATTCGTTCGGCATTGAAATAGTTTAAGGAAAAAAGGATATAATCTGATTTAAAAACTCAAAGTTCATTGAAAAAAACAATCAGAGAGGCTATTTTAAATATTTAAATATAAAGATCATAAGATCATGGGGGTGCTGCAGTTCCGCAGTGCCTACCGACGAGCCGCCCCTGAACATAAGTGTAAAAGTGTATTTCCTTCACAGCCATTTGGAGTACTTCCGTGAGAACCTTGGAGAGGTTTGTGAAGAGCAAGGTGAAAGGTTCCATCAAGACATAAAACATGGAAAAAGGATATCATGGAAGATGGAATGTCAGTATGATGGCTGACTACTGTTGATGTTCGAAGAAAGATGTTTCCGAACCAAATTTCAAAAAGACATCTAAAAAGAGGAAATTCGCCCAAATTTGATGATATATATGCCAAAGAAACGTAATCTAAAATGATTCTTTCTGTGAATTTTATTGTATTACTGTTCTTTTACTTAGATTTAAATAAATAAAGTTTTTTTGGTGTGAAATTAAAAGTTTTTAAATTGTTTCTAAAGGTTTCATCTTATATTATGTTTATATCATGCGCATAAAATCAGGAAGTTTTATTATTGATTTTGTGAGAAAATCTGATGTGGCAGCAAACAACTTATACCAGATTTGAAATCAGCACTCCAAATTTGTATTATTCCACCTATTTTTAAAGAAACAACCAATTTTTTATTTCATTTGTATACTGATATAATAGATTTATTGAATCAATATATTTAGTCGTGTTGCTTCCCCATTTGACACACATTCTGGCATTCCATTGATGAGCTTTGCCATTTGTTCTTGAGGACAATTACATATATATATATATATTATATATATGTTACAGGGAATCTGTGTAACTAGGGATTTCATGAAATCCCTAAATTGTTCTGGGATTTTATGTTAGGTTAAGTCGTGACAATATCACCAATCGTCAAGGGCGTACAGTTGACCTAACCGGGCATTCAATTAGCCTAACTGGGCATTCAATAATTTTTCCATAAGTTTAACGAAAATAACACGACTTAACCTTACATGAAATTTCTGAACATTTTAGGGATTTCATGAAATCCCTAGTTACACACATTCCCTATAACACTGTGTATATGTATATATATATATATACCGGGTGCAGCAAAAATAACGCCCTTTTTAGTTTATTCTCTTTTATTGAAGGAAATAAATCAATTACAGCATTTTAAGAGAAATAATAAGGTTTTTAAGAAAAATACAGCATTTTAAGAAAAATAATAAGTACTTTCTCAGTAAAAACTAAAAAATAACTGGAATTTAATTAATTTTGTGGTTGGCTCAATACACCTTAAAAAAATGTACTCTACATACATAGTATTTACTAACCTAATGATCATGTTCAAAATGCTCCCCTTGGTGTTCAATACAACACTGAACCCTACCAGCAACACTTCTACAAACCTTTTGACACATTTCTACGTTAATTGTAGTAAATTTTTCACGAATTGTTTGTCTTAATTCAGGAAGTGTTTTCGGTTTGACCTTGTAAACAAGATCTTTCAGTACACCCCACAAGAAAAAGTCAGGTGGTGTTAGGTCTGGCGATCGTGCTGGCCACTCAATTGCTCCACGTCGTCCTATCCACCTCCCTTCGAAATTTAAATTTAACCATTCCCTAACGAGTAACCCATAGTGGGGTGGCGCACTATCCTTTTGAAAGTAAATTCCATTCTGATTTCTAACTCTCGGCCAGAATTCAGTTTGCAGCATTTGTAAATAATTATCTTGATTAACAGTACTATCAAAGAATATCGGGCCTATTATTCCCATGGAAGAGATGGCTGCCCAAACTGTCACTCCTGGTAGGTTAACGTCTTTTTCCAAGATAACATGTGGGTTAACATCGCTCCAGTACACACAATTATGGCGATTGATATGCCCGTTCAATTTGAATGTTGCCTCATCTGACCACCATATCTTATCAAGAAAGGTCTCATCTTCATTGACTTTATTCAGGAAATTTTCGCAAAACTCTAATCGTCTATTTGCATCTCCATCATGCAAGCTCTGTAACACTCGAGGGATGTAAAGCTTCATCTTGTTCTTCTTTAAGAGTCTACGGACACTTCTGTCACTGATACCCAACTCTGTAGAAAGACATCTACTGGATTTTTGAGGAGTGTGCAACGATGATTCTCTTAATTCATCGGACTTTTCTAAGGTTGTTGCTGAAACTGGCCTCCCTGATCTTGTGGCATCACTTACTCTTCCGGTTCTTTCAAGTTTCCTAATTAGACTTGTGATATTGCGGCTCTGCACTTGTCGAATGTTAAATTCTTCTGATAACAAACGAGCGGCTTTAGCTCCATTGTTATTGTTTTGGTAATAATGTTTAACTGCTTTCACTCTTTGTTCTCTCGTCAATCGCAAGGCCATATTTATTCAGAATTTCTGTAAAAATAAAAGAAACAAAATGATACAATATAAAACTAAAAAATTATACTGTATAAAACATTAAAGATACAATTATTAAAAGGGCGTTACTTTTGCCGCACACCTATATATATATATATATATATATATATATATATATATATATATATATATATATATATATATTACTGTAAATAAATAATGAATACTTTAATTTAACAAAAAATGTAATAAATATATATATAAATATATTAGTTTAACTGGAGAAAATTCTTTTACAGCATTTATTCGAAAGAACTTAAAATTCCTTTAAGGTCCCTTCTCAGCCAATGATTAGGTTAGAGTCCAAAATTAAGAGCAACATTGGCTTTACAACCATCAGCAAATTTTATTATATTTATATATATATATATATATTATATTATATATATATAGAGAGAGAGAGAGAGAGAGAGAGAGAGAGAGAGAGAGAGAGAGAGACGGGGGGAGGGGTTCCGCTGGAGACACCTCTTAACCTCCTCAACAACCTCATTGTCACTCTTAAACTTCCTTCCACGAATAGCATCCTTCATTGGCCCAAACAAATCGAAGTCTGAAGGTGCCAGATCCGGGTTGTATGGAGGGTGGGGTAACACAGTGAAGCGCATTTTTGTAATGGCCTCTCTTGTTTGCAAACTGTTTTGTGGTCTTGCGTTATAGTGCAAAAGAAGGACGCCTTCCAGTTTTCTCTCCGGTAGAACTCGCTTTATACGTCTCTGGGGTCTCTGGAGTCTCTGTAGGGTAGCAATATATGCCTCTCAGTTGATTGTTTGTTCTTTCTTCATAATGTCCACCAGAATCACCCATTTCATGTCCCAGAAGATGGTGGCCATAACCTTTCGTGCAGAGAAAGCCAGTTTGAACTTTTTCTTGCGTGGGAAGTCTACGTGATACCACTCCATAGATTGACGTCTTGTTTCAGGTTCAAATTGGTGTACCCAAGTCTCATCCACAGTCACATTTTGTGAAAGGAAGTCATCCCCTTCTGTCTTGTATCGAACCAACGACTCAGAAGCAATTTCTTTTCTTAGGGCTTTGTGATCTTCAGTCATTTGGAGAGGAACAAACCGTGAACACACTTTTGAGTATCTCAGTTGCTGAATTATCGTATTCACATTTCCTTCACTAATTTCTACCTCCAGTGATAGCCCCTTGTATGTGAGGCGCTGATTTGATTGGATGATGCTGTTAGCACGTTGCACAGTGTGAGATGTCACAGCTGATGCCGGACGACCGCTGCGTGGCTCATCATCGAGGCTGGCTCTCCCTTTCTCCGATGATCTCACACGTTTAGACCAGCGTCCAACTGTGTTTCGATCAACAACAGTATCTCCGTAAACGTTTTGTAGACGTTTGTGAATATTTCCAACTGTTTCCTTCTCTGCGGTTAACAACTGGATAACAGCTCTCTGTTTACGACGCACATCACTGTCAGACGCCATTTTCGAAACTGCATTAACCATCGATTTTATACAAGGGCGTTTAAAAGCGGTTTTATACAAAGAGAGGAGGTTTAAACTGAAAAATTCCGGTTATGTGAAGCGCAGAAAGTTCAAACGTCCGGCCCAAAAGACATTTGAGCCCCATGGCCTATTATTTAGCTAAGAAAAAAGGGTGGGGCAAAATATATTGAGTGCCCCTAGTAATTATCTGGTTTTGGTCTGAAAGAGCAACTCATCCGTTGATGAGTATCGCTATGTAAGTGTGGTAAAACATATTTATACAAAAGAACAACTGTAGTTTTTAGTTTATTTGTGGCATGTTTTTAATGTACACTTGGAAACGATACTGCGTGAAATATTTGATCATGGAGACACTAAAGAAACAAGCTTAGACCCCAAACAATAGGTATTGAAATTAAATAAGAATTTACAAGGTTTGATAAAAAAAATCAAATATCAACTGGAAAGCTTTCTTCATGGAATCAAATATTTCAGAAATATTCATAAGTTTGAATTACAGTTGCTCATGAATCTCACGAGAAAGTATAATTTAAATTTATGAAGGCTTCTTAATTAGTTGAATCTATGAAGAAAGTTTATTCAGTTGATATGTAAAAGAAAAAATTCTTCATTCAATTTAGCAAATTCATATTCACTTTTAATCCCTATTTTTTTAGGTGTACCATCCGCAGAAATGTTCCAATGTGCTGAAGAAAGGAACTTGTCGCTATGGTAAAAACTTTAGATATTATTACGTGGATATATGTAACCTCTCTATAACATGAATAAAATTTATAAACTTTCTCATCAACGGGACAAAAAGGAGGCATTAGCAGCGGTCGCATATTTTGATTATCCCCGAAAAGAAGAAGAAATGAAAGAAGAGAACGGCTTTTAAAGCAGTAAGCAATCTTGAAAGCAAAGATAAATCTTCTCATCAGAGTGGATCAGAATCCAAATACAAACATACAGAATATAAACCATCCACGGTGGCAAACGACAATACATCCACAACACTTTCAATTTACAAACGCCATAACAAAAACAAAAAATAAATACACACAAGCCATTAATGCCACACTAAAACACAATAGAAGGTCAACACATGAGAAGAGGGAAGAATTAATCTTAAACCCAGCAATATTTATAAAACTTATATATATATATATATATATATATATATATATATATATATATAAGCAGAAAGCCACAGACAAGAAGGAAAGAAACATCCATCAAGTTGGAAAGGGACTATATTTTGTATATTGCAACGTTTCAAGCACAAACTATGCTCATCCTCAGGCAAAAATTCTAAAAAGATAAAAACAATTTTTGCCTGAGGATGAGCATAGTTTGTGCTTGAAACGTTGCAATATACAAAATATAGTCCCTTTCCAACTTGATGGATGTTTCTTTCCTTCTTGTCTGTGCTTTCTGCTTAAATTGAAATTGAAGCTTGCCAGAAGCGGCCTTCACCAATATATATATATATATATATATATATATATATATATATATATATATATACAGGGTGGTGCAAAAGTCTGGACCCATAGGCGGTTTATATGGAAAAAAAGTGTGGCCTGCAGGAAGTTTATTATGAAATGAAATTTAATTAACCATACACCCGTGACTAAATTGTGTTAAATTTAACGTTCTAGTTCAGAATTTACAATAAGTGTAATGGTATTTCGTATAATCGAGGCATAAGGAAATTTGCGACTGAACGTGAGGTGGCTCCTTCTTTTGCGTACAAAAGCACAAGCTCTATTCTTTCTGCTATTGTTAACTTGTCTGCCATAGGGTAACAATCTGAAAAATATTTAGTAAATTTATAAACAAAAATTAAATTATAAAAACTATTATAAAAATCGAAAGATATTTTTTATATAGTAAATTGCCTATGGGTCCAGACTTTTGCACCACCCTGTATATATACACCTTACAACCTTACAAAGGTTCCGCGCGATGATTTCTCATTTCGCGAAGGTCAAGCTTGTCGCC
Organism: Bathynomus jamesi; assembly: GCA_023014485.1. Lineage (NCBI taxonomy): Eukaryota > Metazoa > Arthropoda > Malacostraca > Isopoda > Cirolanidae > Bathynomus > Bathynomus jamesi. The sequence goes on from JAJOZX010002478.1 coordinate 508,945, forward strand.
ACTCCTCTCGAGTTGGCCTGGTGAAGTAGTGAGTTGGATTCTTGCGCTCTCCACCTCACATAGCCAGGTACGCCCGGCTCATCGGGGATTGTCCTGAGCCAGGCGTCTAGTCTTCTTTTGAAGATTTCCACTGCAACTCCCTTCGTGTTTCTTAGGTCTTTGGGCAACTGATTAAACAGTTTTGGTCCTCTCACTACAAAACTATTTTCTTTCAGGGTTAAGGATGTTCCCTGTCTCGCCTTCAATTTGGGAATACGATACAGTCTACCGCTTCTACTTTCCACCGTTGTTTGGGGAGTTATGGGATTCAGAGTAAGATTAGGGACTAGTTTCTCCATTATTTTCCAAGTGTAAATAATGGTGTATCTCTCTCTTCTCCTTTCCAGTGAATATAGGTCTAGTTCTCGTAACCTTTCCCAGTAATTTAGTTCTTTGCACCCATTGATCTTGGCTGTGAAGCTTCTTTGGATCCCCTCCAGCTGTCTAATGTCTTCTTTTTTATATGGGGATGTTAGGACCGAGCAGTATTCCAATTTGGGTATGATCAGGGTTTTCAGTAGAGGAATCATTACATTCCTATCCCTTCGTTTAAAGGTTCTCAATATCTGTCCCGTTATTCGCTTTGCTCTGTTTACTGCTATCTTATTTTGTTTCAAATTTCGCATCATCTGTCATTACAAACCCTAAGTCTTTTGCTCTGGAATTTCTCTGAATTTCCTGTCCATTTGGGATATAATATTCCATGGATTTTAGGTCTTCTCTTTTTCCGTACCGTAACAGCTGAAATTTCTCGGTGTGAAACTTCATATTGTTGTCTTCCATCCACTTGTAGATTCTGTTTATGTCGGTTTGTAGAGATCCTATATCTTCTGGGTTTTTTATTTTTCTACTGATCTTTGTGTCATCCGCAAAGGATGTTACTGTGCTGTCTCTGGTAACGTCCTCATCTATGTCAGTTAGCATGATTATGAAGAGTAGTGGAGCTAATACTGTTCCTTGTGGTACCGAGCTGAGGACCTCTGATTCTGATGAAGATACTCCTTGTACTGTAACGAC
>JAJOZX010002478.1:515000-650485 GCA_023014485.1 Bathynomus jamesi
TGTTCCCTCTCATGTTTAAATGTTCCCTAATTTTCAGTATTTTTGCTTCTGTGTGCAGGTGTCCTATTGGTGTTGTTTCAGTACATTCTGTAATGATACGAAGTGCGTTGTTTTGTATTGTCTGTAAGGTGTTTATGTGTGTGTTTGAGATAATGGGTGCCCAGCATGAGTGATGTTGTTTCCTGCTGGCATCCAAAGTTTGTGCCTGTTAGTACCCTAAGTGTGTTAAGTCTTGACGTACATTTGTTTTTAATGTCCTGAATGTGGTTTGCAAAAGATAATGATGTGTTGTATGTGACCCCAAGTATTTTGGTCTTGTGATTGTGTGGAATATTGGTGTTGTTTAGTGTAATCTGTGGAGTTATCCGGTGTTCTTTTGTGTTGCTTGTTAGAAAGGTGATGGTTGATTTTGTGGGCGCTACTTTGAGTCTATTGTGTGTGAGCCAGTCTTGTATACTGTTTATGTACGTTTGTAGGTTATTTGTAGCGGTGTCGATGTTGTTGTGGGTGGATGTTAGAGTGATGTCATCTGCATATGATGATAAGGTAAGCTTGTTATTTATGGGTGTTGGAATGTTATGCATTTATAAGTTGAACAGTGTTGGTAAGAGAACAGAGCCTTGAGGGACCCCGTTCGGAAAAAGCTTGTTTTTGGATGACTTGCCATTAAATGTGACATGTGAGTATCTTCCTGAAAGATAGATGCTCAGCCATCTTTTGGTGTTAGTGTGCATGTTTGTGTTGAGTATTTTGTTTATGAGAGGGAAGCGTGGGATAGCATCAAATGCTTTACTAATGCCTATTGTTGCTAATAGTGTACGTTGAGCTTGTCGTCTGGAGTTGATGCCATCCTTGACGTGCTGCGTGAGGTTATTGAGTAATGTCGTGGTTGAGTGGTGAGGTCTGAATCCATGTTAGCGGTATCTGTGGGTTGGTGATTTGTAAGATTAGTCTTTCTGTTACTTTGGAAGGTGTGCATAGTAAAGTAATGGGTCTATAGGAAGCTGGTGGGGGGCAAGAGGGGGCAGTTGCCCTCCCTTGGAAATTTGTGTTTGCCCACGCCACGACTTCTATAATTCTACTGCAGCTCAGTCAGTGTTTCCACATTCAAGGAAATGTCGTTTACTTTACCTTTACTTTACCGAAGTGCCGTGTCGTTGAACTTAGAAGTGTTAAATAAACTATACTGAAAGATATAGTAATGGAATTATTTGCAAAGATCATTATATTGAGTGTTTTATTTATTTTTTTCTCTCGAAAACCTTTTGGTCAATTTCACTGAAACTTACACGATTATATTAATCAAAGTATCATATAACATATAAAAAATGGACTTGACTGGTAGAAAAAAAATGCACTGCGACCACTACGAGTAAAAACCGTCATCTCCCCTTATCATAGCCTGCTTTCGGTGCTAAATTTATGTACTTAGTATTACTAAGTACATAAATTTAGCACCGAAAGCAGGCTATGATAAGGGAAGATGACGGTTTTTACTCGTAGTGGTCGCAGTGCATTTTTTTTCTACCTAATAAAGAACTAATAAGAACTAAGAACTAATAAGTTAGTTTTGCCCCCCCTTGCGAAAAATCCTGCGGACGCCCCTGTCAGGAATAATACAGTGTTGGTATGAATATATGCTGATATTTGTGAGAGCTAGTATTCCCTGTGGGCCCAAGTGTTTAAGGTGTATGTTAGATATGTTGTCTGGTCCAGTAGCCTTAGAATTCTTAATGTTTTTGATGATCTTAGTCGTCTGGTCTGTATTGAAGGGTGTAATGGTCGTGTAGAGTCTCTAGGTTTTCTTGTGTCTGGCTGTTTGTCTTCTCTGCGTGTTTCTGGTTGTTGTCTCTGTTTAAGTGACTTATCTTTGCGTAGTGATTAACTATAATGTTAGCTTGTTGTGTATATGTATGTTGGGATATTATTTTGGCTGCGACAGATAGCCGCTTGTGAGGTGTGAATGCCGCTGTTAGAGTGGGTAATGCTGTTTATAGGCTTGTATAGCCTGGATGTATATGTTGAGTGGTTTAGTGTTGGTATGAATTCTCTAAATGTTTCTGTTTGTTTTTCTTGAAGTTTGTTGTTTATTTTTGTGTTGAGCTGTTGTATCTGCTGTTTTGTGGCTTCTGTGCGTGGTGTTTGTGTGCTATGTTTGAGGCTTTTACGTTGCCTTATGATGTGGGCTATTTCTTTAGTGTAATTTGGGTTGTATTTCCTAATGTTGCACTTGGGTATGTATTTTTTAGTATTATTGATGATCTGATTAAATGTCTTGAGTGTTGTATTGATGTTTATGATGGGTGTGCTGTTTAATGTGGTGAATTGTTCCTCAGTCTGTATTTTGAACTGTTCCCAATCAGCTTTCTTGTAATTTCTGTAAGTGTGCCTAAGGCTGTTGGGGCAGAGTGTAGAACGTGTTGTAATGATGATGGGCAGGTGGTCTCATGACAGTTGTTTTTCTGTTCTCCAGTGTGTATGTGTTGCTAGTGACGGGGAACAGAACGTTATGTCTGGGGAGGAGTTTGAGTATTCTGCTTGATGTGGTCTGTGTGTATGTTCTTCTTTGTTGTTGAGAATGAAGAGGCTGTTTAGTTTTGTGGCTATGTTGGCGCCTCTGTTGACGATAGTGTTGCTTTTTAAGTTAATCTAAACCATCTCTATCGTTACTCCTGCAACAAAGGAACTGTCGAAATAACTATCATGACAACACCAGCAACAAATGTTGGGGAGAAAATTATAAGTTGCGGGCAGACGTAAGCTCCATCTGTAATGAGTTTGCTGAACAATGATTTTGCTGAAGGGTTTATAAAGTATTAGAAGATTTCTTGAAAATCTAAGTTTATCTGATTTAACGGATATATTTAAAAGTATATAAGCTCTTCAAGACAATTGTAGCAACTAGATTATTGCAGTAACACGCAAAAACGATTACTCAAATAGTAATCAAAACAACAAAAACAGAAATCAGGTCTTTAATCATATAAACTAATTATCATAGAATATGTATATGTAAAAATAAAAATAAATTATTTACCCTTCCATCATAAAAATATATAGTACAGATGTGACCAAATGAATAATTATTGTACTGATGTAATGTATTTCTGCAATTTCCATATACTTTTTGTATAAAAATTCGCAGTTTTCTTTTAAAAGTTTTAAAAAGATTAAAACTTCAACACGTTCAATGCTGATAATGTAAAAAGTGTAATCTAATCATGGATTGCTTTAAGTTAGTCTGAGAAAGAGAGGTGGAGTGATCAGCCGACTACACGTAATGCAATTCATTCATTCAATTTTCCTTTGAAAAGTAAGACTTATTTTCCTTTGTTGGTGCCATTACCACTAGTCTCAGTGGTCTCATTTGGACGATAGATGTAAAATGGCTAAACCGAATCAACCAAAAAAAGTTGTCATTTACAATTTGAAAAAGGTAACTCATTTTTTAATGTGTACTCTATATATATATATATAGGGTGTTTCATAACCGGTCTGCCATATTTTTGGGGATGATTTGGTGGGGGAGATATCGAGTAAAAAAGTTAATACAACATAGTCTTATTTCCAACCGTTGCGGAGCTACGGACGTTTTAAAATATGCAAACAACAAATCCCTACTTCTGTGTAATTCGATAGATGGCAGCAATGGTGGTAGTTTCGGTTAACGAAGTTACCACTACTAATCCTCAGGTTTTCTTTCAGTTGGTTCTGATCTGTGGTACGAGGCACTGTGTTACGTTAAGGTGAACAATCAAAATGAATCAACAGTTCACACCCGCTGAATACGCTGATATCCATTTCATTTATGGATTCTGTGATGGCAACAGCAGAGCAGCAGTTGAGGAATATCGAAGACATTTCCCGAACCGCCGAATACTGAACAGGCAAGTGTTTAGTAACACACACCAGAGATTAAGGGAAATATGGACAATTATTCCACGTGACCAAGAACATAACCAAGAACATAACATAACATAACGTAACCATGTAACCAAGAACATGTGTGTAACTAAGAACATAACCAAGAACATAACATAACATAACGTAACCATGTAACCAAGAACATGTGTGTGTGTTGGGATATTATTTTGGCTGCGACAGATAGCCGCGTGTGAGGTGTGAATGTCGCTGTTAGAGTGGGTAATGCTGTTTATAGTCTTGTATAGCCTGGATGTATCTGTGGAGTGGTTTAGTGTTGTTATGAATTCCCTAAATGTTTCTGTTTGTTTTTCTTTGAGTTTCTTGTTTATTTCTGTGTTGAGCTGTTGTATCTGCTGTTTTATGGCTTCTGTGTTGGTGTTTGTGTGTTATGTTTGAGGTTGTTTCGTTGCCTTATGAGGTGGGCTATTTCTCTAGTGTAATTTGGGTTGTATTTCCTAATGTTGCCCTCGGGTATGTATTTGTTTGCATTATTGATGATCTGATTAAATGTCTTGAGTGTTGTATTGATGTTTATGATGGGTGTGCTGTTTAATGTGATGAATTGTTCCTCAGTCTATATTTTGAACTGTTCCCAATCAGCTTTCTTGTAATTTCTGTAAGTGTGCCTAAGGCTGTTGGGGCAGAGTGTAGAACGTGTTTAATGATGATGGGCAGGTGGTCAGGATTTTTAGATGAATTGGTGAATCCGCATCGCGTGTATGGCGAACCATACATGATGAGGGTTTGTATCCCTATCATTTGCAACGTGTGCAAGCTCTTCAACCGGGTGATTACGATAAACGTGTTCAATTTTGCCAGTGGATGGTTATGCATCACCAAATTCTTAATCGCATACTGTTTAGTGATGAAGCACAATTCATTCGGGATGGAATTAACAATAGACGAAATTTCCCCTTGTGGTCCGCCGATAATCCCCACGGTATCGTTGAAGAAAACTTTCAACAGCCATTCTCGGTGAATGTTTGGTGCGGTGTAATTGGAGATCAGCTGATTGGACCGTTCGTTTTGAAACAACGATTAACTGCTGATATTTCTCTGAACTTCCTGACGAACGTATTGCCGCTTTTGTTGGAGGACGTGCCATTGGAGACAAGGCGCAGGATGTTCTTTCAGCACGATGGGGCGCCACCACATTTTGATCGTCATGTTATGGATTACTTGACTCAGCAATACAGGAATTGTTGGATTGGTCGTGCTGGTCCAATATCGTGGCCTCCGAGATCTCCGGACCTAACCCCGTTAGATTTCTTTTTATGGGGCCTTATGAAAGAGATAGTCTACAAGACCAAAGTACAAACGAGAGAGGAACTCTTGCGTCGGATTATGGATGCCGCTGCTTACATATTAGAACACTCCGAAATGATCCAATGGGCAGTGGACTCTTGTTTGGAACGAGCAAGGTGGTGCATTGAAACCCGGGAGGACATTTTGAACATTTATAAGGTGTATCTCATAAAATGTAGCAATAAATGTATCAGATTAATACTCTCGTTTAATTTTTTCCGTGCACCTTCAAACGTCCGTAGCTTCGCAACGGTTGGAAATAGCACCGATATTGTATTAACTTTTTTTACTCGATATCACCCCCGAAATCATGCTCCCAAAGTATGGCAGAGCGGTTGTGAAACACCCTATATATATATATATATATATATATATATATATTATGCTGTATATATGTAACGATGTGCATTAATAAATGAGTTGTGATTTCTGATCACATGCATACGGTGTACAATTATTTTTATAATCCTAAGCGATCATATATTACTCGAAAATATTTTGGTGTGTGTAACTTGGAGTGACTACAATACAACTGACAACAAAAATTCATTGTTGTGCCAACAACACTTTAATGTTTTCGTAACTGTTTATGTTGAGCAAACAACATTATATTAACAAAATTAGTAGCGTTGTTTCAACTATTTTTATCGGTGTCTAATATACAGGGTGTCCCATAAGTCCGGCATCATAGAAGAAATTCATATTTTTCTATTTCTACAGACCATAATGTCTATGCTCAGGATGCCAACTTCCCGTCCACCATTCTGTTCAGTGACGAGGCTGTTTTTTTATGGAAATGGTGAGGTAAATCGACAGAACACCCGCTACTGGTCTCAAAACAACCCTCACTGGTATACCTCTTCAAAGGAACAAGGTGCATCTCGAGTGATGGTATGGTGTGGCATTTGGAAGGATCGCATCATAGGCCCCCTCTTTTTCGATGAACATGTCACTGGAGGCACCTACTTACTTATGCTCAAGGAAGAAGCATTTCCCAGTGTCTTGAACGAAGAAGGAAATTTCCCAACATGGTTCCAGCAAGACGGCGCTCCTGCACATTACAGCACCCAAGTAAGGGAATACCTGTACCAACAATTCCCTGGTCATTGAATAGGACGTCGCGGGCCTGTGGAATGGCCAGCTAGAAGCCCGGATCTCACGCCACTAGATTTTTATCTCTGGGGCCACTTGAAAGCGCTGGTATACGCAGAGAAAATTAGGAGTGTTGAACATTTGCGGCAGCGCATTATTGGGGCATGTAACACCATTACTCCTGACATCATTCACCGTGTGCTTGCTGACTGGGTATCACGTCTGAATTTGTGTATTGAAAACAATGGTGGACATAGTGAGCACGTTCTGTAAATAAAAGCTTTTGTTTTGCCTTTTTTTATTATTTTTCCTATGATGACGGACTTATGGGACACCCTGTATAACAATATCGATTGTTGTGGTTTCCTCAACTAACTGTCTTCTTCAGTGTGAAGTTAAAGCCAGTGTCACCAGTTCTTTACAAAAGGAACACTTTTAGCTCATCTGCTATTTATAATAATAAGTGCGGATATAGGCAAAGAAATCACTTCTGATCGAAGGGGATATAACAAAAATATAAAAGGATAACTAGACATTATTTAAATGGGCTGAAGGAAACCTCAACTCAAAATTTTACACTGCAAATGCCGAGAAGTTCATGTTGTACCATCAACATAGTATGAAAAATAAATTCAAAGAAAAAAACATAGTTTTCATTTATAATCATATTACTCTAGATTTAAATTATTTAAACAATTGCAATGGTGTGTTTTTTGTGCAGGCGCATTTTATTATTGAGGTTTCAATATTTAATCATTTTCATAATTAGTGTTTGATAACTTCGACTGTATATATTTGGTATCGAAAATACATAAAAAGTCTGAATAAAAATTAATACACAAATAATGACCTGTTATAATATTTGGATCACCTGAAGATCAGGGCCCACAGCCTTCATTAGTTAGCCTTATAAGGCTAACTAACGAAAATATCACGACTTAACCTAACCAATCGTCAACGGCGTACAGTTGATCTAACGATTGGTTAGGTTAAGTCGTGATATTTTCGTTAGTTAGCCTTATAAGGCCAACTAACGAAGGCTAGGGGCCCTGATCTTCAGGTGATCCTAACATTTTTATACATGTTAATTGTTCTTTACTTAATTATTAAAGTATTTCTCGCAGTAACTTTTCCATCGAAATCAGTGGGATGGTTTTAAAATGTAACTTTATAAGTATGAGTTCCTATTAAATCTGTGACTTTCCGATAACTGCATTATGTTAATAGTTCACTTTGAGAAAAGATATTTAAACTTAACCAATCGCATCTAGGAGAACTTTCTTCTGGCAATAAGTTATAGTGCTTGAAAGCATAACACGTAGTAATAAGTAGTAAAACTTTAACATCATCTCAAAATGGGTTCCCTATTTCAACACTTTCAGTGATCTTAATAAAATTAGATTTCATTTATTTACCAGTCTGCAGATAGGCCAACAACAGAGAATTAAAACAGACTGAAACAGCAACTCACAAATTACATCAAAATACTGAATCAGAGATCTAGGAGTAACAATGTCATTAAATAGTGTTGAAAAACACTACAATATTAAAACTGACCAAGAAAAATGTTAATGGTAATCATATAGAGTTTTCACTGTAGATTTTGGAAGATTTTGCTTCTACTAAAAAATTAAGTAGTCTGAAAAATAGGTATTGTAAGAAGGCAAATCTTTTTGTGTACATGATAATAAATCTCAGAAAGAAGAGGGCAAGACTAACACAAAAAATTTGGCGTTAAAAATTTAAAGTTAAAAAAACAGAAAATATTTAGCGGCAGCTTTTAACATGTACACTGAGATTAGAATTTTCATAAAAATGTAGGAAACTTTTTCATCGAACAAGTGCCCTGAAGTGATGACAGTATTATCAATAAACTTCGATGCTTGATGAAATACTTTTCAGAGAACTGAGTCCTTGAAAATAACTCGGTCGAAATGGGTGACACTATTTATTGGAGAAAATGTCAACTAAATACCATTTCAGTTATTTTCATTAACCGAGTGCAATTACATGTATATCAATTTTATTTTAATCAGGAACAACAATAACAGCAACTTAAGTTTAAAGATTAAATACATTAGAAATAAATTTACCTTACCTCGGTGAGATTCGAACCAATGCCACTGAAGATTCGAATTTTGAGAGCCACCACGTTACTCACTCGTCCATGAGACGTTAAGATATACTGAGAGAGTTTTGTATATATACTCGTTTGCATTGGTTTTATTATGTATATTTTAATATGAATAGTGTTTCTGTTTATATATATAGGAATATAAATAAATATAAATATATAAATATGAATAAATTTTTCTATTTTTTTTCTAAGAACTGCAGCTAAATATTTTATAGTTGGCTAACTGTTTAATTTTGTAAAGAAAGGGAAGAACATCGATAAAAGAAAAACCCTAAACAACCTTGGTGTGGTATAAATGACGAACACATAATTAATAATTCAATCATACAGTATTGTAACGAATAAAAAAATGCCTCACTTTAATATAAAGGGTGATCCAGAGAAATGGGACCCAAAAGAAACCCCTGTAACTCTTAAAGTATAAGTCCTTTTATAAAATCATACGCATCATTCGAAAGAGGATAGTTACAAGTTTGTACAGGATTGTATAGGTTTTGACAATACAAGACAAGATAAGATACAAAACAAAATAAAAGTGTTAGTTAAAACTAACCCTTCAAGATGACTGCATGGACTGTGGAACAGCTGCGTTTCATAACTGAGCAATATTATGAGCATGGAAGAAGTGTAGTTTCAGCTCAAAGATCTTTCAAGACAAATTTTCAGGTGTCAAAATCACCTTCTAAGAAAGTAATCCGTCGGTGTGTCAGAAATTTTTCCCTAACTGGCAGCATTGGAAAAAGAAAACCAACTGGAAGAGTGCGCACAGCAAGGATAGACGAGATCATTAACAGAACTCATGAAATTGTACAGGATAATCCTAACATAAGCATCAGACGTGCTTCTCAGCTGTTAGGAGTTGGATATGGAACAACACACCGTATATTCAAGCAAAATTTAATGCTCTTTCCATATAAAATTCAAACAGTGCAACAACTACACGATGGAGATTTCGCAAGAAGACGACAATTCTGTCAATGGATCCAACAGAAGGTAAATGACACCACCAATTTTCTAGCAACTTTGATTATGTCAGACGAAGCCCATTTTCACTTGAATGGAACTGTAAACAAACAAAATTGTCGTTTCTGGGCAACAGAAAATCCATTGAATATTACTGAAATCCCGTTGCATAGTCAGCGTGTAACTGTTTGGTGTGGTCTTACTGCATCTCAGATCATAGGGCCGTACTTTTTCGAGGATTCCACCGGAAACACGGTCACTGTAAATGTTTCCTTATTCCTAAATTAAGAGATCTTTGTCTAGAAAACCACTGGTTCCAACAAGACGGAGCTACCTGCCATACCACGAGGAACTGCATGGCAGTTTTGCGTCAAACGTTTCCAGGCGAGTTAATCTCAAGATTTGGAGACGTTGAATGGCCCGCAAGGTCTCCGGATTTTTCTCCCTTAGATTATTATCTCTGGGGATATTTAAAGAGTAGGTCTACAGAAATAACCCAATGACCTTGCAAGAATTGAAGACCGCCATCACAAATTAGATACAGGCCATACCACCGCACACTCTTGCAAAAGTGATGCAGAACTTACAAGCGAGAACACTGGAATGCTTGGCAACTAATGGAGCACATTTGAAAGGAGTCATTTAAAAAAAATAAATATTTCATAATAAACTTGTAACTCTACTCTTTCGAGTGATATATAGTTTTTATGAAAGGAATTAAATATTAAGAATATTTGGCTTTTTTTTATGGGTCCCATTTATCTGGATCACCCAGTACTTTATAACATAATACCTTTTAAGTTTATTATATATATTACTTAAGTTTCTTATATATATATATTAACGATTTAGATGTCGGCCTTGTCAGTACAGTTTCAAAGTTTGCGAATGACACGAAGTTGGGTGGTAGGGCGATAAATGACGAAAATAGAGGTCAAATCCAGGAAGATTTGAATAAAATCGTTGATTGGTCGGTCACATGGCAAATGAGATTTAACGTCGATAAATGCAAAATTTTACATATAGGTTCGCGTAACGGTAATTTTGCGTATAGTATGTCAGGGAAGGAGTTAGCAAGCATAAATCAGGAAAAGGATTTAAGAGTTGTAGTCACTGGTGATTTAAAAGTAGCGAAACAAAGTACAGCAGCGGTCAATAAGGCGAACAAAGTGCTAGGTTTTATAGCTCGGAATTTTGAGTACAAATCGCGCTATATTATTGTTTCTCTTTATAAATGCGCAAGGATATAGACAAAATCGAACGAGTTCAAAGACGAGCAACTAAGATGATTCTGTCGCATAGGTCAAAGTCGTACGAGGATAGGCTTAAGGAGTTAAAACTGACTACACTCGAGACTAAGAGGCTAAGGGGTGATCATAATCCAGGTTTTTAAAATTATGAATGGGTTCGATAACGTAAATAGAGAGAGTTTTTCCGAAATAGCACAATATAGTAGAACTAGAAACAACGGGTGTAAACTGACTAGTAGAAGGTTCGAGACAGCAGTTGCTAAAAACTTTTTTACGCATAGAATAGTAAATAGGTGGAATAGTTTGCCGGTAGAAGTAATTAGTAGCACGTCCATAAATATGTTTAAAAATCGATTAAATGTATATGTTGATAGATTGGGTATAGTTTAAGGTAGTAAAATTAAGGTTTTTATGGTTCGGAACCCACGTAAAATTGTAGGTCCTCTCCGCCACCATGGAGGAGAGGACGTACAATTTTACGTGGGTTCCGAACCATAAAAACCTTAATTTTACTACCTTAAACTATACCCAATCTATCAACATATACATTTAATCGATTTTTAAACATATTTATGGACGTGCTACTAATTACTTCTACCGGCAAACTATTCCACCTATTTACTATTCTATGCGTAAAAAAGTGCATCCTAGGGGCTTTGTTGGTCTGAAACTTTATAACATTAGAACATTTATAATCAACATTGGCCTCATAATTCTCTGCATATGTTTATGTTTTATATGAACGACAGAACTTTCAAAGGAAGCACTTTGAAATTCCTTCCTTTTGAAATATCTGATAAGATTTACAGTGTCCTCCGATAGTACTTTAAAATTACCATGACAATGAAAGGAAAACTGCAAGTAGAATATCCGTCCTTCATTACTATTACATTTTTTTAGTGTAATAGTCACGTCTGAATTACCTGAAACTATATTCACTATAAATATATGCACAGAAAATATTTGAAAAATTATTTGCAAATAGTTAAAACGAAGTGAAAACTTCTTAAAATGAGCGTACAGTAAGATTTTGCAGCGTCCCTAAGGCAAAAGAACACGGAGTCTTGAGAAAAAGAAAGAAAATTCAACATACGAGGCCCATCCTGTATCGAAGGAACTATGAAATCTAAAACATATTCAGGTAATAACATTAAAATATGGACTTCACAAATTCCTAAGGCAAGTCCCTTATCAGCCATGCGTGGCAGGTTAGGAGGGCAGAATGAAAGTATAAAAAGCAACTCCATTCTTAGTCATAACTCACAAAAGGAGAGGAATATTGCATTTTTTCAAATACAATAAAATTATATAAAATGTAACGCAAAAATTACCTTAAATTTTACCATTGTGAGCGTGTTAGTTTTTCCAAAGTAAAAACGATTATGAGGTTAATTTCAACGTTGAACTGTATTCTAAAACATTAAACACTTTATTTCTATTAATATAAAGAAAATAACGCGTTAAAAAGGGTTGCAAAAAATAAATAATGAAATTTTGGCGTTAAACCTTTTACAGCACACATATATCAACACTAAATTTATTTCGCGCAAAAATATGAAACGAGGCAAAAAGCGGGGAAAAAAAATGCCAAATGAGAAATGAAATTAAAATTGCATAAATCCTCAGTTTATTCAAGGGCGGTCAGTGTAAATCATAAAATCCACACAAATTAGTCTCGACCAACAATGTTTCTCCTTCGATTTAATTAAAAAACAGCTCAGTTATCCACTCATCTATTCATGCGACGGAAAACTTATTGTTATTGAAAAGGGTGGGGGTGGGGGGGTCCCTGGATAGAGAGAGTGAAAACAAATAGGCTGTAGAATATATATATATATATATATATATATATATATATATATATATATATATATTCAGTTTAGTTTATGTGCTGAAAATGAAACAATGTAATATCAGGGGTCATTGTTAAGTGCTTTCAAATAAACAGGAGAACTTTGATTCATACAGGATATTATTTCGTTTTCACTCTTCAAAGGACATATTCACAAAGCTTTCTCTTTTATAATCATCAGTACATATATATATATATATATATATATATATAAATATAAACATTTATTATGAAAAAATAATAAAGCTACAGCGGAAGGCAAGATAGCCAAATAAAGAAGAACTGAAAACGTTTTATTTGCAAGCTATTGAAGTTCAATATGGGCTCCTTTTGTGGCTCTGCAGATATCAAAGCAGTATTCTTTTTTCCTCCATACATTTTGTAGCATATCACACTGAACTTTTCTAACAGCCTCACGTATCCTTTTCTTCAAATGTTCCAAAGTTGTTGCCAGTGGTGGAACAAAAACTTAATTTTTGACCTACACCCAGAGGAAGAAGTGAAGGGGGGTTAGATTGGGCGAAAGAGCCGGCCAAGGAATGGGCCTCCCACGCCTGATCCAACGATCAGGCAATTGCTCATTCAGGAATGTTGTAACCTCATTGTTCAAATGGGGTGGCGCACCATCTTGCTGAAACCACACATCAGCTTTCTCCTCTAGCAGCTGGGGCATCAGCCACAGCTGTAGCATATTGCGGTAAATGATACCGTTAATTGTTTGTTCAGCAAAGAAGAATGGACCGTACACTTTCTCAGCGGTAAGAGCACAAAACACGTTAACTTTAGGGGCATCTCTGACGTGTTCAATATTACAAATAAAAATTCCCTGAAATATTCTTCATTTGTATATCTTCCTTTTCGCTGTAGCTTAAATAGTTTTTTCATAATAAATGTTTAAAATCGGGAAGATCATTTGTAATCACCCGGTACTTATATATATATATATATATATATATATATATATATATATATATATATATATATATATATATATATATATATAAAGAGTGTTTCTCCAATTCACAACTTTACACTTTCACAATAGAACTGTACATAAAAGAGATAAACCGATATTTGAAAAAAAAAATTGAAATCCAAACGATGAAAACAAAATTTGAGAATATTAGTTTTAATCGAAATTTCCATTTAAAAAAAAGACCGTTTTCAGTTCATGAAACTGACGTGGAAATAGGAAGAATTATTATCCTCATAATATAAAAACGTTTTTCATATTTTAAATTAACTGAATAAATATTTGAATTGGTTATTTTTATATAAGAATTTGTGAACAAGAGGGTGTTTTCTATGCGGGTATACACACAAAGAATTTAAGAATGATCTGTATATTTATTATAATAAAAACATAATATTGACTGTTTTATATGGGGGATATTCATTCGCATATATATATATAATTATATATATATATATATATATATACACACACACAGAGGGTTGACAAAAATAAATAGACACCACGATGGTTGTCCTGAAGAACAGATGGCAAAGCTCATCATTGGAATGCCAGAACGTGTATCAGCTTTACATAATACAAAGGGGAAAGCAAAATTACTGTAAATATTTTGATTCAATAAGTCTGTTATTATTTACTGACTTTTATTCTCAAATCAAAAACTATGGAAAAACAGTATGTGTCTATTTATTTTTGTCAACACTCTGTGTACTGGCAGTACACAGAGTGTTGACAAAAATAAATAGACACATACTGTTTTTCCATAGTTTTTGATTTTCTGTTTCTTTTGTGTTGTGTGGATAAATTGTAATTAAAAAACCTACGGGTTTAATTTTAAATTTATCCAATATATATACAGTGTATAGCGAAGAGAGAGAGAGAGAGAGAGAGAGAGAGAGAGAGAGAGAGAGAGAGACACACACACACACACACACAGACAGACAGACAGGCAGACAGACAGACAAAGAAATGTATATAAAGTATAGATGAATAAAGTTAACTGGAAAATTATATTTACCTGATCTAATACGGTTGGAAGCCTCTTCGATCCTTTCCACCAAGTGATAACCGCAGGGGGTCTCGAACCACTGGACGAACAAATTATCTCGTACGTTCTGCCTGCTGAAAGGGGCTCAGGTGGAGGGTGAATTCGAACGTCTAAAGGCTCCACTGAAAGTTCAAGAATAGAATTCAATTACTGTCCATTTACGCTCTTTCTCATATTTAGCGAATGGCTTCTTGTTTCGTATACTTACTCGCGAGAATTTTTTGGCCATATTTACACAACATTTAATAATAATTGGGTTCCCTTTATCTTAACATTTCCCTTCTACATTAACGAAGCAACCATTTCGTGCGACATTATTGATCCATACATCTTTCGCTCCGAGTCAAAGACATAAAGTAAATAGATTTTTAGATAGAAGAACACATTTTAGGTGCCGAGTTATGAACGTTTAACATGAAGGTACGTCCATATTATACGCAGTAATATTCATTAGATGGTATTTAGCTATTGTGGCTGAAAATAAGGGTTTTTTTAGTTGCTTGAGGTCATGAATATGTGCTGTGATCACATGCACTTTAATCAACTCTGAAACTGATCAGTAAAAACAGAGAAATAATCTCTCTCTCTCTCTCTCCCTCTCTCTCTCTCACACACACACACACGCATGTGCATACAAGTGAGGTAGACCGGCTTTCTGAAATCCATATATCAAAAAAACTATTTAACCAAACTTAATATAACCTAACCTAACCATAGTGCCATTGAACCGAGAAGAGCATAATAAGTGTTTCGAGCACAAATGAAGGCTCGAACGGTGGTTTCTGTTGTCATTAAATACTTTAGTGAGGTATTTGCTAATCTAACCTAACTTAACCTAACCAAACATTAACTAGCCTGCTCTAATCAAAACCAACATATCTTTTTTCAGACAGTAAAAATGTTTCTGAGATTTTATATAAATTTTTTAATGTTCCGAGGTATCTAAAGTGTTACCCCCACAAAAGTATTACCCCACGATATCTGTGACTTATCACATTCTGTATCTCACTTGTGCCCAGTTGCACACACACACACACACACACACACACACACACACACAGTAATTTCAACTATTTAAGTTTACAAAAGGTGCTTTTACTATAGGACCAAAATACATGGTTTTTGAAGGAAACCAATTGTTTGAAAGCTTATTTTAAGAAAGATTGCGTACACTGCAGGTCACAATTAATTATTAAATTAAAAAAAACTGACTGACTAAGTTCATAAAATGCATTTTCATAAAATACACTTCCAAATAAATGATTTCCTTCAGAACGTTGATTCTGGTTTCCATGTCAACTGGCATCGTTGGTGAACTTCAGTACATATTTGAAATTTCTGAGTCTCCTTCTTTCGTGGCTTTTATGTGCATACGGAAGATAGTATTTATGCAACAGGGTATATATATATATATATATATATATATATATATATATATATGATACAAACCCACAACGAAAAAGAAAACTTATTTCAAGTCCTTTCCTGTATTCAGAAGTACACCTCGTCAGGGAATAAAGAGAGAAGGCGAGATGACGAAAATATATACATATGTACAACGGGACAGAGAAATAAAAAGATTAGCACATGATTAACAAAAGTTGATTAAAGGCAAAAGGTATTTTAACAGGATATTGTCAATTTTATACATTCCCGCACTGTTATTGAGATTATTTTAAAAAATGATGAATGCACATTCTAGAATATTCCTTTCAATTATATTTGTGTTTTTAACGAGCGCTTTAGAAGGAAATTGACAATATCCTGTTAATCTACTCTGGTTAATCATATGCTAATCTTTTTATTTCTCTGTCCCGTTGTACATATGTATATATTTTCGTCATCTCGCCTTCTCCCTTCATTCCCTTCTGAATACACGAAAGACCTTGGAATCATTTTTCTCTTTCCCTATGGGTTTGCATCATTCATTCATTTTATACAGTATGTTTAATTGTGAAATTCATCCCATAAATACAGTATATATGTATATATATATATATATATATATATATATATATATATATATGTGTGTGTGTGTGTGTGTGTGTGTGTGTGTTGTGTGTGTGTGTGTGTGTGTGTGTGTTATAAAAGTGAAATTGAAAGATTTTTCTTCTGTTTGCATTTTTTGAAGACTAAAATTGCACTTTTTCAAAACGAGACTTATTGGCATTCTTTTGAGGAAATCAAAAGCGTACAATCCATCCATAAGAAGTGAAAATTTCCATTTTCCTCCTCAAAAGAAAGAAAGAGGAAGAAATTTTATTTATGAGAGGTGTAAATGAATTGTTTGGTAAGTGGAAAATCGTTTGCAATTACTGTTCTTTCCTTAAATTGCTTAACAATTTTCTCGATAAACTACGTTCATGTTTATTTTTCTCGGTCGGAGAATTTGCAATATTTTTCAAAGCTCGACAGATTTAACTACGCAAAAATTTTAGTTTAGTTCAAAAGAATTGATGATTTAAAAAAAAAAAAATTATTTGAATAATTCACAAATAAAATTACTTTTAATGAAAAATATTTTGTCTGTACAGTAAGTTTTCTATATTTTCAAGAAAATATATTTTTTAATTTCCTTTTTTTTATTGTAACTTATTAAAAATCAAATAATTTACTTGAAATAAATCACTTAAAACTTTAATGGACAAACATTTTAATCTATTTGGAAGAAAAAAGAAAAGACTTATTTAACTTAAAAACGACGATGTTTAAATTTAACATAAATTAAGGTTTCTTTGGAATTAATCACGCTCATATTTACCCAATAAAGTTTAACCGACCTTTCAAATATTTATTTAGAATTTTTATTTAATTTTTTAAGTTAACTACGATATGTCCAATTAAGTTATTCGCGTTATTCATATAGAAATAAATGAATTAATTTTTATATTCCAACAAGATCAAACTGCCCTCTTTAAGATATCCATCTCGCAATTTCAGATTATTCTTTCAGCTACGCCACTCGAACTTGTGGGTGAGTTTGAATATATTACAGTTTTATTAAATAAAACTTTTATGATAAAATTTTAAAACTCGCATTTAAAAATTATATTTAAAAAATAAAAGTGAACTCTTTTGCAAATAAAATAACTAATATTAAATTTTGAAAGTAATATTTTGCATAAAAAATATTAACTAAATATCTTCCATTCAAAATAATTTACATTTTTTTCGAAATACTTAGTTTAGGAAGATGACACTTATAGTGCTGAAATAATGATATTTCTATTTTATTTTCTACAGGCCATAGATGATGATGATGGATGTACAAGAACTTGTGGTGGTAGTAACATTAGGTATCCAAGGGAAGAAGTGCAAAGAAAGTCGAGAAAAATTCGAGAGATTTCACAAACCAGGACCTACAGACAAAACAATTCGCGAGCTGGTCAATAAATTTTAAAAAATAGGATCTGTTCATGATGAGGCAAGATCTGGATATCCAGGTACCTCTCAAGAAAATGTCGAATTGGTAAGAAATGCCTTTCAAACAAATCCTAGAATGTCATCTCGCACAGCATCACGTAAACTGAGCATACCAAAAACGACTGTTCTAAGGATTTTAAAATCAACATTAAAAAAGAAAAATTACGATATTCAAGTGCTACATGAGTTACACGAAGAGGATTATTTAAGACGAGCCGCCATGTGCAGAGAATTCATTGAAAAAATTCTTACCGAAAACTTATTAAACCATATTCTGTTCAGCGGTGAGGCGACATTCCACACATGCGGAAAGGTTAATCGACATAATTGCCGTATCTGGGCTAGTGTAAAACCAACCGAGTTCTACGAATTGGAGAGAGATCCTCCCAAAGTCAATGTCTGGTTATGTATGACAAGATCGAAGATTTATGGACCGTGTTTGTTTGCAGAAGTTACGGTAACAGGGCCAATTTATTTTGACATGCTTCAGCAGTTTCTTGAACCCCAGTGGAAACAGGCCCTGGGTAGCACGATCTCCGTATTTAACACCATTAGATTTCTTTGCGTGGGGCTTTATAAAGTCTGAGGTTTACTAAACAAGAGTTACAGACCTGCAGGATCTGCGAACCCGCATCGTCGCGACAGTTGCTAAAATAACCCAGAGATGCTTAAGAATGTGTTCCGCAATGCAGTGGACAGAGAGATTTGCAGAGACACTGATGGTGCTTACAGTACGTCGAATCTCAGACGTAAGCTTGATAAATAAATATACATCTAATTATGTTACTACATTTTTATCCTAAAATACTATTATTCAGGAAAATAGATAAGGACTTTTGGAACACCCTGTATATTTTTATTTTGAAATTACATTTTGTTTTAGTGTAACTAAAATATGCGACTTAAGAAAATATATATTTTAATTTCCACCAAAATAAATTCATAAAACTTTTGCTATTATTATTATTATTATTATTATTATATAATATTATTATTTTATTATTATATTATTATTATCATTATTATTATTATTATTATTATTATTATTATATTATATATTATTATTATTATTATTATTATTATTATTATTATTATTATTATTTTTATTATTATTGTTATTATTATTGTTATTATTATTATTATTATTATGGTTGAACGAAAAATAAGTTGAAATATTAATTCTCGTCGTTTATTTTGGTAAAATATATTCTGGACTCCAATTTGCAGAATTTCTTTACTTTATATAAGTATTCAACGTGCAAATTTTCTTAAAACGTTCGAATATTTAAATTGTGAACGAAAATTTAACAATAAACACCAGATAATCATGGAACGTTTTTGATATTCTATGCCATTTTGCTCATAATTATATTGTGGTCCCGCAAGTGAAATCAAAGGCCTTTTTTAAGTTAACCTCTCTATTAGTTGGAAAAAATTCAAAATCCATTTTTAAGTACTTGATTAGATTTTTAGGGTCACCTGAAGATCAGGGTCCCCAGCATTCTTTAGTTACCCTTATAAGGCTAACTAACGAAAATATCACGACCTAACCTAACCAATCGCTAGGTCAACTGTACGTCCTTGGCGATTGGTTAGGTTAGGTCGTTTTATTTTCCTTAGTTAGCCTTATAAAGCTAACTAAAGAAGGCTGGGTGACCCTGAGCTTCAGGTGATCCGATTTTTATGATTTACATTTTTTTATGTGTTTGAACATCATGAAATACGAGTATATACGGTGGAGCTTATACGTATTCGTACAGAGAAATATTTAATTTATATTTGTACTTATCTTTTGTTAATGCAGAGGATAGTTATGACTAGTTTAACGTTCGTTTGGAAAAATTTAACAATAAAAAAAATTAGTTTAACTCCAACATATAATATAACACATCAAAGAATTTCAGGGGAAAAAAAGATTAAAATGCAAAGGTTTCCGTACATTTATTTACAACCTTATTTAATATTTTGTGTGTCCACCTTAGGCTTGAAGAATTTAAAAATTTTATCAGTAGTTGCCTATTTATTGATTAGAGACTATTGCCAATCTGAATTCTAGAATTTTCTCTGTGAATCTTCATGGAAAACGGATGACTGTACAATAGGGTGGGTCGAAACGCACAAAAAAATAATTAATCCAAAAGCCACGCAATGCATGGCTTTCCACTTAATGTCCTTATCATTACATAAAAAATAAGCACTGTGCTACCCCCTCTATGGGTCGCACAAAGTACCCCCTTTACCCATTTGAGGAGCCATTGTTATGATTTTCCTTTGACTTACTTATATGCTATATATTGTGCGATCAGCTTTCTAATCATGTGTTTTTTCTTTTCAGATGATATAGATATATTATGATTTAAGTATTTGTCTCTTAAAAAATGGCCACACGTAGCAGGACGGCTAATTCTGCTTTTGGCCAGCCAACTTGATTTCCACCTGCCATGATACCTTCAAAAGCTGATGTAGTGAGGCACTGTTTTTTTGTTCGGCAAATAGAAGATGCTGAGGGTAAAGGTTCATGTAGTGCCAACGAATGTTACAGAATTGTCACTACTGATATTGAAATCATCTGGAAGCGATTTTCATTTCCTACCATTGGTACAGAAGGTATCTTCATGAAAGTATGCCAACTGATGATGTCAGCATCTAAATTAAATAAAATACCCCAAAACAGAAGAAAGGAGGAATTCTTCACAAAGGTGTCAACGTTTGATGATATGTTTGACGTATGCAGTTGCGATTGCTATGACAAAAAAAGAGAAAGGCTACAGTGCAGGTGTATCGAAAGAAGTCCAGTCCAAGAATGGGAATCTTTCATAGGACAAAAAGAACGCAGAAATCAACTGGGACCAATTGATCGAGCTACAACATCTGCATTAAGAAGAAGTGAAGTTAGACGAGAAGCGAAACAACGAGCTCAACAAAGAGCTCAAGAGAAAATGGAGGCTTCTTTCAATGACATTTCTGGAAGTTTAGACATCTTAGATGATATGGACATGGATGCAAGTACTGAAGAAAATGATGATTTTAAACCTGAACTGGAGTTAGCAGATCATGAACAAAACAGATACCGTTATGATGAGCTGACTATTACTGCAGATCGCTGTCGCGTCAGCTGCAGAGCAGCGGCCGCCATTGTAAATGCAGCTTTAAAAGACATGGAAATTTTGAATGAATCTAACATGCTTGATAGGAAAAAAGTGGAAAGAGAAAGAATGCGAGTTGGTAAAAGAAATAGTGTTAAGGCAAAATCGGAGAACTTACGTCTAGAATGCATAGGATTTGATGGTAGAATGGATGATACATTAACGCGGGGAAGTAAAACAAAAGAAGAGCACTATGCCATTGTCAAAGAGCCTGGAGGTTTATATGTAGACCATCTCATGCCAGATAAAGGGACATCTCGATCCATAGCAGAAGAAATTTTTACTTTGATTTTGGACACAGACAGTAATGACACTTTGAAAGCCTTACTCTGTGATGGAACAACATTAAATACAGGAAAAATTGGTGGTGTGATTAAACTGATTGAGATTCAGCTAGATAGATCATTGCAATGGTTAGTATGCCAGCTCCACATGAATGAATTACCTTTCAAGCATGTATTTGAAGCAATTGATGGGCAGACTAGTGGACCGGACAGTTTAAAGGTGATATTGGCAAAGCGATAAAAAAGGATTTGACAAAATTAAAAATAGTTAATTTCACTCCAGTAACTGGAAGAATAAAACAAATTCCTGCTGATGTTGTAAAAGACTCAGCACGGATCAGAAGTACTTGTACGACATCTGCTTATCAGTTCAATTGGGCAGCGTTCCCGAAAACCTGAGTTCGAAATCTCCTGGAAATATTCATCATGCGCGATGGCTCACTCGGGCTAATCGTGTTCTAAGATTGTATGTATCAACATTGAAACCAGAACAGGGTTTCAAAGACATTGTGAAGATTATAATGCAGTGCTATGATCCCGGGTGGTTCAAATTAAATCACATCCAAAAGCGATCGCTGGAGCCATAAATGTTTGGTACCTTACACAACTGGTAAGAAATGTTGAAGAAAAGTCACAAAACATTATAGAACCAGTCTTAAAATGTAACTTCTATTTTGCACACCGGAAAATACATATTCTTTTAGCAATGATAACGGATCAAAGACAACAAGTGAGAGAAATTGCGATCCAGCGAATAATTGAGGCCAGAAAGTCTTCCCCCAAACTGAGAAACTTTGAACTTCCTAAAACACTTAACTTGAAGGCAGAAGATTACACCGAATTGGTTAATTGGGAGAGAGAAACCATATATCCATCACTTTTGCTAATGAATTTAGCGACAGTGACATTATCAAAGCTCATGCCGAGTCACTGAAAATTCCACCATACCCGTGTCATGGTCAGAAACTGGAGAGCGCTGTCAGTCTCGTGACAAAAGCATCAGAAGAACGATATGGCTATGAAAATCGTCAAAATTTATTCTAAATTTTTTAGAATCTAGGAAAAATTCGCATCATAGGCCCCTTCTTTTTCGATGAACATGTCACTGGAGGCACCTACCTACGTATGCTCAAGGAAGAAGCATTTCCCAGTGTCTTGAACGAAGAAAAAAATTTCCCAACATGGTTCCAGCAAGACGGCGCTCCTGCACATTACAGCACCCAAGTAAGGGAATACCTGTACCAACAATTCCCTGGTCATTGGATAGGACGTCGAGGGCCTGTGGAATGGCTAGCTAGAAGCCCGGATCTCACGCCACTAGATTTTTATCTCTGGGGGCACTTGAAAGCGCTGGTATACGCAGAGAAAATTAGGAGTGTTGAACATTTGCGGCAGCGCATTATTGGGGCATGTAACACCATTACTCCTGACATCATTCACCGTGTGCTTGCTGAGTGGGTATCATGTCTGAATTTGTGTATTGAAAACAATGATGGACATATTGAGCACGTTCTGTAAATAAAAGCTTTTGTTTTGCCTTTTTTTATTATTTTTCCTATGATGACGGACTGATGGGACACCCTGTATATAATATATATATATATATATTAGTGGTGGATCGCATATCCGCATCATTTTTAACATCCGAATCCGCACTTCTGACTGCGGATGTTATGCGGATATTACCTCTAATAAATTATGCAATTTACAATTAAATTAGCTTATAAAGTAGCTTATAAGGCCCAGTTATGCACATTTCATGTAAAGTATTAATTAGTAATGAACAAACAAATATATAAACCTCAAAATATAAATACCTGGTAACAGAAAATTGAATGAAACTTGTTTCATTCAGTTTTCTGTGGCTGAGACTCTTGAGGAAGTTATTATTTTTATCATAATGAAAACATTAATATTAATTTTAATTCTTATGTATTGCCTGCCATAATAGTAATATCACGAAATTTGAAAAATTATGTCATATATTCATAATTCTATATTATATTGATAGATTAACTAAATATCCGCATCCGCATCCGCGGATATTGAAATTAAACAGGTGACATATGTTAATTAAATACTGTAAAATAATTAAGATTGTGTTTTCCCAATACAAGATGAAAATCCGAATTCTCGAGGCAGAAGGACCGAGAGTCAGTCAGTCAAAGTGTCAAGCAGAGGAAGAAGTTAGTCGAGAGCAGACCATCAGATCTTATTTTCCCTCTCTTGCCACTTTCATTTTAATATTTCCCGTGGTAAAAGGGCCCTACATTTCAGTGAACGACGGGTAAAGTAAACACGCTTTAAATAAACATTCGTATAAAGTAAACAAATCCTTGGTAACGGGCCTGGTTATAGAGTAAAATCCGACTGATAATGTAAACTTGCCTACGCTTAATGTAAACTAATGTAAACTAATGTTCACTGGTGTAAATTATGTCAGTATTATAAAATACGCCGTGGGTGACGTGCACGCTTTTAAATTGTCTTCAAAATTTTAGAGATTTAAGATAATGACTGCAAAACGTGTACATGTATCATTGACTCTTGATCAGAAATTTAAGCTAATTGAAGAATATAGAAAGCAGAGCTGGGCACTTGCGGCATATTGCGGTACTGCGGTACTGCTGCACTACCAAACCGGTACCAAACAGGTACGCGGAAATTTGAATGCGGTAGCGGTACTGCGGTACTTTCAGCGATCCTTTGCGGTACTGCGTTATGGGGGCCCGGGGTGGTAGTGCGGTGGTACCGCAAGTACCGCAGTACCGCAAAATATGCCGCAAATGCCCAGCTCTGATAGAAAGGTTGGACAAACAAAGGTTGCTCTTGCTGAAAAATTTGGAATTCATAAATCAACTGTCACCCAGATATTGAAAAATAAAGAACAAATCGAAAAACAATTTGAACAAGGTGTAGCAAGTGGATCAACAAAACGTAAGAGAGAAGGTAAACATGCCGTTCTCGAAAATGCCCTTTTTGCTTGGTTTAAGGAGAAACGGGCACAAGGTGTTCTGCCTAATGGTGTGCTTATCAAACATAAAGCTTCAGAATTAGCTGAAAAGATGTCACTGAAGGATTTTTCTCCAAATGATGGATGGTTTACTCGCTGGAAAAAAAGATTCAACATAAAATTTACAGTAGAACATGGTGAAGCTAAATCCGCAGATGTCCCAGCTGCCGACCAGTGGATACAAAATAATCTACCGAGCATATTAAAATCCTACGACGAAAACGATATATTTAATGCTGACGAAACTGGTCTCTACTACAAACTGGTCGAATCGCGTGGTTACATTGAGGCTTCTGAAAATAAAGAAGCCGGTCGCAAACAACCAAAGGATAGGATAACCATCTTAGCTTGTGCCAATATGACTGGAGCTGAGAAAAGACCGCTGTTTGTTATTGGAAAACCAAAGAAACCACGATGCTTTCTTAAAGACCTATCAAAACTTCCTGTAATTTATGAAAATTCCAGCAATGCATGGATGACCAGCACTCTTTTTGAAAAATGGCTCAGGGAATGGGATGTAGAGTTCAGAAGAAAAAAGAGAAGTGTGTGCTTGTTGCTTGATAATTGCACAGCACATCCCCCTCATTTGAAACTTGATCACATTAAGTTGGAGTTTTTTGCCTGCAAACACTACTTCAATCATGCAACCGCTTGATATGGGTATAATAAGGGACTCAAAAGGACACTATCGCTCTCTCTTACTTTGCCGTATTGTACGAGTTTTGGACAAAAGTGATGCAGTCTCATTTGCAAGTGTTAAAATTGATCTATTGGATGCTGTGACTACCATCGCTGAAGCATGGAATATGGTTCAAGAAACTACAGTAAAAAATTGTTTCGGAAAGGCGGGATTTAAATCATCTGGTCTGGCGTCTACTGAAACGGAGGAATCGGATTGTCTTCATGATGTTACTGTTCCAGAAAATATTGCTTGGGATGCGTTCTCTTCTCTTTTGGACGTAGACGAGAATGCGCCCGTGCATTAAGAATTGACAGATGCCAATTCGGAGAAATGTCCGCGAGTGGAAGAAGATGAAGATGAGAATTTTGATTCACCCTCAGTAAAGGAAGTTCACAATGCGCTTGATGTCATACGCCGTTTTCCTGCAGTTGAAGGATTGAATAACCCTACATTATCTCAGCTGGAAGCGGCCTTGAACAAAAACATATTTGCCAAAAAAAACAAATCAAAATTACAGATGTATTAAAGAAAAATTAAACAGTGAATAGTACGAACTTTCGAAAATAATCCATACTTGTTTTTTGTTTAAAGGAATACATATTTGTTTTTGTTTAAAAAATTATTTGTTTTGTTCGAAGGAATTGTATTTTATATAGTAAGTTAAATGTACATATTTTATATGCTAAATGCAGTATTTTTGTTTGCTTTTTTCTTTATTTTCACCCTAAAATTGCGTGAATTTGCGTACCTACGGATATTATAAACATACGGTTAAAATAAACTTTAGAGCAGTAACGGAGTGGTTTATTTTAACCGTCGTCCACTAATGTCAATAAGCTCAGTGTTAAAATAGTAATTGAAATATATAATTAAGGCATTTAATATTGTCAAACAGGTAACAAATGTTAATTAAATACTGTAAAATAATTAAGATTGTGTTTTCCCAATGCGAGATGAAAATCCGAATTCTCGAGGCAGAAGGACCGAGAGTCAGTCAGTCAAAGAGTCAATCAGAGGAAGAAGTTAGTCGAGAGCAGTCCATCAGAAGATCTTATTTTCCCTCTCTTGCCACTTTTATTTTAATATTTCCCGTGGTAAAAGGGCCCTACATTTAAAATGAACTTAGGCCAGTAAATTTACTCAATTAATCTCCAGGGTTAATTGAGGAACAACAATGGAGTTCTAACTGGGCCTATTGAAGCCCTAGGCCAGTGGTGGCGAACCTTTTATGCTGGCGGGTCATTTTGTTACTTTTGATTTTTTTTAAATGAAATTGGGTCACAATAATTTATTTACTTACTATTTTTAGTGAGAAACTTGTTGAATTTTAGCTGCTAATGTTTTGATCCGAGGTTCATATTTAGTTGTCTTTATCTCACACATGCAGCACACATGCAGCACTCATGCAGCGATTCCTCATGGTAGATTTGATGAAATTCATGGAGGAAAACAACTGTTCACATGAATAAGATGAACCAAACATTGTTAGCAGAGCTAATGCTAGCTTTTATATTGATGCAAAAGAATTTGGTAAAGAGTTCCATTCTGCAAGAATAAGATTCTCTACTCTTTCTATTGATTGTTTTTCTCTGGTTACACCCAAAATTGACGACTCCAATTCCTTTTCTTGTAACTTCAGATTAAGATCAATAAATTTAGTCTTCCATACTGCACTTTCTAGGAAGTCAACTAATTCCATTTCTAAATTACCAATGTCAAGCCAATGAAAAACTGATAACTGAAGATCTTCAAATTGAATAGTATGGGGAAGTTGGATGAATTGCAATGTTGCATCAATTTGTCGGAATTGTGAAAACCTCTCTGAAAGTGATTGTCTGGCATCTCTTATTTTTGAAGAGTACTTTTTGAACACGTCGGATTTATTTTCTTCATTGTCTGCAAAATATTTAGAAGTCAAGAAGTGTTTCTGCAATAATGGAAAATTTTTAAATTTTACTTCTTCCAGATCTTTTGCGAAAATATTTAGTTTTTTTCAAAAGCTTTAATATTTTCAAACATTGATGATATAACACAGCCGCGACCTTGCAACTTTTTACTTAAAGTATTGTAATGCAATGTGAAATCAGCGAAAAAATGTAAGTCATTCAACCAATTCATGTCAGTCAGTTCTGGATATTCATGTTCCTTTTTATTCAAAAAATATTCACAAAGCGATTCAAAACTTGACCACAACTTAACCATCTGACATTGTTATACATGACAAACCCTGAAAATTGAGAGTCAACCTCATCTAATAGTTTGGTAAATTGACGTTTGTTAAGATCGTGGGCAACTATAAAATTGACAGTCTTTGTCACAAGAGACATCACATTTTCAAGTGATTTTAAACTTTTTTTTGCCCAAAGAGCTTCTTGGTGTAAAATACAATGAAATTCAACTAAAGGGTGTTTCACTTCTTGTTTAGGTAATTGAACAAATCCAACATATTTTCCAATCATACTCGGAGCTCCATTAGTCGTCACAGATACAATATTTCTGAAATTAATACCCATTTGGATGAATTCCTTCTTCAATTCAGTGGTTTTCTCAGGCAGTGTCATCAATTTAACTAGCTCTTCCTTCATTATATTTTCGGAATAAAATTTGGCAATAACTGCTAGACGGGCCTGTGATGTGACATCTGTACTTTCATCCAAACAAATTGAAAACATTCCAGCATTTGTCAAATCCAATGAAAGTTGATCAGATACATTTTTGTCCATGATAATTATTCTATCTTTGACCGTATTTCTGGTCACAGGCAACTCATTAATACGTTTAATTATTTGATCTTTATTCTGAAAATCTTCAATTAAATAATCTGAGCAATTTATAAAAGCTTCTTTTAAATAATCGCCATCAGAAAGTGGTTTTCCGTGTTGAACATTGGTAAATGATAATTGAAAACTAGCTGCTGTAATATTGTCGTTTGGCTTAAAAATTCTTTTGAAAATAACAGATTGTTGTTGCTGTTGGTTTAATTGCCGCATAATAATTTCATGCCTTTCCTCATCTGACATTGTGCACAAATTTTTGTGGTTACTTTCAAAATGTCGCTTAGTATTATAAAAGCGAGCAACACTGTCCACTTTGCAAATGGCAAATGCAACAAAAAGCTTTATTATTTCGTTTAATAACACCGTATTTCACAGTCCACTCTTCATAAAATAACCTTCCAGTTCTACTACCTTCAGAACTAGTTTTTCGTTTTTTTTGTAGCCATTTTTTTTATGGGTGATAATTTCTGCACTAATAATTTGGCACTCCCAAACGTAAAGACTTGACCTGCAAAACTGGGAAGGCGGATGACTACGTGGCGCGCACCATGAGTCGGTTGTCATACATACACGCACGTTTTTAAACGGATTACTATACGTTTAAAGACGTTTCAATGTGTATCAGCTGTTTATTTCGGTGGGAGAATAAAATAATTTTAAAACTGTAAGGTAGAAAATATTAAAAATTAAAGTAATATTTTATTTAAATAAGAGCTTGTAGGTCACTAAAAATTGCCTCGTGGGTCAGTACTTGACCCGCGAGTCAGTGGTTCGTCATCACTGCCCTAGGCCTTATTCCCGTTTCCTTAGACCTATCTGATTTCCATCATGGCCTGTTTCTTTCTATTAATTGTATAACGCAAGTGTAATTTAATTCATTCTGTGAACAAACATAAGACTAAATATTAAAACTTCGTTATGTTTAGGCTGACCATACGTACCGTTTTGAACGGGACAGTACCGTTTTTTTAATATTTCCTGGCCCTCCCGTCGTTTTAATAAAAATGTCAATTTTGTCCCGGTTTATGTACTTACTTTTTCATGAATACAGAATATTACATAACCCCCGTCCCTTTTTTGCCATCCCAATGTCCCGTTTTTGTCTCGAGGAAATATGGTCAGCCTAGTTATGTTTCATAAAAACAGTTCAAGGTATATCTTAAATTGTTACAGTAACCAGTATCAATTAGCTGAGGTTTGAATGAGTAATCATACGACAAGACACATTAAGATATAATTTTCACGCTACATCTTCGTGTCCGCACTACCAGACGTGCATTAATTTAGTTGTCACACACTCATCCATGAATGGTTCAAATGAACGGTCGCCCATCAGTTACCGACCCCAGGGGTCACCAGGAGAAGTGACGTCACCCCGGCAGAAACTCCGCATCCAACACTATCCTACCTAGCTCATCTCACCCTTGTATACTCACTCTTTCCTTTATCCTATTTCTCACCCACATAGGATTCCTTTTTCTTCCCCTGTTCGTTATCTCTGCACCGTATTTTGGTATCTTGCCTTTCTTCCCGCAAATCCTTTAATTACAACAACGTTTGGAACCGATAAAAAACAAATAAGATTTTCTCGTCCATCCCAAAATAAGGCAAGAGAGAATGTTGAGGATAATTAGTCCACAAACTTTTCAAATTAAATTCCCATAAATTGGCCAAATAATTTACAGTTATTGAATTCGTTAATGTTGGACGAAGATTATAATGAAGTGCACGACCGTAATACGGTTAAAGCGATTTAGGCGCATCGTAATAATTATAAGAGATGGAAAGAGGATGCATGACTAACCTCAAGTATATTAATAGTAATTAATTTGCAGGTAGGTTATAATTGCGAATTGTGGAAAGCGGACGATGATTTAACATTATTATCTAATACTGTGTATATATGTATATATACAGTATATATATATATATACGAGTACCTTTCAACCTTTCAAATGTTCCGTGCAATGATTCCTCATTTCACAGAGGTCAACCTTGTTGCCCCATTATTTATATATATATATAACACTGGTCAACACTCATTTTATTGCCAATCATATTAGAGTGATTTTGGGGTAACTTTGTGGTGCTGATTCCGAATATGACATCGGTTTTGCTAGATTGGCTCTAATTTATGAGATAATTGGTACCCCATTGAAACACGTAAAAATGCAAAAAATTTAATGTTCAGGCAGAGCCTACTTACAAATCGCATTGAAATTGTCTCAAATCATACAAAAGTAAACACATGAAATACATAATGGCATTTTATTCGGTATAATAACAGATAAACACAGTAAGCTGATTCGCATAATTACAATTAATGTATAGTAAATCTCTGTTTGTACGATTCTCTTTTATGTGGGTTATCAGGACAATCACGTTGGAGGTTCCAGTAATAGTCTGCCATCATGTGTCTGTCCCATCTGCCTTGATACCTTTCCTCCATCACCTTGATATCTTGATGAATCCTCTCCCCTTGTTCCTCGCTAAAATCACCAAGATTATCCGGAAATCTGTGTAAGTGGCTATGGAGAAAGTATACCTTTATGCTCATATTAGTACCCAACTTTTCAAAGTTTGTGAGCATGTTTTGCACCAGTTCTTCATAATTGTCTGCTTTGTGGTTACCCAAGAAGTTCTTGACAACTGAGACATAACTGCACCAGGCAGAAGCTTCAACACCATTCATAAATTTTGTGAAATCAGAATCCTTGATAAGTGTACGGATTTGAGGGCCATCAAAGATTCCAGCTTTTAGTTTTTCCATACTTAGTCCAGGGAACGATCTACAAATGTATTTGAAGCAGACTTTGACAGACTGAGGTCCCATATCAGATCATTGAGTTCGTCTTGGGAGAACTGCTGAGGTGTTGAAATGCTTCCTTCATAGTCACTTCCACTACTACCACCTAAGTCCTGAATTTCTTCAAATTCTGACAACGGAAGGTCGGGCAGTGTGGTAAACACTGGTATGGGAACGTCTTCGCTGTGTGACACAGGTCGCCTTGCTGATTCCAAATTGGGATAATCCCACTTGAGTTTCTTGTATCGATTGAAACCTTTCACATTAACCACACTGTCAACTGACTACTGGTTGGGTGGCCGATGACTTATATACGGAGGGGGAATATTCTAGAATGATCGCGGAGTAAACACTAAGAATATTCGCGTGTCTCACCATCTAGAATGTTCCGGTAGTTTCCCATATGCACGCGTTATGGTTACGTTTCCTATTAATTGAGGGTATTCATTATCTCAGAACTAGAGACAAATCGGAAAAACTACTTTCATTTTGGAATTCAGCAACCCCAAAATACCCTAAATTCGTACGAATTTCCTTGGCAACGAAACAAAAAAAAATTTTTGTTGAGCTGTGTAATGCTTAAATCATTAACGGAATGGGCAACATTTATGCTTAAGTTCAATACACTAAACCCATAAACTTAGTGTTTGAAACCCCAAGTTTGTTTTAGCGAAGAAATCAATATGGCATTTGAAGTTTGTTAAAATGGTTAAGTGTAATTCTTTCATTCCGTACTAACAGCTGGGGAAATTACATGACAGATAGAACATAAAGCTTAAAATAAAGTTCGAACCATAGGTCGTTACATCATCTGGATTTAGAGGATGGCCTCCTATCCCACTACTGCTCAGACTGGTCTTGAAAAACAGTGTAATAATAACAATCATTGAGGAAGGCCAGAAACTGGTACACTTAGGCCAACTAAGGTGGCCCATTGCTTTAACTTCCAGATTATTATTAGCCAGCAGCATTGAAAATCGAACCCCCGACCTCATTGTCTTAAATTCACTTATCGGAAAACGCTTTTACTCCTTGAGCTACGACTACTGGCAAGGAAACGACGTAACCACAGAGCCATGACGAGACACAGGGGAAGTTGTGCATCAGTTGTGTTCTCGTCTGCGTGCTTAGGTTTGTATTTTTATTCATTTATTTACTAATCTCTTTTTCTTGATGAGATGTCGAAGATTTAATCTCCTGAGACGTATATGGCATCAACGATTATTTTTCCTGTAAGGAGGAGGATTATCAGCATTCCGTTGATCGAACGAGTGACAGGAAAAAAATTAACGGCGATTAGTGATTAATTAATCAGACTGATTGACCAATTACTCGTGCAGCCGAACTAAATAATATATACTCGTGTGTATATATATACACGAGTATATATTATTTAATATATATTTAGTATATATATATTATATTCAGAAAAAATGGATGGATTTTAAGTAAAAGTGTTAATCTTATAAAAATCTTTCCTTATTCACAAATAATTTCGTTTTTTGTTCTTTTAATGGTATGAAAGGATGTGTTGCCATTCCTGAATTTTACAATCTTTTATGTTGTTGTCTATCTGTTCTTTTTTATTTTTGAGCCTAAATTCACAAATGAATATGTATGTACGAGCAGAAAATGGAAAAGAACTGCAGAGGATTCTTGGAATTACGTAGAGAAAGACAGAATTTGTATACATCAGAAATTTCCGGAAATTGTATATGGAATCGTTAACATGTTCAACAAAAAAGTTAACACAGAAGTCAAGTAAGGAAAGAAAGAATTTTAAAAAAATTAAACAGTAAAGAAATTACTTAAAGAATATATCTTCTTTTCAATGTTTTTAACAGTAATTTTACTTGAAAGGGAGCAACATCGCGTTTTTGACTGAGGAATGATAGCGATTGTTGGGAACGAATTAGTGCATTGTTCATTACAATTTCTCTTCATAATTTTTAAACGACTTTTCATAATATGTGTTTGATTTAAATTTCTAATGGTGAATCGAAAGGTTAGAACACCCCCATTAGGGTGTTTCAAAAATAACTCACTCTCATATCAGAATTTACATTGTTTATATTCCCATTACCACTAGTCAAAAAGAAATTGAGCTCTTAATATGAAGGGGAAGGGGTGGTTCATGGGGGCGGGGTATTATGATTAGTAATCAGTGTCAGCTCTCGAGTCCATGTTGTGCTTACTCGTTAATGAACGATCACAGTCTGAAAACTGCAAAATAAATACGCGAATTAATAATCAATCAAATCAATTCATAAACCAACCAATCAATAGAAATACACTAAATAATAACAAAATATACTAAATTAACCTTTGAATACTCCCCCCCTCCATGAACTACCCCTTCCCCTTCATATTAAGAGCTCAATTTTTTTGTGTTTACTGATAATGGGAATATGGACAGTGCAAGTTCGTGCAAGTTCTGATATGACAGTGAGTCACTTTTGAAACACCCTAGCCCCCATGTTCATATCCTTTCTTAACCTTTTCAGTACCAGTACATGGGACTGTAATGTCCCACCGGACATAATAAAATATATGTCGTACTAAAATGCAGCTTTTCTTCAACTGCTTCTACACATTTGTAATGGTTTAATAATAAATTTTATACTTTTTGGTTTAAAGTTAAAATGAAAGGCAAAAAGGGAAAGTCTGCTACATGCTATGTCCCTGCGACGGCACATAGCAGACTTTCCCTCTTTGCTTTTCAAATATTCGTGAACAAAACGGTTAAGACGTTGACTGTATTTAAAATTTTCCTCGCATAAAATTCCAAACCATCTCTAAACCTAGCAAACATTTTTGAGCAAAGATTATGCAGGATGATTACAAATGATCTTCCCAGTTTTAAACATTTATTATGAAAAAACTAACAAAATTACAGCGAAAAGCAAGCTATACAAATAAAGAAGAACACAAAAATTTTTATATACAAGCTATTGAAGTTCAATATGAGCTCCTTTTGTGGCTCTGCAGATATCAAAGGGTATTCTGTTTCCCTCCATACACTTTGTAGCATATCATACTAAACTTTTCTAACGGCCTCACGTATCCTTTTCTCCAAATGTTCCAAAGTTGTTGCCATTGGTGGAATAAAAACTTAATTTTTGACAGCCCCAGAGGAAGAAATCAAAAGGGGTTAGATCGGGCGAACGAGCTGGCCAAGGAATGGGCCCCCACGCCCGCTCCAACGATCAGGCAATTGCTCATTTAGGAATGTTGTAACCTCAAAAAGAGCCATAAAAGGAGCTCATGTTGAACTTCAATAGCTTGTAAATAAAACTTTTAGAGTTCTTTATTTGTATGTCTTATTTTTTTATAATAAATGTTTAAAGTCGGGTAGATCATTTGTAATCGCCCGGTGATTACAAATTAATTATTTGGACATAAATAATAAAATGTGTAAAAACAAAAGAGAAAATAAATATTTCGTTGTCGGCTGATATGAAATACAAACAAAGCAACTGGCGCAACTCCTGAGTCCTCATGATGGAAACCGAAGGGGAAGACTAGAGGAATTCGCTTTCAAAGACGAATTATAACATAATCTAATGATCTTAAATAAATACCGGATGTAATGTGTGTTGATAGGAAGGAGAAGAAAGGACAGAGAGGACCAAAAAGAAAGAGCAGATAAAGAGAGAGATAAATTGGTAGACAGACACTCAATGGACCGTAAAAAGTAAACTCTGCTGACGGGAGTAGACAAAAGTGAAAAAGAATATGAGTGAAAAAAAATACATGATAAGGAACGAGACAGAAAATACAGGAGATTAGGTTGGGAGGAGACATAAGTAGAATTAGTTGAAGAGGAATATGAATTAATGGAAGTGTCTGATATAAAAATGTAGCCGCGATGTACAGTAACGGAAAAAACAATCGCCTAGAAATATTTCTAAAAGGCATAAAAAATTACAAATTAGTAATGACTGGGTTTGGTTTTTGAAACTTCATTACTGTCAAAAATAAAAAAGGAATGTTACAAGTTTATAATATTTTAAGCTTCTTAAATATATGTTTTAATGCGAACATTTTTCTGAAACTGCATGCAAGTATAGAGTTAAAAACGACATAGTTACCATTTGGATGGGACTATCCACTTAGTATAGAAAAGTGTTCAGTTGTGCTTCATTGGGAAATTAAAGAAAGATTATCAAAACCTTGTGTTATTTAGTAAAAATATTAAAATAATTATTTATTTTGTTTTCAGATAAGGAGAAAGGAAGCAGATGTGATCATTCTGAGTATAGACAAATAAAGTGGATAGAGAACAAAGTGAATAAAGTGGATAGAGAACAAAATGTTTTCCATATTTCCTGATGATTAGTCACCTCTCGTAGTACATGCGAAACAAAACTGTTTTTGTCCTCTTTAAAATTACAAATAGAAATAGGACTAAATGTACTCTGACTGTAAAGTATTCAAGGAGTACAATGTTAAAAGGTTGAAACTACTGTATATCAAAGAATTTGCTTATTGACGAGTAGATTCGTCTGAAAATAATAATAATAATAATAATAATAATAATAATAATAATAATAATAAGAAGAAGAAGAAAGAAGAAGAAGAAGAAGAAGAAGAAGAAGAAGAAACATGACACTTCCAGGGATTAAAGAAAACCTGTCGGTTTACTCTCAATGTACATACCTTTGGATTATTAAGCGTGCTCTCTTTAAATATTTTATATTCTAAATCCATTTTAGTGCTATTTC
Source organism: Bathynomus jamesi (assembly GCA_023014485.1). Classification (NCBI taxonomy): domain Eukaryota; kingdom Metazoa; phylum Arthropoda; class Malacostraca; order Isopoda; family Cirolanidae; genus Bathynomus; species Bathynomus jamesi. Next base: position 550,400 of record JAJOZX010002478.1, read on the forward strand.
TCTTCTCATTTTTAAAGTAAAGAAGAGCATTTTTTTACCGTTCATCATCAGAAGCCGGGAAAGTGATATGCTTAGTAGATAAGAGGCTTAAAAATTAACTTTGAAGCAAACTAACAAGTTTAAGATTTTGCAGTAAAATACCCTCAAAAAATATTAATTTTTAGGTAAAGTTGAATTAATGAATAATTGAAATTTAATTATATTTCCTTGCAATGCTCAAACTCCTTAAGCTTTAAAAGGCTGTGAAAAAGAATGATCTTCGCAATTACATGAGGTAAGAAATAAAATGTTTTTTTTTTACTGCGAAATGAATTAGTTTTTCTGGCAAAGAAGCATATTAGTAAGGGGAATATCTGCAAATTTGCCACAATAGTAGTCTAAAGCTTGAATTTTGGTACAGATGTTGTTTGGGATGACCGAAATTTTTTACCATAGGGTCAAAGGCTCTAAGGTAAAGGTCAAGGTCAATTAAGGTTTCAAGGTCAGATGCTAAAAATGTCTCGAGATCGGCTCCCCAATGGTCTAGAAAGCTGGTTCTGGTGTCAAAATGATCTTTGTAATTAAATAAAGGCACCTTGTAGGACATGTGCAACCTTTCAGGTCACCAGGTCACACAAACAAACGAAGACATATTTTCAATCAGGTGACCACTGCGTTTGTTTCCTCTAAAAATAGTATAAACTATGCCGTGTGAGCTATCATACATACGCCATATCATACGTCTCGATTAGACAAAGATAATTATGACACTTGCGATGACTTGACCCATAACCAAGGTCATAACCAAGGTTCGTTGTAGCTATTTTTACAAAAAAAAATAAAAATCATATGATGTATCAAACTGGAGGGCTCAATGAAACGAATTGGTTTGCATTGTTTTTATTGACATCGTGAGTGCTCATGACCACAAAGCTTGTATTAGGCGTTCGTGAGAGATGAGCTCACCTGTTCACCCTCACTTCTCGTAGGAACAAGCGCACAGCAAAGTGCAGGTGGGTGCAGACTGTTTGCAAGTGCAGGAGTGGCATGGCCTCTTACATCTGCACTTAGCTGGGACATCCAACGGGGGCTCCAGGAGGGAGTGTCTAAGGCTTTCTTCAATCCCTATTCTTCTGGAGATGGTATTTACAGAAGAGGAGTGCCACTTCTGGTCCAGATAGATGTCTGATAGAGGGATCTGTTCGAATGGAGTAACAGAGCATCCACTGCTGGTGGGAGGCATTCTACTTTTTAGATTTTGTGGTAGAACGACGCTTCTCGAAGGAGATTGACTTGTATCAGTTCAAAGGCTTTGTCGTAAAGGCGGCACACGAATTGTTGAAGGGTTTGGAAGCTTTCAGCCCCTTCCCTGATCGGAGAGAGGTCTTTCATCGTCTGCATCATTTCTTCACCGAAGTTTCTTCCATACGTTCCAATCCGTGATCTTTCCTTTCCAGAAGAACGACGACACGGTATCACATCATGTGAATGGGAGCACACGATCTATATCTGCACCCAAACCTTCAACCAAATCATTCAGGAAAGGTACAGCAAGCTTTTCTCTTCCCAAACATGAGCCATACTTCAACGCCTGGAGGAAGGTTGGCCTTTTATCCGCACAAAACAACCGCCACATCAATGTCCATGGAACGAATCTGAAAAAATAGAACAAAGTGAATGATTACGCAGTTAGGCATTGAACTACAATAGGATAGTAATAAAGACGAATCTAAACAATGACACGCGATTTGGTATGTTCATAAAAAATAGTTGTGAAAAGAGGGGACGGATTACCTCACCTTGATCACTGTAAGACCCTCTGCTGCGGCATGAATGAAATGTACAGCAATGGGAGAGTCAGCCTCTTCATGATCACAGGATGACATGGCGGATCCTGGTCCCAAGTGAAGTACTTCAATTCCTGCAAAAAGAAAAGGGAAAATAGATTACAGGATGGAGAATAGAAGCAGCTGATGCATGTATTACCGCTCTAAAAATAATGCATAATGCTGTCCTATTGTTTTAAAAGTATCAGACCCAACTATTACATTGCATACATGTATAATTATATTACACTTCTTAAGTACTTGATGTACCGTAAACATTCTGGACTCCTATTAGAAGTTCCTCCTTGGGCATGACCTTCGAGTTGATGAATCGAATCACCTCCGCTTTGTTTGTAGAATCATGGAGAAGATCTACCCACTTGTTTCCTGATGGCACTCGAGTATTCCCATTCACTTTGATCCTCGTGCTAGACTCCTTTTTCTCCCTGGTGTGCTCCTTCAGACCCTCGGTCCAATATTCGTCTCAAACAAGATCGATCCTTGAGCAATGGGTCAAGAAGCTGTGCTTCAGAAGGACTTCAGCGACGTTGAGTACGTCGCATCTGTAGTGGCCAGCCTCAAAATCACAGATCCGTCGTAGATCACGCAGTCAAAAGATCGGGAATAATTTGTCTGCTCCTCAGCACCAAGAACAGCTTTCTGCAAACGTCCCAAGAAATCGGCCTCCCTTCCCAGGAACATGGATCCATTCATCGACAGGGATTTGGGGGGGGGGGGTTAATTATATATCTCGTTGGAGAAAAAATCGATTAGGTCCCATTTCCGTGTTTGAGCCGAAATGTACATCTTCCAGAAGAGAGAGGAGGACTGCATCAGACCCCGAATTTCCTCATGTACCTTTTTCTCCGCTACTGTTCCTTTTAGTAAAGGAAAGATCTTTGCGCTGTTCTTAGGAACCAGGTCTGTGATGTGCTTCGAACGGTAAATGAACATTTCTTTTTGGAATTGAGAATACTGCTCTTTGCCAACCGCGAGGATTTCCCTCAGAGAATCAGTTGTTCCTGAGCTCCTCAATCGTTGACGCCAGTGCCTGTACGTCCCCCAGGAAGAAGATCTGTGCGGTTTTCCCTTCTTCATGATGTTCAGGGTGTCTTTGCATTGTGTATCCCATGGAATTCTCCCTTGAACTTGGTGAGGCTTCATTCAGTGTCGGTCCACACACGAGCCACCTCTCCAGAGCCTTGGGATTTGCAGTGATCCCGATGATCCTGCCTACCCCTTTCATATCCTTGTTGTTTTGTTCGTGGCACTAGTCGATTTGGGGCTTGAGAATCTTCTTGTGGTTTTTATGATCATCCAGTTCTTGTGCTCGAGAAACTCGCCTCTGATTGCTTCCCGGATGGTCAGCATATCCCGGACGTGCACACTTGCCCACCTGATGTGGTGTTTGTGATCCAAGCTGAAGAAAAACAGCATGAACCTTTTCAAGGCCTCGATGTACAGTTCGAAATCTGCTCGGAAATGTGCTCGGAAAAAAGGGAGAAGACGTACGTCCCTCTGCATCACGAAATCCCAGAAGTAGAATGTTGACGACTTCTCTTTCACTTCTGATAGCCAAGCCCCTTCATCGTCCATGAAGTGGGGATTTTCTTCCGGAGCTTCCTTTCTGAGCTACCAGAGAGCAGCAACCATGACCTGATGGCAATAACGAGCCTATGTTAGTCGACTGTCCCGAAGCAATGCCAAAGAAACTCCAGGGCCAACTACTCCAGCCTGTGTCAATGCCGTGGTTTAGCCAGACTCTTGAAGAACGTCCCCGATTGCCAACAACATTGCCAATTCTGTGTGCATGCCGCTAAGCATGAGGACCGGGTTCTCCTCTCCGAGGGCGGGATACGCCTACTGTAAGTACTTCCATAGAGCGAACAGGGGTTGGTCCCCAGCAGACACTGGGATTATCCCAGGATTGACGTGTTGGATAACTTCCATTTGTTTCTCCAGCCCGTGTTTAGTAATTGAAGCAGAATTTGCCCTCTTGTAAAACAATGGAAAAACAGCCTTGCTCGCTGGAAGCTTTCCTTCACTGCCATCTAGATTCTTTAACTTTGCGGAGTGATGGCCAGGCCATGCAGGATTCTTGAGTTAGAGAATGTGTAACGTGACCCAGCTATTCTTGTTCTTCTTTGAAGACCTTTTCGAAGATGGATGGATTCTTCGGGAAGGTGACTGGAAGCATGGGTGGTATCGCAGCTTTTTTGACATCAACATCCAGCTGAGTTACAAACATGTATGACATGGGCAGGCAGCTTTCGACATGAACCTCCTCACTTGATCCTTGCTCACGAGGAATCCTTCGTTCACGTGTTGACTTGACTTGGAAGAGGCTCATGGCCGTACCATGGCAAGCCTCTTTCGCAGTAGTTGAGGATGGGTTGTGATTGATATTATCGATCACGCCGATCGTGAAGACACTGTTCTGGAGATTCATCGAGAAAACTAACCCTTCCTCTGTGAATGGTTGAGACAAGGAAGAGGACACCTGTTGTTCATGGTGAATGACTCTCTTGTAGTTGTCGGATGCTCCGCGTCTGTTCAGGAGACTGACAAATGCCTTGCTTCTGAATTGAGAGTAACAGTAAAGACCAAGGAAAGAATTTAGCGGCAAAGTGCGGAATTTGCTCGTATTAGACTTAACCCTTTTCCAGACGGTGTTGAAATCTATCAACTGTCCAAATGTCAGGGCTGGCTGACTCGATTCGGCTTGCAGTGAAAGTCCTTCAAGAGTCATTCGGAGGAAGAATTTTAGTGCTGTAGGGATTGAGTTTTTCTGGCACCGTCCTCAAAATCCCCACTGAAAGACCATGATGGACCTTGCTCGATCTCCCGCCGAAAAATATCCGCAGTCTTTGCCAGGATCCAAGAATCGTTTTCCGCAGTTTCTGCATTGACCGACTTCATGATTTTTTTCATTGTATCGGGAAAAATGAAGCCCACATTCTTCCCATCACTCTCCTCCTTCAGCCCAGGAAAACGAATGATCGATTCTTTCAGTCGAGTGTGATGGACATAAGCTTCCTCACAACCCCGTTGTTTCAGTGTCTCAGACACCCATCCCCTCAATTCTTTGAAATTGAAAGACACTTTCCCTCACCAACTTCCTAATTCATTTCTTTTTACTTAGCCTCCTGTTGCTTGCTCCGTAGTCGGCTGTTAAAGACAGGGAGGCAATTGAAATCTTACAGGGAATCAGCTATCATTAGATCACCTGCAGGAGGCAATAATGTTGGTATTTACGGATGTGGATGACACGCGATGGAGGCTCTCGCCTGATGTCCCACAAATTATACACTTTTTGATGTTGGATTGGTCACACAGACTCCCAAAGGCCCGAGGCGCATCAACAACGGGCGTGACAACTTGGGATGTTGAAAATTTTGGGACACCTTGGGATGTTGATGTTTGGCGAAATTTGGCTTGAAACTACTAGAGGGACCGAGTGGAGATTTTATCATAGCATATTTTTGCCATTTGGCCTCTTTGGCCCTCTCCCCCAACGCTTTCGAATTCTTTTATTCTTGAGATCACAGTCGCATAGGCTTTCTCGGCTCCCACTGAAACAGGATTCAGTGGGCACAAAACATTGTCTCGAGAGGGGCCTTTACAAAGAAAACAAAGCAAGGCAAGCTGGCGTGAAGTAATCACTTAGTCATGGGTTACGGTCACAGTTCATGTCATCATAAGAAGCGTAAATTTTTTACTTATTGAGACGTTTGATATGATAGCTCACACAGCATGGTTTGTTATAGAAAAACAACACAAAGGTCACCTGATTGACAATATGATCTCGTTTGTATGTGTGATCTGGCGACCTGAGGGGCTGCACGCGTCAAACAAGGTGCCTTTATTTTATTACAAAGATCATTTTGACACCAGACCCAGCTTTTTAGACCTTATGGAAGTCGATCCAGAGGCATTTTTAGCATTTGACATTGAAATCTTGATTGACCTTGACCTTTATCTTGGAAACTTTGCCCTTTGGGGTAAAAAATTTTGGGTCACCCCATAGAACATCTGAACCAAAATTAAGGCTTTTGACCATTATTGTAACTTTTTTAGATATTCCCCCTCACTATATCATATATATATATATATATATATATATATATATATATATTTGGTGTGTGTTTGTGTGTGTGTGTGTGTGTGTGTGTATATATATATATATACAGGATGGGAGGGACGCCTTCAAGGATTTTATACACACAAATAACACTGGTCTACAAATTTTGAAAAAGTTTGTGCTTCGGAGATAAAATGTGTTTCCTATTATGGATTTTGGGGTGCTGAAAACGAATATGACCATAAAAACAGTCGATTGGCTACAGTTTCCAAGAAAATTTAAGTTACACATTTTGCGTATATGTATACCATATATTAGTAACAAGCCTGTGTAATGCAGTCACTTATATTGATTCAACCCGTCGCTTCTTTGCTTGTCTCTTGTATTCAACTTCTGGAGCATCTCTTGTATTCAACTTCTGGAGCATCTCTTGTTATTGTCCAGCAGTAGTCTGCTAACAATGATGGACTCCAGTTCCCGTGGTAGCGTTTCTCCATCGCTGAGATATCCTGGTGGAAACGTTCACCATGTTCATTGCTGACTGCTCCGCAGTTGGCCGGAAAAAATTCCAGGTGCGAATGGAGGAAATGTATCTTTAAAGACATATTGCAGCCCATTTTTTGATAGGACAACAGCAGATTTTCCACCAGCTCCCTGTAATTGTCAGCTTTGGTATTTCCGAGAAAATTGGTTGCCACTAACCGGAAAGCATTCCACGCTGTCTTCTCCTCACCACCTAGGATACGGTCGAACTCCTCATCTCTAAGAAGCTCGCGGATCTGTGGACCAACAAATACACTCTCCTTGATTTTTGCTTCACTGAGCTTTGGGAATTTACCACAGAGGTACTTAAAAGCTGCCCCAGTTTTATCCATAGCCTTAACAAAATTTTTCATGACGCCCAGTTTGATGTGTAAGGGTGGTAACAAAATCTTGCTCGATTCTACAAGTGGAGGATACTGAACATTTTTTGTTCTTGGTTCCAATGAGTGTTGGAGTGGCCAATCCTTCTTGATGTAATGAGAAGTCCTAGCCCGACTATCCCATTCACACAGAAAACAGCAATACTTAGTGTAGCCCGGCTGCAGTCCAAGCACGATAGCAACAACTTTGAAGTCACCACAAACCTGCCACTGATGTTTGTCATAGTTTATGCAGTTCTAAAGTTGCAAATTCATGTTGTCATATGTTTCCTTCATGTGGACTGCATGACCAACTTGAATTGATGGCAATACGTTGCCAACATGCAACAAAACAGCTTTTAGACTCAACTTCGATGAATCAATGAACAGCTAAGCGAATCAGGATTGTCTACAACAGTTGGTCATCGAATCTCTTCATCTCCGTTAGGTCAGTCTTTTTATCTTGGTTATTTTAGTAACCTCATCGCCTTTAGGTCGTACTAGGTTTTTCTAGTCTTATTTATTTAATTTATATATATATATATATATATATATTTATTATCATTTATTGTTAGTCCTCCGATACCCATTAATTGTGGGGCATACCTCTGGGTATCATAAAATAGTTCTCGCTATGAACGGGTGTCAGTGCTCGCTATATTTTCGATTTCTTGCGTCCTTGCTACTTAGACACCCTGTTTTGCTGCAAACGTTTTGCACAGGGTTAGTAATACCCTGTGCAAATACGGGAGAGGGACAAAATGCACTCAAAATGTACTCGTCAATGGGATTAATACATTGTACTTCAACCGGATGTTCTCCAGACAGAATTCTCTCTCTCTCTCGAAGCTCTATGACTCATATCCGTCAAGAACATAATTGAGTGTAAGTTACGTACATCAGTCAAAGTTACGTCTATTAGTCCATAAAATGAGTTACGTACGTCAGTCCAGTCGAATTCGACCATATAAAGACATAATATTGATAATGCCGGACAACATTATCATGACAGCCTCGCAGAGTTAGCCTAGCCTCGCAGAGTTAGAGAAAATGCCGGCAAAACTGTATCATATTACGAAGATATTATAGTTAATGTGATTGACCAATCCTTCTTGATGGAATGAAAAGTCCTAGCCCGACTATCCCATTCACACAGAAAACAGCAATACTTAGTGTAGCCCGGCTGCAGTCCAAGCACGATAGCAACAACTTTCAAGTCACCACAAACCTGCCACTGATGTTTGTCATAGTTTATGCAGTTCATAAAGTTGCAGTTTCATGTTGTCATATGTTTCCTTCATGTGGACTGCATGACCAACTGGAATTGATGGCAATACGTTGCCAACATGCAACAAAACAGCCTTTAGACTCAACTTCGATGAATCAATGAACAGTCTCTACTCATCAGTATTGTGAATAATGTTGAGAGCTGCCATCAGACCATCGATTATCATTGCAAGCTACACGGTCACCTTCCATGATGAAGAATGGGACAAAATCTTTTTGACGGTCACGAAACTTACACACTCTAACATCTTCAGCGAGGAGATTCCACTGCTGCAATCTGGAGCCAAACAGCTCTGCCTTACTCTTTGGCAGTTCTAAATGTCTGATAAGGTCGTTTAATTCATTCTGAGTTATCATGTGTGGTTTAGATGTCAAGTTATAAAAAAATTCAGGGTCTTGTGAAGTTGAAGGCTCACAAGTTTCGCAGGTTCCTTCATTCTCCTCGTCCTCTGACTCCAGGGAGAATGAGTGTGGGGGCTCAGGAACGGGTAGTCTTTCGCCATGAGGTACTGGGCGTATTGCAGAGGGTATATTCGAATATTGTAAAATCCACTTTTTCTTCTTGCAAATACCTCTCTTGACTGGAGGCACCATGCAGAAGTAACAATTGCTGACATGATCTGTTGGTTCCCTCCACACCATTGGCACTGCAAAAGGCAGAGATTTCCTTTTCCGATTCAACCACTGGCGAAGGTTTGTTGCACAAGTATTGCAGCATATGTGTGGGGCCCAGCTCTTGTCCTGATCTCCAATCTTACAGCCAAAATAAAGGTGATAGGCTTTCCTAATCACGGCGGTTATAGCACATTTTTGTGATGCAAAAGTCAATTCTCCACAAACATAACAGAAGTTATCTACACTGTTCGCGCAATTACGAGGCATCTTTGTTCAAATTAGGCTGAAAAAAGTTCAGTTTCAAAGACAAACATTAAAAAGAGTTTGACAATGGTGCACTGTATGACTTCCGCGAATGAACTGATGCTGTGGCGTAATATGTAGACGCCTGTGACACATCGACGCCTTGACTCTACTGCGCATGCGCGTAGTTATATTTTTTTTTTTTTTAATAAATTAATGTAATTACATTGCATTTTAATAATTTTAAATTAGGTAAGGTTAAGTTAGGTTAGTATTCCATTTATATTAATATCAAAAACATTATGGGAAGCAATATGTTAAAATGATCCAATCTATTTTTTAATAAATAATTTACAAATACATAATGTAATAGATAAATTTAGAATTACATTTTATTTTATATATATGTATGTATTTACATTAATTTATTAAAATAAAAAATATAACTACGCGCATGCGCAGTAGAGTCAATCCGTTGATGTGTCACAGGCGTCTACATATTACGCGACAGATGCCAATTGGCAATTTTAGGCATCATTTTCGTATTCAGTGACCCAAAATTAGTAAAGATTGACTACTTTTATTTCCGAAGCATTTTGGCTGTAGACCAGTGTAATTTGTTAATAATAAATAAATTTCATTGCTATCACTGGAGTGGATACGATACTTTTCAAAGCAACTCTACAAGGCCAGGAATGACCCTAGGCTAGAACATGAAGGCCCTAGGCCCTAGCTAGACTAAGCTCCAGTCAGCGCGATATCAGTAAGGATGGAATACAGCAATGAAGATAAAGTGTATCTTGTATCGTGGGTTATTTCTTATAATACCTGTGAAGAAAGTTTGCGTTTATTTCAAGAAAAATACAATAAACCACCACCAAACACAACCACTCTTCGATACTAGACGCTCAAACCTTTGGAAACAGAGAGCATGGTAAAAGATCGTTCAAGAAGCGAAAGGCCAGTAACGGCGACAGAAGACAACAACAAAGAAAGTGTCCTAGCCACTTTTCAAGTGGATCCAACAACTTGAACGGGAAAAGTCGCACAGGAATTATGAATTTCCAAATTTTCAGTTGCAAAAATATTGAAATCACAAGGGTACCACGATTACAAACCCATTTACTCTCAGCTCATATACGACGATGATTCTGAGAGACGGCTGCAGTTTGCTGAAACAATGAGACAAAAGTTGAACAATGATCCAGATTTCGTTCGAAAGATCAAATTTTCAGATGAATGTGTCTTCGGTTTAACCAGTAAAGGAAAGAACACAACATTCTTGACCCACTGGTTTTTGAGGACTCGTTTCCTTTGACATATCGAGAGACACGACGGATGGAAAACGCTATTTCCAGGTATTGAGAGACAAAGTTTTGCCACAGTTTACTTATGGCGTTGGCAGGAATTGCGTGACAAACTCTACACTCCTGGTTTCATCCATCCAAATGTGAATGTCCTTGGCCCCAGAATAGATGGACAACTAAAAAGGATCCCACTCGATATGTTCAGAAGAACAATGAAGAGTTTCACAAGGAGAATCCACAAATGTATCATAGCGGATGGAGAACTCTTTCAAGATTAAATTACAATTTAACAAAATATTTGTATAAATAAAATTCTTATAGACTTTTTGTTTGATTTGTTTCATCACTTGAACACTTATCTGTATAATGTTAACTAAATAGTTGTATGTATAAAATCCTTAAAGACTTTTCTCCCACAATATATATATAACAGGGTGTCCGAGAATTATCTGTACAATTTTTGGCTGTTATTAAAAGTCAACCATGAAGTGTAGAAATTCCAGTTTGTCCCATTTTACAGAGAATCTCATTAAGTTTTTTCTGATACCAAGTTTTGACAAGTTTTTTAGAAATTCCAGTGTGTCGAACATTATCTGTACAATTTCATCTTTTAATAAAATTCTTGATAACACACGTAAAATTCTTAAACAAGATTATTTAGAATCTGTATTTTCAAAAGTTTCTTTTATTAAAGTAACGTTGTTACAAACATTCGATATGTGCACCATTAGTGATTCGCAAAACATCCAATCGATACTCCAAATGTTGCCATGTACGCTGCAGCATATCCACATCAATTCGCTCAATAGCAGCTGTGATTCTTGCTTTTAAATCATCAATGTCTGTCACCCGCGTAGATTTCTAAAAAACTTGTCAAAACGTGGTATCAGAGAAAACTTAATGAGATTCTCTGTAAAATGGGACAACACTGGAATTTCTACACTTCATAGTGACTTTAATAACAGCCAAACATTGTACAGATAATTCTCGGACACCCTGTATATATTATATATATATATATATATATATATATATATATATATAATATACAAGCTACACCGAAGTTTCGATCAGCAGTTTATTAAATTACCAATATTTCGGAAGACTATCTTCTATCTTCAAGGCCAACAGTAATACAAATAATCAACGTGAAAACAATATAAGAGTTTAACACATTGGGACAGTATGAGTGAACAGAAAGCTCATAAACTGACAATTACATCAATACATCTCATCCGAAACACATACCTACTAAATATTTAAACTGAAATAAAATACTGAGACTTGAAAACACAACATTCACAACTTAAGAGGTTTTTGTGTAAAGTTAATGACCAGTCACGTCTAGCTAGCTATTATAAAAGATGAAAACAACTCTCATTCTGCAAAATTTCCAAATGAGGCGGAATTCTGCAGAGGAATCGAACACAAGTCGATCCTGAACATGTTCGTCAAAACCAACAAAAGTAATATACACGTCGGGAGTGTAGTGGTTAGCGTTGCTGACTACGAATCCATCGGGAGCCGATGGATCGAGACCCGGTGATGGCAGCTGGGGCGTAGCAAAACCCAGTGTTCATCCTTCCACTCAATAAAGAAAGTGGTTGGTAGATAAATGGAGTGGCCTAGTGGTTAAGACGCTGGGCTGCTGGTGGGGCGTGGTTCGGATTCCACGTTAAACTGTAGGTCTAAGGTGGAGTAAAAAGCTTGACCTTCGTCAGAACGAACAATTCGGATGGTAGCTAACCAAAGGTTACCAAAGGTATAAACTTTGACAAGGTAAAATTTATGCTGTCAGCTGAGCAAAACCTTTTATCATCATAATATACTGTAATTCCTGTAATTGCGTTTACTATGTTTGACAATCCATGAAACGTGAAATTATCATTGGAGAATATATTATTTTATCGAATAAAGGTAAGTTTTTTATACATTTTTTTTCTATAAAACCGAAATCCTAATTCTGAAAATTACATGCATGATAAAAATGCTTCAATTCGTAAAAAATAAGAACAAAAGTCTGTAATTTTCCGCTGTAAAAAATTCAATATTTCAGATTAAAATGGCCATAAGTAGACGTTACATGTTTTTTATTCCTCGAATCAAAATACGATCGAATGAAAAAATTGCTCGTGCTATCTTTGTGTACTGTAATATCGTCCTGCGAGGTCTGCATGGGGCAATTTTGCCTCTCTCTATCGGAGAATGAAGGGGTCCAGGTCTAATAAATATTTTTATGATGTATAAAGAAAGTTTCATGTTATTAGAAGAAGAGTTAATTGAAAACGCGAGTCCATTGAGGGTGAATAATTAATGGTTAAATTGGCCGTACCGCACATGACCATGGGAGAGCGAAGATTTTGAAAAATAGGATTATTAGAGTCCAAATTCATACCCTTTTATAAAGGAATAAACCTTTAATAGAATCATTTATTATACAAGAGGGAGGAATATTAATAGAAATAAGTATAGCAATTTATAATGTGGTGAATTAAATTATACTGAAGCCTTCGTGACAAGTTTCACATTTTGGGTATAATTTATAACTCCTTAAATTGACATCGACCAGAATCTTGTCTTTAGCGTATAAATTTTATATTCCATTTCACACACACACACACACACATATATATATATATATATATATAGTATATATTTACAGAGTGGTCCAAAAATTCCTTTCTCTTTTCCTGGAATAATAGTATTTTAGGGTAAAAAGTAGTAACATAATTAGATTATATTTATTTATCAAGCTTAGGTCTAAGATTCGACGAGAGCACCATCAGTGTCTCTGCAAGTCTCAAATCTGTCCACTGCATTGCGGAACCATTCTTAAGCATCCCTGGGGTTATTTTAGCAACTGTCGCGACGATGCGGGTTCGCAGATCCTGCAGGTCTGTAACTCTTGTTTAGTAAGCCTCAGACTTTATAAAGCCCCAAGCAAAGAAGTCTAATGGTGTTAAATACGGAGATCGTGCTGGCCAGGGCCTGTTTCCACCACGTCCAATCCGCTCATCAAGGTACGCCCGAACGATGTCTACATAGTGACATGGAGCTCCATCTTGTTGAAAGAAAACAATGTTGAGAATGCCATCTGAAAGAAGCTGGGGTTCAAGAAACTGCTGAAGCATGTCAAGATAAATTGGCCCTGTTACCGTTGCTTCTGCAAACAAACACGGTCCATAAATCTTCGATCTTGTCATACACAACCAGACATTAACTTTGAGAGAATCTCTCTCACATTCGTTAAACTCAGTTGGTTTTACATTAGCCCAGATACAGCAATTATGTCGATTAACCTTTCCGCATGTGTGGAATGTCGCCTCACCGCTGAACAGAATGTGGTTTAATAAGTTTTCAGTATGAATTTTTTCAATGAATTCTGTGCACATGGCGACTCGTCTTGGTAATCCTTTTCGTGTAACTCATGTAGCACTTGAATATGGTAACTTTTTCTTTTTTAATGTTGATTATAAAATCCGTAGAGCAGTCGTTTTTGGTATGCTCAGTTTACGTGATGCTGTGCGAGGTGATATTCTAGGATTTGTTTGAAAGGCATCTCTTACCAATTCGATATTTTCATGAGAAGTACCTCGATGTCCAGATCTTGCCTCATCGTGTTCTTTTAAATTTATTAACCAGCTCGCGAATTGCTTTGTCTGTAGGTCCTGGTTTGTGAAATCTTCTTTCGAATTTTTCTCGAATTTCTTTGCACTTCTTCCCTTGGATACGTAGTATTACGACCATCACACGTTCTTATACATCCATCATCATCTATGGCCAGAGAAAATAAAATAGAACTATAACTATTTTAGCAAAGTTGACTGGGACTTTTAGGCCACCCTGTATATACAGTATATATATATTATATATATATATATATATATATATATATATATATATATATATATATATATATAATATATATATATATATGAAAATGAAAATGAAAATGAAAAGGTTTATTGGCAGACTATAGTCCATATATATAGTCTCTATATATATATATATATATATATATAATATATATATATATATATATATATATATATATATATATATATATATATGTTCCTGCTTTGTTCCCGCACTGTACTAACATCAGCATAACTAACTACAGTACTTTCCAATTGGGCGGTTAATTATATCTATACCAGCGTGTGTATAACTTATCAGCGAGTACTTGAAAATAATTTATTAAGTGAAGGCTGGTGCCATACAACGTGCACAAAGTAAAATAAAATACATTAAAAAGAATTCAAACAAAATAAAGGCTTCAGTGAGGTTCTATTGCACATACGAGTATGAAAGAGAAAAAAAGTCATAAAACCGAGAAGGATCAGATTTCGCAGACGAAACAGGAAAGCGGAAAGGAAAGAGAAGGAAAAAGAAAAGGCTCTGGACAAAAAATACGAAAAATATGTAAATTGTTCTAAATCCGGAACGTTGAATAGAGATACACTATGTTTCATGGAATGTGCCGCGTACCAGCTCTACTATTTCGAAAATGAAGCGGACAAGACCACTGGCTTAAAATGCATTCTGTGCAATACGTACATTGAAGCACTACGAGTCCATAAACTTAAATAAAAAGGATAGAAAAATGATGAATAGAATGAATATGTGCGTTAAGTGCATGGTAAACGAAAGAAAAGTAGTACAAACGAGAATAGAAAAGGGTGAAGCATGAGAAACAGTTGCGACAAGTTCACCGACAGAAAGACAGAAAACGATCGAGAACCCCGACGCAAATAAAAATGGAATTCAGGACACAATGGGAACGCACTAGAGGGAGCCGCAGAAGAAATCTTAAACTAAGAAATACCCCTTGCATAAGAAAGCAGCGTCATGAATATAAACAAAAGCACACGAAAGATTTAAAAAACACTGAGAAATGGTACTTTTTCATTGGTCAAATGCCCTCAGGGTGACGACAATATTTTCATTAAACCTCGATATTTGATGAAATACTTTACGTGGAATATAATTTAATCGAAATGGGTGGCTCCGTCTATTGGAGGAAATGTCACTTAAATACCATTTCAGTTTATTTTAACTAACCTAGTGTAATTACATACATATAATTTTTATATGAATCGAAAAATATACTAACAGCAGCTTAAGTTTTAAGATTAAATATATTAGAAATAAATATACCTTACCACCGTGGGATTCGAACCAATGCCACTAAATATTCGAATTTTGTGGCCCATCACATTACTCACTCGGCCATAAAACGATAACGTACAATGAGAGAGTTTTGTATATATATTATTTCGCATTGGTTTTAATATGTTTATTTTAATACGTATACTGTTTCTGTATATATATATATATATTATATATATATATATATATATATATATATATATATATATATTAGGGTGATTCAAATATGGGGTTAAAATTTTTTTTTATATTTTAATGTGTTCAACCCTTTAACTGGTTCATTTCAGCATAAAAACAACTATCCTAAAATATTTTAGCAAATTTTTAATTTTTAGGGGTTGCTACCAGCAATTAAAAATTGACAGAAAGACTCAAATTGTCAAATTTTGCAGTACAAGACGCATTGCTTTTTTTTAATGTGGAAAGCTCCCCCGTAGGTCCTACCATAACCACAAGCAATGCATAATTAAACTAGCATGATATTTGAGACATTAGCTGTCCTTACTTCATCAATGTTTCTTTTTTTCTATCAGGGTAAACAGCCCTGTAGTTTTTCACTACTTGTAGCAAGAATTGTTTTTGATCTTCTTTCATGTGTTAGTATTTTATTATATTCATCCATTAATTTTATTCCTCTTTCCGCTATATCATTCACGACTTTCCACTGTTTGATAGATTTCTTAGCGGAGTTATACTCTTCATCATTATGCCATTCTTTAGCATCTTTGAGTAAAAATTTTGAACTAAATTCTGTTATTGTAAAGAATCTTTGAGTATTTGATGTGACAAAATCTTCTAATTTCTTCGTTGGAATAAGTGCAGGATCTAGAAAAGCCCGTTCTGCAGGAAGAGTTTCTGTTGTACTTTGCAAGGCCCTTACCATTTTGTTTTTTGTTTCAGTAGGCACTTCATCATCATAAAAGGCCAAGGCTACCAGTTCTTCTGATAGGTACCAGAGGTGACCTAACAGTTTTTTAATAGCAACAAATGCAATTGTGTCATTTATTTGTTTGTAGACTACAAGATTCTGTAATAATTGCAGATCAAGAAGAGGAGCGCAAGATGGCACAGGAGCTGTAAACCATGCCTTTACATATAACCGAGTAGCAGATAGACATATCTTTTAGTCCTTTTTTGTCTTTTACTGAAATTTTGAACTGAGATTTGAACATAAAAATTTTTAAGGAATATGCAATTTTGGCCATCCACCTAGCCCGATGAAGTCCCGCTGGATGTTTAAATTTGATTCCACCTTTTGGTTCACCTCCCAAAAAAATAATTGTTAACTGCAATAGTTCTAGGTAATCGTCTCTTGGTTGGAATGTATCTAGTTGATTTGCTGCAAATATAATTATGTCATCTTTGATGTCATGAATATTTTCATAGATATCTGGATCTGATAATGCTGTTTCTTAGTCCTCCTTATTAATGCTTGACCATTTTTCTCTGAACTTCTTAAAAAGGACTATATCTGGACCAGAAGAGGGTGATAAAGACTTTGAAACAACAGCTTCCAGCATAATTTCAAATATAACAATAAATCGTTGTCGAATTTTTGTTCTAGAAGAATAGCTGCACCATTTGTAGGACCAGTATTGGCTGCCGTTGTATCGAAACACATGCATTTTATTTGTTCGCAGATGCCCCATTCAAGCGATGTCTGATTGTTGGCATTAAAACTAGAGACGCATTTCTGTCACTCAATTTTGCAACATCAAGACTTCCTAATAATTTATCATCAAACAATTTTCTGCGTTTGCCTACCTTACTTTTCCATGTTGAAGGTTGTGCAACACAGAAGCCAGATTCATCACTTTTACTCTCCTCTGATTCAGATTCTGATGATGTACAGGTGAGTATGACAGCCTCTTCATTCTTCTTTCTTTTGATCTCTTCTGCTGCTTTCCTCTTTTCATAACGTTGTTGCTTTTCTGCTGCTCTTTGCTCTTTTTTAGCAACAGCCTTATCAATGGTACCCATTTTTTCATGACGTCCTTTCTCACGTTGCATTTTCAAGAATTTCTTATCTTCTATTTTTATAAGCTGCATAACATTCTCATGAGCAATGTCAAATAAGTTTTCCAGTTTATCTTTCCATTTTCTTCTTTATTATTTAAATTTTGTGATTTTCAATTTGTTTACTTTGTTTTTCTTAAGCAGCTGCCATTCCTTCAGTATTCCTTGAATTTTATCTACTACATGTACTCTTTGTTTTGCTGGTATTCCTGCTGTTTTCCCAACTGCTAGCACATCATCTCCAGTAGAGCAGCATGATTCTCTAATGCCTTGCTTTTTAATATTTCTGTAGTGCATGAAGAGGGTCATCATTTCCTTCTCTGATGGTAATACGGATGTTTGTGGTACTACAGAGGGCTGCCCAATTAGCCATACTTCAGTTTCTTTTCTTGTAGAACTTCTCCCAACTGAGCAACTAGGTGATGGTGAGTTAGGCCTAGCTTCCATATCAAAATTACGAGTTCCAAACAACAATTAAAAGCAAGCTAGTATATAAACCATTAATTAAAAATTCTGAAATATAAACAATTAAACATAAAATCATATAAACAATTAAACATAAAATCATAAGTTGTAAAAACAAAAATTGAAAAAAAGAGAAACTTTGACGCCTGGTAGCACATAGTAAATTTTATTTAAAATTCACCAAATTTAGCATACACTACTTTTTTTTCATAGGGAACAAAAATACAGGTTGAGCAATTAAAAAAAAAAACTTTGATTTTTTTGAATCACCCTAATATATATATATATATATATATAAAATGAAAGCTGAATCATCACGAGTCACTGATGGGCCAATGATCATGATTTTAAATACAAATTAATGATCAGGAGTGTTTGATGACTGACCGTTTATAATCTCAATGAAAATTCTATTCTCAGTGTAAGGAAGTGGTGGTGTTGGAACAAAGGAAAGGAACTGAATCTAAATGACGGACTATATGCGAATACTGCAGAATAGGATTGTGTAAATATGGTCTCGGATGCATATATAACCATCCTAATAAATGTTTCAATATGATGAAAAAGTGGAATTTGCCGATACGGAGAGGGTTGCTACTACTTTTATCCTTCTATGTGCAGACATTCAATTAGAGAGAAAAACTCTTTATATGGAATGCCCTTATTTTCGTATTGAAGGTACACAAAGAAGAGAAAAATGAAAAACATCTGAAACTCAAGGTAAAAAAAGTAACAAAATGATCAACGAAAGGCATTTTTTAGAAGAAATGAGAGTGATAAAGCAACAACTGTCACTCTTAATGGGAAAATACCAGTCTTTGCAGATTTATGCACACCAACAATACATACAACATCCACCTGTCCACTACCATCCACAGTTAACTGACCAACCACAATGGTGGCAAGGGTTACATCCCTAGTATTTGGGGTATTTAATTTCCCATTCATAACATGGAGGAAAAATGAAGTTATGTTAAGAAGTTACACGGTTACATTAGAAAGGACGATAAAACGTAGGCAAGAATGGTATTAAATATTATGGAAAATAATTATATATAATACAGCCGGCTACATTTGCAGTGATCATTCAACTAAACTGTATATATTTACAATGTCCGTTTTCACAGTATAGTGATCGCCTGAGGAGAGAAGAAGATAAAAATAGTCATTTAATGATTAGCCGACCCCACCCGGAGGGTATGATAGTCAGCCTACTCTCTGGCCGGTCCCAAGTCCGGATAAAAGGGGAGGGTTGGTGTTAGGAAGGGCATCCGGCCGTAAAAAAAAACCACGCCACAACCAAATAAGATAAGTCAAGAGAATGATACGAGGACAGCCAGGGCGTACCCCGTAAGCGACGCACAGATACATCGCCCTAACTCTGTGACAAGACGATGGCTACCGCATCAAGAGCGGGCTCGAGTAAAGAAGCGAGCTCAGGAGGGATTGAGGATTGCTTCTCTGAATGGGAAGCATGAGTGGTAGAGGAGGAGAGATTGCGGAACTGATGAAGAGGAGAAGAGTGGATATATTGTGCGTGCAGGAAACCCGTTGGAAAGGTAATAAAGCAAAAGAGCTTGGAGAAGGATACAAACTGTTCTACAGTGGAGCATCAGGGCGGGGAAGAAACAGTGTTGGAATAATATTGTCGAAGGAAATGAAGGACGAGGTGGTGGAAGTAAACTGCAGAGGGGATAGAGTAATGGGTGTGAGTTTGAATTATGGGGAGTATGTATTGAATATCATCAGCGCATATGCACCACAGGTGGGCTGCACAGATGAGGAGAAGGATGCATTTTGGAGATTACTGGACGGGGAAGTGCAGGCTCTAGAAGAAAATGAGCGTGTGATTGTTGGCGGCGACCTTAACGGGCATGTGGGTAGGAATAATGAGGTAATTGAGAGGGTACATGGAGGTCAAGGATTTAGAGAGACAAATGCGGAAGGAGAAAGGATAATAGATTTCGCGGTTTCGTTCGGTATGGCAGTGGTGAACACCTTCTTTAATAAGAGAGTAGAGCATCTCATTACATATAAGAGTGGTGGGAGGGTATCTCAGATTGATTATATGTTGTACAGACGGACACAATTGAGGGAAGTGAAGAACTGCAAAGTTATACCAGGGGATCATGTGTCAACTCAGCATCGTATTCTTTGCATGGATGTGAAGCTCAAGGGGGTGGCAAAAGCACGTACGAAAGGAATTAAGAAAATAAAATGGCTCAAGCTAAAGGAGGAAGACTGTAAAAGCAGGTTTAAGGAGAATGTTCTGAATGAGGTAATATGGATGAAAGTGATGTGTAGCAATGGTGGTAACATAATGCTAATGTAATTAGAAAGTGGGGCAAGGAAATACTGGGAGAAACATCTGGCAAGATATGAGAAAATAAGGAAAACTGGTGGTGGAGCGAGTATGTACAGGAGAGCCTACAAAGGAAGAAAGCAGCAAAGAAGCTGTGGGAGGAAACGCAACAAGATGATCATAGGGAAGTGTATAGAGAGAGGAATAAGCAAGCGAAGAGAGCGGTAGCACAAGCAAGGGCCGAGGCATACCAAGATATGTATGAGGAATTGGAAACGCGAGAGGGACAAAAGAAATATATAGATTGGCCAAAACGCGAAATAAAGCAACAAAGGATATCAATAAAGTGAAACAGATCAAAAAAGCGGATGGAACAGTGATAAGAAAGGAAGAAGACATACATACTAGATGGAGGGAATATTTCAAGTGGCTGCTGAATGAAGAGAATGACAGGATATTCTGGGACGACGGGCAACCAAATGAAGGGATGACGGGAAGAGTGGAGACGAGTGAAGTGGTGAGGGAGTTGGCGAAGATGAAGAATGGCAACTCAGCTGGACCAGATAAGATACTTGCAGAGGCAGAGAAGGCATTAGGAGAGGAGGGTGTTGATTTACTATGGGATCTGATGGAGAAGCTGTTTGAACAGGAGGTGATTCCCGATGAATGGCGTAGCAGTGTTGTGGTGCCAATCTATAAGGAGAAGGGGGATGTGCAGGACTGTAATAAATATAGAGGGATTAAACTCGTGTCACACACCATGAAGATATGGGAGCGGAATCTGGAGGGAAGATTGAGAGATGAAGTTGACATAGCAGAGGAGCAGTTCGGATTCATGCCGGGTAGAGGAACCATGGATGCAGTATTTGCCTTAAGCCAGGTGAGGGTCCCAAGACAGGAGGTGTGGAGAAGCCTTAGACAGAAGATGGTACCGGAAAAATATGTCAGACTGATACAGGAAATGCATAGAGATGTACATGCGACGGTTAGGAGCTGTCTGAGAGAGTGAGACGGACAGTTTTGAAGTAAGAGTTAGGTTGCATCAGGGATCTGCGCTTAGCCTGTTTCTCTTTAACATAGTGATGGAAGTGCTGACAGAGGGAGTGAGAGAGAGAGCGCCATGGAGTATGCTTTACGCAGACGATATAGCATTGTGTGCCGAAACAAAGGAGGAGATGGAACAGAAGTTAGAGAGTTGGAGAGGAGCGTTGGAAGATAGAGGGATGAAAATAAGCAGAAGGAAGACTGAATACTTACGGTGTGGCTTACATGAGGATCAGGAAGATGAGATGGTAATGAATGGCGAAGTGATTAAAAGAGTAGACCGATTTAAGTACTTGGGTTCGTTAATGGATGAAGAAGATGTGGAGAAAGAAATTAATAATAGAGTGCAAGCTGGGTGGAAGAATTGGAGAGAAATGTCGGGTGTCTTGTGCGATAGAAAGGTGCCAGTGAAGTTGAAAGGAGAGGTATATAAAACTGTGATGGGACCAGCAATGTTGTATGGAACGGAGGTATTACCTATGAAGAAGACAAATGAGAACAAAATGGATGTAGCAGAGATGAGGATGTTGCGATGGATGTGCGGTGTGACAAGAGAGTGTAGGATCAGGAATGAGTATATTAGAGGAACTGTGAAGGTGACAGAGGCATCAAAGAAGATACAGGAAGCAAGAATGAGATGGTATGGGCACGTGATGAGGCGAGATGAAGATTATGTCGGACGTAGAGTGATGGTGATGGAGTTGCCGGGTGGGCGAAGAAGAGGAAGACCGAAGAAGAGATGGAAGGATTGTGTTCGAGCGGACTTACGGGAGAAGAATTTGGAGGAGGATATGGTGTACGACAGATCAAGATGGAGGCGACTCACCTTAAACAGCGACCACATATAAAAATGGGATTAATTATTCTGAGGAAGAAGTTAGTGATCGCCTGCATATTGTGAAAAGTGACCGGTTT
This sequence comes from Bathynomus jamesi, assembly GCA_023014485.1. Classification (NCBI taxonomy): domain Eukaryota; kingdom Metazoa; phylum Arthropoda; class Malacostraca; order Isopoda; family Cirolanidae; genus Bathynomus; species Bathynomus jamesi. Next base: position 572,551 of record JAJOZX010002478.1, read on the forward strand.
TACGCAGCTGAGAATATTTTTTTTTAGAATTTAATCTGTTAATGTGACCATACGTTTTTAATAAAACACAATGGTCTTAACAACTTAATCCTCTCCTGACTCATACCTATAATTTTCAGAAACTTATTTCCACAGTTAAATAAACAGAAACTTAAAACAAGTGCGTTTCAGTACAAAAACACATCGTGTTTTGACTATTATTTGAATAATGTTTTTTAGAGGTTAAGCACTTAATTCGAAAAAGTGGATCAGTTTGTTATTTGTTCTCTTCAGAGAAATGGGACTTTCTCTCTAAAGTAACCATCTGCCTGAAGTAACCATTTCCCGATAGTGGCCACTTTAAGTAGGTTCTGCTACAGGGTGGACATAGAGTCTGGAAACAGGATATATTAAGATAATGTTTTTTCTCCGTTGCAGATAACCTACAGTTCAGAGAAAAATGTTCTGTTTCCAAACTTTATGGCCACCTATGAATATTTACAGTATATATATATATATATACATATATATATATATATATATATATATATATATATATATATATATATATATATATACACACACACTGTATATGTTTTCAGTTAAATATTTCCTACTTCTGTTTAATTTCTTTCACAGAATTTAATAAAGGAATCTATTATGTTAAAAAACACAAAAAAAGACCAAAATACTAAATAAATAGTTTAATAAAATAAGCTTTTCTTGGTTGTAATAAATGACCTTCTACAGCGTCTGTTCGTCTGAATGGACGATGATGGATAGGGCGGTTGATGAGGTTAATTTAGCTTTGCCGATATTAATGTTCAATCATGGAAACTAATATCTGGGTAGGAAGGATGTTGGTCATTTCTTGTTTCGCAAGGGAACTTTCCTCCGAAACAACTTCATATATATATATATATATATATATATATATATATTATATATATATATATATATTATATATATATATAATATATATATATAATATATATATATTAGGGTGGCCCTTATTTTTCGAAATTGCAAATTTCACCGTCTCACCCCCTCACTATATTTCATTTGACAAAAAAAAACAAAATGTGCAAAATCTCAAGTAAAATATTCTTATTGGTCCCGCACAAGGACTCAAATTTAGTTAATTATTGAAACATAAAACACGAATTTTTTATTAGCGTTCCATTATAAGGGCAAATAACAGCAGTTAAAGAACAGCATAAACTAAAATAGACATTGACTACTGATTAAGTAGAAACTGAATTGAACTAAACATTTTAGGACTGAAAGCATAGTAAATTTGGCCTAGTAGGGATGGTTGCTTATGAGGCCCCCCTAAATATTAATTGATTTTAATAAAACTTCTTTGGTACACGTTTTATATTAATAGGAAAAAATGCTGGGGTGAGACCCCCAAATTTTGGTTGATTGGGTGGTTCTTATATGTATTTGCTGTTATTTGCCCTTATAATGGAACGCTAATAAAAAATTCGTGTATTTATGTTTCAATAATTAACTAAATTTGAGTCCTTGTGCGGGACCAATAAGAATATTTATAATTAATTGACATTTTGCACATTTTGTTCTTTTGTCAAATGAAATATATTGAGGGGGTGAGACGGTGAAGTTTGCAATTTCGAAAAATAAGGGCCACCCTAATATATACATAATTTAGTGGTGGACCGGATGTCAGTTTTTCAACATCTGCGGATGCGGATCTTTAATTTCAATATCAGCGGATGCGGATATTTAGTTAATCTATCAATATAATATAGAATTATGAATATATGACATAATTTTTCAAATTTCGTGATATTACCATTATGGCAGGCAATGCATAAGAATTAAAATTAATATTAAGTTTTCATTATGATAAAAGTAATAACTTTCTCAAGAGTTTCAGCCACAGAAAATTCAATGAAACAAGTTTCATTCAATTTTCTGTGTTACCAGGTATTTATATTTTGAGGTTTAGATATTTGTTTGTTCATTAATAATTGATTAATACTTTACATGAAATGTGCATGTCTGGGCCTTATAAGCTACTTTATAAGCTAATTTAATTGTAAATTGCATAATTTATTAGAGGTAATATCCGCATAACATCCGCAGTCATAAGTGCGGATGCGGATGCGGACGCAGATGTTAAAAATTAAATGGGTTCTTCACATTTAATTAATGTATTTCAAGGCTCTAAATTTATAATAAAAGAAAAACTATGATTATTATGATTGTAGACAAATATTCCAGGAAAAAATAGAAATCTCGTTTCTAAAAATAAGTGTATTGGTATTCTTACAATGTATAGAAATACTGTATGCTCATCTGTACTATAATTTTATTCAGAGAAAATTTACTATTACGATTTATATTATCGTAGGTGCCATTTAATCTATTTTTAATAATATTTTTTTGTCTGCTGTGAGGGTTTTTTCAACTCATATTATATAATTCGACCATGCTGAATTCGAAAATGACATTGGTTTTCCTCAATGAGGTCAGGTTTTTTCTCTATTGGCCATTTATTATATGTCCAATTTTATCCCCAAATTTATTGATTTTTTTTAGCTTAAACACTGTAGATACGAGTAATATTATAAGAACACTCGTGAAAAATGAAAACATTGTGTGAATAAATACTTTTATTCATACAATGAATATGGAAAAAAGTTTATTGAGGAAGGAATGAAGTTTTTTTGGCTTTCCGTCTGTGTTTTTCTTCGGGCACGTCTCGCTTCAAACACCAGCAATAGTCCGCCAGCATATTGATATCCCAGTTTCCCTGGTACCTCTCTTCCATTATTTTGATATCTTGGTGAAATCGTTCGTTCACCCTGTTCCTCACTATAATCCCCGCAATTTTCAGGAAAATAGTCCAAGTGGGACCACAAAAGGTGCATTTTTATGGACATGCGCGACCCATGAGCTTTGAAAGCTTCCATCAAGTTTTCGACAACGGACTCGTATTCTGGACTTCTACGCTTGCCAAGAAAATCAATGACAACTGATTTGAATGCCTGCCAAGCATTCTTCTCAGTTGGAGTCATTGCGTTTTCGAACTGAGTATCCTTGATCAAAGTTCGAATTTGAGGACCATCAAAAACCCCAGCATTTAGTTTAGCATCAGATATATGAGGAAATTTACTCTCGAGATATCGGAATGCTGAACCCTCCTTATTCATTGATTTGATGAAATTTTTCATCAAGCCCAGCTTAATATGAAGTGGTGGGAGCAAAATTTTTGTTGGTGGTACAAGGGGCACTGAAACGACATTATGCGACCCAGGTTCAAAATTCTCTCTGGATGCCTATTCACGCTGTGCATAGTGCTTCTCATCCGCTCGGCTATCCCATTTGCAGAGGAAACATGGGTATTTCGTGTATCCCCCTTGCATTCCCAATACAAATGCCACAATCTGAAAAAAAATGAAAATATTTAAAGAATTTAGAGAATTTGTTCTATCAGATAAAAAAATCTATGCATTGGACTGTATCACTTCTGTGGGGAAGTTAAGTGTTCTTATACGCTCTCAAATAACCTTTGGAAAAACAACATAGTCAATAGCAATAGTTTACTTATGATATTAGTATTACCTTCAAATCTCCACAGATCCTCCAGTTATGTTGGTCGTATACGAGAGCATCCAGTAAAATTTTCATGTTATCGTAGCTCTCAGTAAGTTGTACGGAATGTGCTACAGGGACTGATGCAACCCTATTCCCAATGTTGAGAAGTACTGCTTTCAAACTTCGTTTAGACAAGTCTATAAATAGCCTCCATTCTGATGCGTTATATGGCAGGCCCAAGGATTCGATTAGCCCCTCAACATTGCAGCAGTACACTAAGGAAGAGGTATTTTCGTGCACTGCAAAAAACTTCCAGAATTCTTCCTCTCGTTTCCTATACCAGGAGAATGTTGTTCCCGGAGCCAGCAAGTTGTCCTCTCAAGTCGTGAGCCCAAGATCTCGGCAGCTAATTTGGAAAGTCCTAAATCCCTGGTAAGATCATTAAGTTTGGTCTGGTTGAGAGGCCTCGGCTCATTTGAAGCGGTATTTTGAGGTATATACGACTGGGACTGGTCATTGGCATTGGTCATTGATTCATCATCAGAATCATCGAAGTCCAGGGTTTGAGGTGGGTCGGGTATTGGAATTCCAGGACCATGGGGTACAGGTCTCATAGCAGAAGGAATGTCAGGGTATACAACAATGTGTTTATTCTTCTTGTTAACTCCTGAAAATAGAAACACAGAAACATGGATATAAAACTTGCATATGAAATAGAAGAAGCATTCAGACAGTGGCGGCTCGTGAGGGAAGGCTGCGGTCTGTAAGATATGAAATAGGTCGCTGGAGTCTGTATATTTTCTTTCTTTTTCATTCATATTGTCCCTTCGGGGACAATATGAATGAAAAAGAAAGAAAATATACAATCATTGGATATGTAAATGTAACTTGTATAACAATATGTATGTGTAAATGTATTTTCTATAACAATATGTATATGTAAATGTATGATTACCATTATGGTGATTATATGCTATATATGGTGAATATTACATTATGGTGAATATTATGTCAAGTTTCATACGAGGATTTCAAAATATTTAAGAAAAATAAATTTATAAGCCCACCTTGAAGGTTTGTCATGCAGAAATAGCAATCTGTCACGTGATCCTTTCCTTCTCTCCAAATCATGGGAATTCCAAAAGGCAAAGATTTCGCTCTGCCTTTGCTCCATCTTCTCAAATTTTCAATGCACGTCTTGCAGCACATATGAGGGCGAAATTTTTGTCCTGGTCCCCTAGCTTAATTCCAAAGTATGCTCTATACATTGTCTTCACAAATTTAGTGATTTGGGACTGGTTATTTGGCATGGTAACCGTCCCACATATGTAGCAGAATCTATTGGGATCATTTTTACACGCTCTATTCATTATGAAATATTTTATCTATATGCCTGAAAAGTAAAAAAATATTATACAAGTGAAACAAGTGATGATAGATGTTACTGTTCCAATTCCGCTTTGACAAAATCACGAAAATTCTATTTTACTTATGAGGCCATAGCCGGATAACCTGAGCTGATTGAGAAAAACGGATTGCAGATTCGAAATCAGCAGGAAAAACTCTCTAAGACTCACTTACAAAACCCTTGACAGCAAAATTGATGCATACCAGTGTTATCTAAACACGCATTTCTCATTCTCCATGGAGTGGGAACGATGCTAGAAATTTGTATCGGACACACACACAGTTAATTCAGTTAATGTTTAATTAAACTTATAGGGAAAACTTATTATGTTAAATAATGAAGATGAATGACAGATTTGGCTGAATAATATCCATCACTTATAATTATCACAGTATTTGCAAAACTATTACTCCCCACAGAATAGAAATTTGGGGGAGGGAAAGACATGTATGAAGGAGGGGTTCAACTAGTCTTTGTCTATCGGATTTTGAAGCGGCTTCATCCATCGCAAATCGTGCATAGTTTTCGTGGTTTGTTCTGATTTTGCTTCTCAAAATGATATAAGAAGTTGCTGTGTTGGGGTTGAATGCGGGTTTACATCTGGGTCGATAAGGAAAGAAGTTCGTCAAGGAAATAAACTCAATGGAAAAAAGTTGACTTTTTCAAAATTCAGCAAGAATACACAAATTAGTTAATTGGTTGGAAAGGGAATTTCATACATTAGTTACAGAGACCTTCGCCTTTTTGACTGGTATCGAATGTTTTATGAATAATTTACTGTAATAAACTATTATAGATTTTAATGTATTGTTGTTTGATACATCTAAGGTCACATGACGGAGAGAACCTACAGGTTTACGTGGTATCCGAACCACGGGTCGCTACATAATCTGGACACAGTGGATAGTTTCCTACCCAATTACGCTCCAGACCATTTCCGTTTCTCATTGTATCAATTTCTCAGAGACACTAGCACCGAACCTCCACTGTCACTTAACTTCCCTGATCGACAGGAAGCATTGTTACGACATTGGCCCTAACTAAAGATTAACCTTAATTCAATACGAAATACTATTGAAACGTTATAAATAATATTAATTATTTGATGTATTCTCGGTCCACACCACGTTTAGGTACATTGGGTGTGCGAGACTGCACCGGTGACACATTCTATCTGCGAGTGTTCTTTGGGTTAGCTTACAGAGGTTCGGTCAGGGTAACACAGGTTACATTAGGTTAGGTTTGGTTAGGGTGGCAAGGTTACATTAGGTTAGGGTCAATTAGGGTACCATAGGTTATATTAGTTAGGCTCGGTTATGTTTTCATATACTGATAATAGTTCTTCATAGATAATAAAGAAAAAAATTTCTTTAGAAGTTATAATTTTGTTTTGAAAATCTTGCAGAAATTAATTTTTCTATTTTTAGAGTTCAAAAAACGAGCTCCGATATTTTTTATATAGTAAATAATTTAAGGATCATATAAAAAATGTTAATGATATTAATTTGTAATGAAAAATAAGTCAAATATTCTGTTAAGCCAAAACAAGGGTACGTCTTTAATTGTATATAAATAATATAAAATAAATTAGTTACCCACACGATGTAAAAAATATCAGAACAAATTTAATAAACGTATATAATTTACTGTACTATCTTAATGTAATAACTTATTTATTTCCTTTTGTAAAGTAATTTTATGTTGTGTTTCAAATATTCTGAGATTAACAAAATATATCGGGCTTCATGTCAATTTGTGTAATTGACTCTACTACTTCTACTACTTCTTTCACCACCTTTCTCTACAAAAAAAAAAAAAAATGGTGTCAATAATCCAGCAGGGTTGAAAGCACCTTAAACAGAAAAAACAAACAAACAAACGTAATTGACTCTGACTTCATAGGAAGTACAGGCTTTTTTTTTCTTTAAGTGAGAATGTATTTGTGGTTCCTTGTCGGTATCTATACTTTTATTACTTTTATGTGGGCTCTTACGTTCTCTTGGTGGGGTTGGTAGGTCTCGGGTTTTGGATTCCCCACACTACAAATAGATTTTGTTCTGGTCGAGCCTATGCATCTGTCCATTTCTAATCTCCCTCTCGTTTCTTTTACTTTCCTTTTTTTTCAACTTTTTTATATTTCCGTTTCTTTTTTCCCAGTCTCTTTTTTTGGCTACAACGACCATATCCCTCCCAGTTTTAGTCTTTCCTCCTAAATCGTTTTCCTCGTGAAGTTGTGATAACCGGAATGACGAGTTGATTCCGGTTTTCAGTCCGTCCAATATGGGAAATTAAGTGTCTAAACACTTAAAAAGTAGTTTTTTCCGTTTTAGTTTTATTGATATACTAAAAAGAGATCAATTCTGGTTGAAAAGGAAAGTAAATTTAGCACTAAGAATAAATAATGTTTAGGAATGATTTAGTACTAACTACTAAAAAAGTTTGTTCAAGTTGAGATTATGTTATTAGAATTAACTGTGTATATATATATATATATATATATATATATTATATATATATATTATATATATATATATACACAAACTCAGAATGGTTTCTGTATATATATATGCCACACTCGTATATGTAGTGTATATATAAGCATATTTATCTTGATTAATTTTTTTTACTTATTTTTTTTAAATATAAACAAATTCTATTAGTGGATTATACTGGATTAAGTTCGGATTGGTAAGCATCTTATACAAAATTAGTTTCACTTATGTTATGCTAGGTTAAGTTAGATTAGTTTAATCTTGGTTAACATTCACTTCACGACAGAATCAAGCAAATTATACTCTTCCAGCCAAATACTGTTACAAAACAATAAAAAATAAATGATTAAAACCAAAATTTTCATTTTCATAATATAAAATAAATTCCCTCCCGTAATTTACTTCCAAATTTGGAATTAAAAGTGAATTAATCCTCTAGTCTCGTCCAAACTTCATTCGAAGTCATAAATATTTTCTTGAAAATTTATTATTAGGCACCTAAAATCGTCTCCAATCGATATAATAACTTAAAGTATTGGCATATTTTCTCATAAAGTACTCTAAGTAGGAGCTAGTATTAAATCATAGCTAAAAGCATAGTTATACCTTACAATTAGACAGCTGACACATAGGAAACGATCGATGCATTTCATTTAAGCACTTTCAGCTTTATTGTAACTTTATAATTTCAGCGCACTGGGGAAATTAATCATATACACAGGTGTGGCTACCGTATAAAACTTCGATATTTTTACGTTCTCGTTTATGGATAGCGACATTTAATAGAATCTAAATAACCTAATTAACTTAACATAACCGAATCTTGCCTAACCTAGCGTGATCTAACCTGACCTAACCTCCATTATATATGTTTCATGATATTTAACGATTTGCAGTATAAAATAAATCTAAAACTATGACGACACCGCTAATATGTCGCTATACACATACATAGCTGTCGCAATGTTTGGTGTGTATCTTAAACAGTGGCGTGGTTTCGTAAAGTAGCAAAGAACACACACACACACACACACACGCGCACACACAGCGTTTAAAATACAATTTCTCATACACACACCCTGAAAAAGTAAAACTTATTTATTAACAAATAGCTCGAATTTAAATTTGCCATTCCTCACCTTCATTTTTGAAGAAATTAAATGAATTACATTCACAGATTTTATGATGAACTTAAAAAAAAAAAAAAAGTTCTTTTATTAACTTTGTTATTTACGTTCAGTTTCTTATTTCGCCTTTTTCGCCTGCGAATCTTTATCTTTTAAAAGGAGATTTTTGCTTCACGACAAATTGGTTTAATTTGTAACAATTAGCTTTGTTAGTTAATCTTTCCAAATTTGAACTCTTTTTAATGAGTAAAGAGAAGTATTTTATTTCGTTCTTCTGCTTTATATTTTAAAAAATTATAAAAATAAAGTGTTGATAATTAAAAGTGATTTACGTATAAAGTTTTAATTAAAGCGGGTTTTATATACAGGGTGTCCCGTAAGTCTGGAACCATAGGATAAAATGTTTTCCCGTTTATGCAAGTGCCCATGATGTCTTTGAGTAAGGAAGAACACATCCAGGTAATTCTGCTCGTAGGAAATCGGAGTCAGAGGGAGGTTGCTGAGGAATTTAACAGATTGCATCCGGACCGCGCGCCGATAACACACAGCTGTGTCGGCAAACTTGCAACAAAGTTCAAGGGAAACGGATCCACAGGAGATAAACCACTCAGTAGACCTCCGAGGACATCCACCGATGATGACACAGCCTCTACCATCCTCGCTCATTTCACAAACAGTCTCCAAAAGTCTCTTCGGCGTTTTTATGGCCGTTTTAAGCATTTTGCCCTATGGTTCCAGACCTACGGGACACCCTGTACCGTATATATATAACCTTGGATATATATATATATATATATATATATATATATATATATATATATATATAAACCTATTAATGGACGAACCTATTAATGGACTTCGAGTTCACGGAAGGAGATGTAATTACGGCCTTATCACAGATGCGAGACAATTCAGCGGCAGGGCCAGACTCATGGAGTGCCACATTTCTGAAGAAATGCAAAGAGAGTATTGCAAAACCGCTATACTTACTATGGAGGAAATCACTTGACACAGGACAAATTCCACTCCCCTTAAAGAACACGAACATTGCCCCCCTATTTAAAGGCGGTAACAGAGCAATGCCCAAAAATTATCGGCCAGTGGCTCTCATCTCACACTTTATAAAGTGTTTTGAACGCATAATTAGAGGCAAAACTACCTATTACCTACAAGAAAAAGACTTATACAACCCAAATGAACATGGCTTCAGGCGGGAATATCATGCCTGTCACAGCTACTAGACCACCAGGAGAAAATATTAGAAACATTGTGTCGAGGACAAAACATTGATGTAATATATACTGACTTTGCTAAAGCCTTCGATAAGTGTGACCATGGAATCATAGCACACAAACTTAAGAATACAGGAATTACTGGAAGGCTAGGAAGGTAGATATTTAATTTCTTGACGCAAAGAACGCAAAGAGTGGTGGTAAACGGAGTTAAATCGGAGGTCTCGGAAGTCGTGAGCTCTGTCCCACAAGGGACAGTATTAGCTCCATTGCTGTTCATAATGATGATTGCAGATATTGATGCAGATTTTAAGGACAGTATTGTATCATGCTTCGCAGATGGCACAAAGATATATAAGGAAATAATGAATGAAGATGACATAGAAAAATTACAAAACGACATTGAAACATTATTCCAGTGGGCAGAAAACAACAATATGAAGTTCAACGAAGAAAAATTCCAACTTCTAAGATATGGTAATAACAAAGAGTTACAGAATAAAAGGTACAAAACTCTGCAAACTAACACTAAATCCACAAGTCAGGAATCTTGGAGTAATAATGTCGTCGGATGCAGAATTCAGAGCGCACTATAAAATCAAAATCACAACGGCTAGAAAAATAATGGGAATCATCTGGAAGAGCTTCCGCAGCAGAAAAACAAACATCATGCTCAAACTATGGAAGAGTCTAGTCCTACCAATAATTGAGTACTGCTCAGTACTCACATGCCCACACAGAAAAAGAGACATTGCGAACATTGAAGCTATACAAAGGACTTTTACGTCTAAGATAGAGGAAACGGAAGGGGAAGACTACTGGTCTCGACTACAATCCCTGGAACTCTACTCTCTTGAAAGAAGGCGCGAGCGGTACACAATAATATATATATGGAAAATACTTGAGGGCTCTGTCCCTAACCTCAGAAATGAAATAGAAATAAACTGGAATGAGAGAAGAGGCAGATTTTGTACGGTCCCAACTGCGGTGGGACTAGGGGGCCATGAAAACGAGGATAAAAAATACCCTCAAAATACGGGGCCCAAAGCTTTTCATTGTCCTTCCAAAAGAAGTGAGGAATCTCCAGCACACCGACCTGAATAACTTCAAGAACCAGCTGGACAGATTCTTTTGCAAAGTCCCTGACCAGCCATGCGTGGCTGGCTACGAGGGCAGGAGGAGATCAGACAGCAACTCCCTCCTTCACCAAATCCCGCAAATGAGGCTGGATGCTGCAGAGGGGTCGACCGCAAGTCGATCCTGAACCGTCGTTCAAACTCAACAAAAGTAAGTAAGTATATATATATATATATATATATATATATACACACACACACACACATATATATATGTATGTATATATATATAAATATGTGTGTGTTTGTATATATATATATATATATATATATATATATATAGTATACACCAACCTCTTTTATTTATACACCAGCTCTATCCTCCTGTTCTTCTTTGCAAATGCGTCGATTACTTTATCGTGAAAATCACAAATCAAATAAATAACTGAACACTCTTAAAAATGCGCTCCAATTATATTTGAATTTGTGCACTTGTGTGGGGGGGGGGAGGAAGGGAATGGGCAGTTGACGAACGACATTAACTTCAATATAACAACTTCACTTTTATTTAATTATAATTAAGCAAACTCTAATTACAATTAGCTTGTATTTCTTCTTCTAAAAATATATTTGGTAATAATTGCCAGTTATTTAGTCATTTAATGCTATAAGCTCATTAATTAAGCGCTTTTAAAGGATTCCGTTAGCATAATAGCAGGAATAATCAACTCTCTAAGTTGCTTCCACGATCCACGTTTTGCCTAAAGAAATGAATGCGTTATGGGTCTGTGTTTCCATTGGTGAATATTTTTTATTCTTTTAAGACATACTATTAATTCATCCCCAAGTATAGCGATAAATAATTTTATTGCATATCATTTATTACATTTATACTATTGTATAAGCAGTGAAATTATCGGTGAATTGATACAATTTTTATAAAACACGAATATAGTAAGTCAAACAAAAGAAGCAATTCTCAAGGTTGCTTCCACTGGCGCCCGTCTCGACGCAACAAAATTATTGCTCTCCCTCCTTTTTCAATGCACTGATTTGGATTTCGAGCTTTTTGTATCACTTCTAATCATTGGAGTTCATTCCACCCATGGACCGAACGCCACTGATATATATATATATATATATATATATATATATATATATATATACAATATATATATATATATATGAGAACGAGAGAGAGAGAGAGAGAGAGCGCTTTATTACATTTTTACTGACGGACCAAACTGTAACTCATCATAGGAATTCATATACACATTTAATTTGTTTAGAAGAGGTATATTTTTTATGAAATTTTACTGATGAAACTTCTCAAATTGAATTTCGCTCCATTTTCCATTAAACTTAAATTGAAATCAGAAGAAAACCAATCATTTTTTGATAATTTTATAGTTGGTTTTGAAGGTAATAATCCAGATTTTAAAGTATATTTAAAGCCATCCAATTTAGAACAGTTTACACTTGCCTTTTTTGGATAGTTTGATAGAGTTTGAAAAGGCACAATTTATGGATAAAGATTGTTCAGAAATATATTTAAACATCTACGATACACTGTTCCGTTGATTAATTTTTCTCAGTATCTCACCAAATATAAATTCTCTAACAAAAAACGTACTGGATCTTTTGAAAATGAAGTACAACTTTTGAAAATAAAATTGCTCTAATTCAAACCCATCCCTTATGCAATGTTTGTAAGATTCATATTTCTCTATAATGAAATTAACGCTGTTGCAAAACCAGTACTGAAATTAAAGTCACTAAATTAATAAAATATATAAACTTACAAAACAACGGAAATTTTGGGAAACCTTTTGCAAAACGAAATACTAACATTTGCAACAACATAAAATTGACAAAGCCACAAAATATTTTGTTAAAAATACGCTTTCTTGAAACTGATTTATTGTATATTTAAATTCATAAGACATAGGTTACATTTTGACCCGTTTTCTTCTTCGTTGTTTTCAGCTTTGAGATAAGTGGTGCAAAAGGAATTATTTCAGTAGATTTAGTTTCTTGGAAACGTTGGCCTCTAATCTATTTTTTCACTTCATCATTATTTTATTTTTAGTTCTGATGAGGAGCGTGCTTAAAATTCGAAAATGTAAATTTTAGCTTGTTTTAATTTCGCAAATGATATACTATATATATATTATATATATATATATATATATATATATATATATATATATATATATATATATATATATATACACTATATAGGCTCTACACATATATATACATATACACACACAAAATGATGAATAAGAGAACCAAAGCTGTTATCATATATCCATATTGCTTTCATCATCAGTGCTAGTACTAACCTGGCACTGATGATGGAAGAAATTCCGAAACTTTTTCCGTAAATTATTGAAGTATGATAACAGCTTTGGTTTTCCAATTTATCATTAAATTGAGGTTCCTTAGAAACAAGACCTAAAATGAAGTTACTGTATATATATATATATATATATTCGTGTGTGTGTGTGTGTGTGTGTGTGTGTGTGTGTTCCACATTACATAACATACATAACTGTTTTCTTCTATTTAGGTGAAACCTGTTTTCTTGAAAGAATGTTGATTTTTGCCTGTAATTACTTAATTACGTTTTACCTGTTTTTACTGAGTTTAAGTTTAATCTTCAGTGACTTTTTCTAAACTTAATTAAAGACGTTTTCTTTAGAAAAGTTTTTTTTTACCGTTGATATACAGAATTTTTTTGTGTTGTTTTGTAAATAAAAAATTTGAAAATTAATCTGTAAAATTACAGTAGTTTCTGTTTTTATCCTTTTAACTAATTTATTTTTCATTTTTTATCTTTAATTTTTCTTTAGCTCAATAAAAATTAGGATCTTGTATATATATATATATATATATATATATATATATATATATATATATATTGTGTGTATATATATATATACAGAGTATATATATGGAAACGTTAGTTGCTGAAACTAAATGGGAAAAAAATGCTTTATCAATAGTTGTTTGTTGTTATATAAAAGACATAAAAACCTCCTTGTCCCTCCCCCCCCCCCTGCAACTCCAACCACCCCTACCCCAAAAAATGCTTTCACTGAAAAAATAAATAAACTGAAAATGTTCCGTTGTTCACTTAAAACTGAGAGCTCTCCTTTTGATTATTCGTTCTGTAAATTAAGTTTATTTTTATTTTTTTTAATTTAGTGAACGATGTGCAATTCTTTTAAAAAAGAAAACGAGAAAATATAAATGACAAAGGGGGCAGACTTTTTATTTTTTTAAATACGAATAAAAACTAAATGAACTTATTACAGTATATTAGTGGAAATTTCTGTTCAAAATATAGGTCAACAATGTCAGGAAGTAAACGATCTTGGCACAAATTCTTTAAAATGAAATAGCTAAATTCCATATGCTCTTTGGCTTCAATGCTTTTTGGCTTTTTTTACACCAAACTACTGCCCAAACCCATTGACAATTAACTTCGGGAAGTGGTGTAACGACATGGCCACGAACGACGCAGCCCAAAAGTGTAAATGAACCATTATGAAAATAAACAGCTGTGACCAAACATTCATTAAAAGTGTGAATGTTTCATTGAAAGTTTGATCAGTCTTATGTTTAGTAGTTCAGAAATTAAGAGTAATTTTAGTTATTTAGCATAAGTTTTAATGCAGTGAATTCAGTAGATACGTTAAGTAACAGGCGCGGAATGAGATCCTATTGTAGATCAAGGGTTCCCAACTTTTTCTGACTTAAGCATCCAGTTCTCCCCACCCCGAAATCACCACGTGACTTCAAACTGAGCCCCAATACAGTTTTCGTATGGAAGTAATAAATCATATTTTTTATTTGAAATTTCCATACCTTTAATTCTTGAATTTTCAATTACTTACTGTATTTTGGTTATGTTAAAAAAAAAATACGTGGTACCCCAAGGAGGTACTTGCAGCATCCCAGTTGGAAAACTAGATAGTAGGACATTTTGTTCATTCTGATGACTATACACTTTTTTATCGACATTTTCTCCGTTTCATCTTCACCAATTATTTGTAATTTCTTTTCACGCTGAAATTACCCCATGTCGTTCAATCCTTAATTTTGCTTAATTTTTTGCTTTATAACTTGATAATTCGTGCTCATGAAATTAAATTTCCCAGTTTACTTGTCACGTATATCATTAGACGTGCGACGCTCGTTAGGCAGTTTTCAGCAAAATAACAATTCATTTAATTTTCTCCTTTTTGTATATATATATATATATATATATATTATATATATATATATATATATACACACACATATATACACTGTGAACCAAAAGTAGGTGGACAGTAGGTTGAATACGGTTTGTGTTATATTATATTATAACTATGGTGTTCATTATAACTATGGTGTTTGTGTTTTATTATATTAAATATTATAACTAAATTTATTTAAATTTTATTTTGTATTATAGTATACAAAAAAATTAAATATGTATTCTCAAAATAAACGTTATCATTTACTGTCCACCTACATTTGGTTCACCCTATATATATGTGTGTGTGTGTGTGTGAGAGAGAGAGAGAGAGACAGGTTGGTTATTTATCCTTCTTAACTTAGGGATTCATTTAGTTTACAGTTTGGTTGATTTTGACGCATGTCGTTGAAGGACCTACCAACGGTACTGTCAACCGAACAGTATGAACAGCAGGTGAACATACACATACATAACATGCACATGCATATATAAAATATATATATGAATATATAAGATGAAGAAGAATGCCAGAGAAAAATAAACATTCTTCAAACTTTAATTGATACCGACGTTTCGGAACACACTTGTTCCATCATCAAGGTTATAAAGATAAAATAACTAATTAAAATACAAATAGGTTGGATTATGCTGCCAACATAAAATAACTTAAAATTAAAATAAAGGAAGAGGATAGGAAAATGAAATGTAAACAACGTTCAAATTACAAAGTTTAAAAAATAAGTGTATAAATAAATAAATACCTTACTTGAAACATAGCACTTCTACCGATGATTTATCAGAAATGAGATCTGGTTTTAATTTGGAAATGAACAATGGTTCCACGATCTTATGCTTAAGATCAGAGTACCAGCGAGTACACCAAAATTAGATTGTGAAATTGGGGGAGTTATTATTATGTGCATGGGTACGTACGTAAGAGTTGAGTGGTTTGCTAAGGGATTGATTTGTTTAAACAAATTTACTTAGGTGTTCGTAAATACAGGATTTTAAGTCTTTTGGTTTTTACCTATATATGACCTCATACAGTGGTCACACTTGTTGTGGTAGAGTATGGAAGACTTAAGAAGTGTAGGAACAATGTCTTTATATTTAAACAGTTGATAAACTGATTTGGATAGGGTGAAAATGACCCTGAAACACAAATGCGGGTAAAATTCTTTTGAGTTATATAATCCGTACAGGGTGGTTCACATGTGTGCGTATGAACTTAGAGCTTTTGGAGGAGTGTATTCAGAAGTACATCTGTTTATTAATTTATTTACTCGTATTTCATTATTCTCTTTTTTTTTTAATTTGTAATTTATCCCCTGAAAGAATTCCCATATTTCCAATGAGGAAAGTCGATTGAAAGACCGCATCTCAAGTGAAGCCATAATTTATAGACCTCCCTATCACATCTTTCTTGTAAACAGGTTTCGAAAGTGTTATATAGATTTATTACTGAAGTGGAAAATTAAATCCAAAAAATTTATTACAGTGGAGTACGATATAAAGAAAAAATATTATTAAGCAAATTGACCGATGTCAGTTTTAATGATTTTGGACTATATTAATCAGGTGTGAGCAATATACGTACAGGGCTATTCAAATTGATTCACCTGATTTCAAATGAGAATATTTTTTAATGTTACAAATACAGAGTGATTTGTGGTACATCAACCAAAAGAAAAACTGTCCAAATTTTGTCTCTCAACTCATAAATGCTCTATGTGACTTCCCCTAGTTACACGAGCAACGTCAACACGATAGTCTAATTCCTCCCATACTCGCTCCAGCATGTCCATTGTCACTGACTCTACGGCAGTAACAATGCGAGTTCGGAGCTCATCCAAAGATGTGGGCAACGGTGGCACGTACACAGTATCCTTAACGTAACCCCATAAAGGAAGAAGTCGCATGGTGTAAGATCCGGCGACCGATTTACAGCTCGAAAACTGCAACACACAAAACACCTTCTGCTGTGCGGACAAAATTTTCACACTGACTGTTTGT
Source organism: Bathynomus jamesi (assembly GCA_023014485.1). NCBI lineage: Eukaryota > Metazoa > Arthropoda > Malacostraca > Isopoda > Cirolanidae > Bathynomus > Bathynomus jamesi. The sequence goes on from JAJOZX010002478.1 coordinate 589,691, forward strand.
TGCTAGACTAGGCCACGGTGTGACTTTGGAGCCCTCTCGCAGTGATCTTGTAAAACTCGGAGATTTTCTCTTTCATGTGGTGTATGCCCAGTTGATGCAAGGTTGATAGGTACGGAAGTATTCTCAGTTGAAATCGGATGAATCATTTTGAATAGCCCTGTAGTATAAATGAGGCCCATATAAAATAATGAGACTCCTAAATTAAGTTTTGAATGAGGATTATATGAAAGGACCGTTTTGCGGACAGTAACTTTCAACTTTGTTGTCATTTTTATTTATTTATTTATTTATTTATTTTGTGTGTGAGATTGTACTGTCACGTGGTTATTTTTATTTTGTTTTCCTAATAACATAATTATCAGAGCAATAAAAAATTACCAGTAATCATAATAATAACAAGGAAAAATTAGCTGATATTTATTAATAGATATAATATATATTAATAGTTAGAGTTACCTGACTTAGATAATAATACTGCCGCAGTACTACAACTACAGGGTGGGGCACGGGAATCAAGTGTTTTTTGAATAGCTAGTAATCGGCCATTAGGAATGGGAGGGGCGTGCGGTAGGTAGCATTCCATTCCTGGGTTCATAGCATTTAACTTTAACTAACACTCACCTTTATCTTTCAGGTGCCATCATGGAGCAGTGGACGTTAGAACACCGCATGTTCGCGTATGATCATTTTGTTAGGAGTGGCGAGTCAGTGACAGCAGTTCAGCGTGCGTTTCGCCGCAGATTCAACATTCATCGAAATGACTCTGTTCCCGCTCGTGACACAATCTTACGTTGGGTTAACAATCTTCGAACAGGAGGCTCAATAATGAAAACAAAACCGAAGGGGCCGCAACGCACTGTGCGTACTCCAGAGAACGTTGAAAGGGTCAGACAAGCGATGTTGCAAAGCCCAGGCCGCTCTGCTCGGAGACATTCAGCTGCACTCGGAATCAGCAATCGTACTGTTAGACGGATTTTGCATGAAGAATTACATTTTCACCCATACAAGTTAGCGATGGTGCAGGAATTGAATGTAAACGATTGCCCCCAACGACTGAATTTTGCACAGGAAATGCTTGCACTTTATGAGCAGAATGAAAACATGATGGTGGTAATGAGTGATGAAGCCCATTTCCACCTTAATGGGGCCGTCAACAATCAAAACTGTCGGTATTGGGCTGCTGAAAATCCGCGACAACTCCATGAAAAACCGCTGCATAGCCCTAAGGTTACAGTTTGGTGCGCGGTGGGAAAGTTTGGCGTCATCGGTCCCTATTTCTTCGAACAAAATGGGGTTACCGTTACCATAACATCTGGGCGTTACATTGAGATGGTGAACACCTTTTTCATCCCTGAGTTACGAAGAAGGCGTATTGCTCGTCGACATTTGTGGTTTCAGCAAGATGGGGCCACGCCACACACCGCCAGAGCGTCAATGGCTGTTCTTCGCCCCCTGTTTCCCAACCATCTCATTTCGAGATTTGGTGACATTGCATGGCCCCCTCGGTCCCCTGACTTGTCCACATGTGACTTCTTTCTATGGGGGTACCTCAAGTCACGTGTCTACGAGGACAAGCCCCGTACATTAGATGCATTGAATGAAGCGATCCGTCAACAAATCATCCAAATCAACAGAGACCTGCTGGGAAGAGTGGAGGCCAATTTTCGTAAACGCCTTCAACAATGCGTCGACGGCCAAGGACATCATATGCCAGATATAATTTTCGGTACATGATTATTATGACATGAAATGCTATGTTCTTACGAATGTTGTTCTACCAATATATTTTCTTTACAAAAATAAATATCATTTTCCTGATTATTCCAAAAACACTTGGTTCCCGTGCCCCACCCTATACTACTAATATAATAATAGTAATAATAATAATAATAAACTCCACAATACTAACAGCAGTAAGAACAACAGTATTAATAGGGAACAGTTATATTTATAGTTCGTTGTTCATAGTGTCGTTTTAGTGGATGACAAAGAGAATTATCTACGGTAAGTTAATAATAATAATAAATAATAATAATAATAATAATAATAATAATAATAATTAACAGTTATATTATAGTTGGTTATTCATAGTTACACTTGTATGTCTATAGTGATTTGTATGAGAGAAGGAGGATCAATTTTATTGAGTTCTGAGGTAAGAGAGGTACAGTAAGAATTACCGGTGTTAGATAGGGAGTTGATCCTGTACCTCGCGGAAATAGTTCTTTTGGTCTGTTTTACTATTAATCTGTCTTTTTTGAGCGGTTTGCGATTTTTTTTACACAAATAATTCCATTACGAATATAGCTTGAGTGGATGTAATTTGGATGGTGTTGCTTTAATTTTAGATCTTTTATCAATCGATCATGCTTAAATTTTGTAAAGTGCGGGTTTTCTTTATATATAGTGAGATACTATTTAATTTTTTTTTGTCGGCACTTTTAATGAGGAACTTGATCGGCTTTTTTGTGGTATGATTTGGTTTTCCTAACCTGGTTACTTCCGTGATGACATTTTGGTTGACGGAGTAGTTGAGATGGGACTGAAGAATTCCAGTTACTATCCTTTTGAAATAGTCGTCTTGGACTTCTGGAGGTTGAGCGGGACCACTAATAACCAAGGTATCTATGTGTTTGTCTTGAAGGAAATCCTCTAACTTTCATTGTTGATCACTTTCTTTTATCTGTACATATATAATCCACTTTTTGTTTTAATTCGAAGATCTCTTGTTTTAGTTTTGAAATCTGTTCATCAATTTTGTGAGGACATTGTTCAGTGTTTCACTACCCAGGATCGCTGTTAAGAGCTTAATGATGGACTTTCCCTCTGTGCTCAGGGAGTTCAGGAATTCTTGTTCTTTATAGAAAAAATGGAAGATATTTGCATTGCCTCGTGATAATACTGTAAAAACAATGCCGCTGCCTCGGGAGGTATCTCTAGTTCCGTTATCCGTTCTGGGGTAGTGTTCTTTCCCTGTTGAGAGGCTTTGAAGTGGCTTGCTTGTTATTCGTTTTAGGGTGTCAATTTTTATATATATTTTTTGTTGGCTTCATGGAGGATAAATTTCTTGTATTTCTGCTTCTATTTGGCACGATGAGGAGTGACTTACGATCGGGAGTTAAAAAGGGATGAGTTAATCGGTATGTAATCACTCACGACACCGGAGCTTTGTGGAGAACACGTCCGCTTTGTGCGGAGGTCAGAATAATAACACGCCTAAAACTCTTTCTCTCTCTTAGACTAAAAAATCTGCTATATGAAACTGGAGCGCATAAAACCCCAAACCCTCAAAGTAGCTCGTTTTTTGAGTTGTTGCTACAATATTTTGTTAATTTCTGTTGCATGTTCCTGTCAACGACTGACTCGTCCTCTCGCACTACAAATATTTTCTGAGCATGTAACTTTGTTCTAATAAATAAAATTTCAAATTACTAATATATTTTGCAGTTCCTTCAATCGTAAGAAGGAAAATTATTTTCTCTCTCATCTCTCATATACATATATTTGTATGCAGGAAGGGGGGGGGCCAAGACAAGGGGCGGACAAGACCCCCTATACGGAGATAGCAAATGAGTGGGGTAAATTCTTAGAAGCTGTTTTATAAAGAGAGTGTATGTGATTTTTCCATTTACCTGTTGTACTATTAATATATTAGCCAAATAGAACATTAAATAAATTAAAAATAAATAAGTCACTACTCTCTCTCTCTCTCTCTCTCTCTCTCTCTCTCTCTCTCTCTCTCTCTCTCTCTCTCTCTATATATATATATATATATATATATATATTATATATATATAAAATTATTTTTCACGAAAGTAACACGTTCCTGAGGATGTCATTAGACGAAAGCGCTTGAGCACCATTTTGTGTTTCCTTTCCTTCGTGGTTTTATTCATCATATATATATATATATATATATGTGTGTGTGTGTGTGTGTGTGTGTGTATGTATGTATATATTTGCCAAATGACTGTGGACAGTGAAATGCGAGTCCTTCTGGCATGTTAGTTGAAGGTAATACATTACACTGTGTAACACTGATTCTGTTTATACAGAATTTTTTATGTTTTTATATGCATTTGTTGGCGCTGAGTCCAAATCAGGTCTTGGTTTGTGTGTATTATCAATGGTTTCAGAGATAATCCATTTTTCATGTTTTACCAGTATAATGTTATTATGGGCGCAGCAATATCAGAATAATGAATTGTTGAGAACAATCCGGATGTTCGTTGACAGTTTCTTGCTCTAGAAATTGCCCGAAACTTCCACTGTGCTATATAAAGAAGAGCGCAGAGTCTGAGAAGTCAGTAAGTGTGAGCACACAAAAAAGCAGGTTGTTTGTCTGATGTTTGTCTGATGGTTACCAGCACTGAAGTACTGTGTTTCTGTGCTTCTCTGTGCTGACGATTTGAGTGTTATCGATCCTTTTTTATTGCGAACATTATTTCAGTGCTGTGAATACATCTTTTTTCTGGAATCTGGAATCTGTTGCAGATTTAATAACTCTTCTCTCTATATCTGCAGGTTATGATTAATGTAGTACAGTTTGGTAAAGAGAATGACAACTAGAGCTTGTAAACACTCGCCGGATATATTCTGCTACGTTTGTGGGTATTACATAGGCCCCAAGCAAGTATCGCACAAGATTGTGAAAGGCACCAAGTTCTGGATCGCGTATCGGCTCTATTTTGGTATGCCTATGGGTAACTAAGATAAGCCCTGGGCACCCCATGTGATCTGTGGAAGCTGCCGCTCCACACTTGAAGGGTGGCTGCGTGGAGTACGCAAGGCAATGCCCTTTGCGGTACCCAGAATATGGAGAGAACCAAAGAGCCACCACGACGATTGCTACTACTGCATGGTAGATTGGTAGATGTTTCTAAGTACAGGACAGTTAAAGGAAGGCAGACTCTTCAGTATCCAAGCATAGCGTCGTCCATAGCTCCTGTACCACATGGCGAAGGTCTTCCAATACCACGTCCAACAAAACAGGTATCTATCCATTACTTTACCTTCTGTATTTACAGACTGTGGGTCATTATGTGTCGATTTTTCTTAGTGCTGATGCTCTTCTACATATATAGCTATGCCTATATTTTGTTTCTTTGCTTTGCAGGTTGAAAATGAGGATGCAGCTAGCTCATCTGAGATGTCGGCTGGTGAGGAGAGTCATGATGAAGAATATACAGTAACTTTCAGTACAAACCCTCACTTTCCAAATCAGAGGGAATTGGACGACTTAATTAGAGATTTGGGTCTGACGAAATCAGGGTCTGAGCTTCTGACCTCCAGACTCAAAGAGTGGAATTTGCTTGGAGAAGACTGCAAGAGCACTGTATACCGAAAGCGGCATGAAGAGTTTGCAAGGTTCTACGATGTCAATGGCTCTCTCTGTTATTGCAGCGAGGTTAATGGTCTATTCACAGCTATTGGGTTAACACATATACCCTCAGAGTGGCGCCTGTTTATTGACAGTTCAACTAACTCAGAGTTTAAAAGCTGTTCTACTCCACAATGGGAACAAATATCCATCTATACCAGTTGCACAATCTGTTCAAATGAAAGAGGACTATGAAAATGTCAAACAACTGCTCACTCAAATCAGGTATGAACAATATAACTGGGACGTGTGTGGTGATTTCAAAATGGTTGGTTTCCTGCTAGGTTTACAAGGAGGGTTTACTAAATATTCATGTTTTCTTTGCCTGTGGGATAGCAGGGCTTCAACTGAGCACTTTAAAACAGTTCAGTGGCCTTCACGTGAAGGACTGCAACCAGGAAAGTACAACGTACTCAGGGAACCTCTTGTGAAGCCTGACATAGTTCTGCTACCACCTCTCCATATTAAGTTGGGTCTATTTAAGCAGTTTGTAGCTGCGTTAGATTTAGGAGGGGAAGTTTTCCAACAGATTCAGGTCATGTTCCCTAAATTCTCTGAGGCCAAAGTCAAGGCTGGCATCTTTGTAGGACCACAAGTCAAGGCGCTATTGAATTCAAAGAACCTTGAAGCCAAGATGACTCCGATCGAAAAAGAGGCTTCGTGAGCTTTCCGTGATGTGGTTCGTGGGTTTTTAGGCAACCATAAAGCACCAAACTATAAGGAGTTAGTGTTAAACTTGATTAAGTGCTATGGCAAAATGGGGTGCCGTATGTCTTTAAAATTACACTACCTGCATTCACATCTAGACTTTTTTCGTGATAACCTGGGCGATGTGAGTGAAGAACATGACGAAAGATTCCATCAAGATATTCAAAAGATGGAGAAAAGGTACCAGGGCCATTGGGATGCTTCCATGGTGGGAGACTACGTATGGTCGCTGATCAGAAAGGATAAGAATGTTCATACGCAGAAGTCGCGTTCTTCAGTGCATTTTTAAGGAACGCACACTGCATAACGAGGCTTGTTATTCTCTTATCAGTTCTCCTCATGATATATATTATATCCTTTGCACCATTTTGGGTTTGCCAAACAATTTTGGCTCAATAAACATTAATTTCCAATAGTGTTTTTATTTTCAGAAAATATTTATGTTAGCCTTCTTTATATAGTTTGCCATATGAAAAGTGTGATAACCTATATTTTTGAAACGGTTGATGATAGAGCAAAACTAATATCATTTTTGGAATCAGCGCCCCGAAATCATTAAGAAACGACAGAAAAATCACAATAAACATGAAATTTTTCAAATTTGTTACCCAGTGTTGTCGATCATCAAACAATTAAAGCCAACATTGAAGGAAATGTAACTCGGAAAATCATGGGTGACCAATGGAACAGTTGGCAGCGCTTTGGATGCACGAGTGATTACTTTGAAGATTGCAGAAAATATTCCTTGCAATTGAAATTCCAAAGGGTAAACAGGGAATTAATTTAGATAAAAAACGATCCTATGGTAAAACTGCTATTTGGCGAAGCGTTAATAAGGTTGTTTTTGGTAGAGTGCAATAAATATAAATTTGATTCTAGCAACATGCAAGGATGTAGGTTTCTATTTTATGAGCTAAAGGGAGTAACAAAATTCCTTACCGGTTTCGGAGGATTAAGAGAAAAATACTTTGATCAATTTAAAACGTGACAAACTTTAACAACAACAACTAATATTCTTTCTTTGTATTTCCAACAGTAATTTATTACGATTTTTAAAGGAACTCATTATTCGGCCAAACAACTCTTTGTCACTCTTGATGCTTTACAAATCCTCTTTGAACACTCTGACCAAATGTTCTCATAAACTTCGTTCTTGGCCTGTTCGAATATTGTAGAGAGCTACTTCAGCTCGTCTTTGACTATTACACCCAAATTTTTGCACGGAATTAAATCGAGTAAGTCTCCTGGCCATCGTCTAAGTTTAACATAAATTATTGCTACATTGATGTCATCTGTCAAAACTACAGAAAAAATCCCCCAAAACAGGTAAAGAATTTTGCTATACCCTTTGGTAAGGATAGATTTGCTGATTTTCTAGTCTCTTTCCGCAACTGCTACCACGGACAGAGCACCTTGCCAACATAATGCAAGAATTAATAATTCCTGACATACATTTGCTTCCTCAGCAAGTCCCGGAAGAGGAATCACGTGCCCTGGTACTACTTTTGACTTCGGGCCCCTTTACCACCGATCACCTCCTTCTCTGTCTTCTCCATGTCTACATATTCCATTCCATTGTCCTTGTTCTAAATTCTCTATGGCATGGAATCCATGCTTCATGGATTTTTAACTCTTTACAGTTTAAAATGACAGTCTAGTTCTTACACACAACTGTAAGAAACGAAAAAACAAAGAGTATTTTCAGAATGAAAGACAAAAAAATAAGTATAGTGGAAACGTAAAATAACTGAAAGAAACCATTAATTTTTCAGTTAGTGAAACAGGCGTTGAAATCGTGAAAATAATCAAATATTGAAATGAAAGTGAATGAGTGAGATTTGGATCTAATATAAAAAACATTTTTTACCTTTCATGGCAGTAAAGGAATCAATAACGTCATCAAAATCAATCTTTCTTGTCACCTCACTTTCAATGTTTAAAATGGTTAAATCAACCAAACTCTCCTGGCGCATAGTGCTTCCCAAGTGATTCTTGATAAACTTTAGCTTACTGAAAGACCTTCCAGCCGAAGTAGTAGTTACTGGCGCAAAAGTCAGGAACCATAGGCACATTTTATTAAATTATAATATATGTTCGAATTGGTGGCCTTCCAATTGGAGACACTTTCTGACGCGTTGAATAAATGATGTTTGAACATTCCTTAACACCTTGGTACTGATTTTGGCACACTCAGATGTGATTTTATCCTTTAGAGAAGGTATGGTTCTGGGTCGATCAGCATAGACTACTGACTTGAGATGGTTCCACAAGAAAAAGTCAAGAGGCGTGAGGTCTGGAGACCTAGGTGGCATTCGACGGGCCGTCCTATCCACTTGCTTGGGAATATGATAATAAAAACCCACTCTAATAGACAGAGTTTATTTCCACAACAGCTTCGATGCCCACTGGCATCCTCTTCGGGTGGCTACAGGAAAACGAATGAACCAAAAAGCAAGAGGGAAAAACAGTCCAGGGACCATTAAGAAATTCGCACCTAGGTTAGATCCCGTTCACCCGACACCGGAATGGCATTTTTTTTTATTATTAAAGGGACCCGCTTATAAGTACATTCGCACAAATTTAAAACTACCTTCTTGTTCAATACATACAGATTCTATCATTTTATTTTTTTACATAATTATTACATTTATTATTACATTGATAATTACATTGTTGTTTATTATACAGAAGTTATAAACCGAAAAACGAATGAAAAGGCGAGGAGGAAACAATCCAGAGACCATTAAGAAATTCGCACCTAGGTTAGAGCCCGTTTCCCCGACACTAGAAGGGTATTTTATTAAAGGGTCCTGCTTATAAGTACACTCGCACAAATTAAAACTAGCTTCTTGTTCTATACCTACAGATTCTATTATTTTGACATAATTACTGCATTTATTATTACATTTACGTTTTTTAACATTTATTATTATTACCTTTACACTTATTATTACATTTATTTTATTACCTTTGTTATTACATTTATTGCATTTACATTTATTTCCAGATTTGCTGGACATTTGGAACATTTGGAACATTTTTAAGGATTTAAAATATCCTGAGATGGTTTATCAGAAAGGTGTATTTTAAAGCCATAAAATCTTTTTATGCCCCTCGGGAACCTTCAGTTAACCAAAAACAAATGTGAGTTTGCCTTACATTGCCGGCTTAGAAAGAGTAAAACCGTTGACGAAAGATTTTAAGTTTGCTTTGGCGTTCAAATATTCGTCTATGAAAAGTAAATTGGTTAGGAATAACGTTGCAAAACAGGAACAAGCCTGTGTCTACAGCATTCCCTGTAAAAGTTGTGATTTAGTATACGTGGGAGAAACTGGAAGAAATATTGAAACCCGTATTAAAGAACACAAATATGCCTTCAGAAGTTGTAATACTAATAATGCCATTTTTTATCACGCCAGCCAAAATGATCATGCTATAGGTTGGGAATCAAGTAAGTTACTTTAGAAATGCAATAATTATGCCAAACGAAAAATAATAGAATCTGTATGGAGAGAACAAGTGGATAATTTTAATTTGTGCGAAGGTACTTATAAGCTGGACCCTCTAATGAGATTCTTGGTCAAAAAATCCCTTACGATATCGGGTGAACAGGTTCTAACCTAAGTGTGAATTTCTTAAAGGTCTCTGGATTGTTTCCTTACTCGCTTTTGGTTAATTCGTTTTTTCGGTAAAATGTAAATGGAATAATAAACGTAAATGTAAATGTAATAATGGAAGTAATAAATGTGGAAATAAATGTAAATGCAATAAATGTAATAACAAAGGTAATAAAATAAATGTAATAATAAGTGTAAAGGTAATAATAATAAATGTAATAATAAGTGTAAAGGTAATAATAATAAATGTTAAAAAACGTAAATGCAATAATAAATGCAGTAATTATGCCAAAATAATAGAATCTGTAGGTATAGAGGAAGATAGTTTTAATTTGTGCGAATGTACTTATAAGGGACCGTTTAATAAAATACCTTTCTGGTGTCGGGGGAACGGGCTCTAATCTAGGTGCGAATTTCTTAATGGTCTTTGGATTGTTTCCTCCTCGCCTTTTCATTCGTTTTTCGGTTTATGATTTCTGTATAATAAACAACAATGTAATTATCAATGTAATAATAAATTTATAATTTCTGTAATAAATAATAATGCAATATTAAATGTAATAAATGTTATAATAACTTTAATAATTATGTAAAAAAATAAAATAATAGAATCTGTATGTATTGAAAAAGAAGATAGTTTTAAATTTGTGCGAATGTACTTATAAGTGGGTCGCTGTAATAATAATAATAATAATAAAAAAAAATGCACTTCCAGTGTCGGGTGAACGGGATCTAACCTAGGTGCGAATTTCTTAATGATCCCTGAACTGTTTTTTCCCTCTTGTTTTTAGGTTCATTCGGTTTTCTGTAGCCACCCGAAGAGGATGCCAGTGGGCATCGAAACTGTTGTGGAAATAAACTCTGTCTATTAGAGTGGGTTTTTATTATATTTTGACCTTCACGTAGAAAAGTGAATTTTTTTTTGCATTGCTTGGGAATGTTTCATCTAAAGAGCTCCGGACGATGGTTGCGAAATGCGGTGGTGCACCATCCTGCTGAAACCAAATCTCGCCCGTTCTGCGAATGGAATGTCGTCCAGTATGGGCATTAGAAATGTTTGCAGTATATGCAGATATGTTTCACCTGTTACATTGCCGTCGAAAAAGTACGGACCAATTAACCGAACCCCCAGAGAGCAGCCCACACCATAATTCGTGGATTGAATTGCACATGTCCTTCCTCCATCCAGTGGGGGTTCTCATTGGCCCAATAGCGTGCATTATGCCTGTTGACACGACCGCTGAGGTGAAATATCGCTTCGTTGCTGAACTTGATACTTCGTTGAAGCTGTCGATGTTGTAGAAACCACTGACAGAACTCTACACGACGGTCTGTGTCGTCACCGTGCAGTTCCTGAACAAGTTGGACTTTGTAGGGGTGGAAAAGATTTGTTGTAAGAATTCGTTGAATGGATTTTCTGGAGACACCCGTTTCCTGGGATAACTTTCTTAAGGACTTAATGGGGCTGTTTTCGAGGTGATTGAGTACCGTTAATGATGTTGCTGCATCGGTTGAACTTTTTGGCAGGCCCTTATGCGGCCGATCATGAATACTTCCCGTTTCTTTGAAGCGAGTGAACAGTTTTCCAACTGATGCCTGAACAACTGGCGGCCTCTCAGGGTGTTTGTCATTAAAAGCAGTAGCAACTGATCGGTGTGTTACCACGACTTGTATACATTAAAACTATCTTCACCCGTTCATCTATTGTTAATTTCTGTGCCATAGGTTCAGCAATAAATCTGAAAAGAACAAAACATATATTAAAACACAAATTATTAAAATGTGCCTATGGTTCTCAACTTTTGCGCCACCCTGTATATAAAGCAATGCAAATGTTGGGAAAGAGTCTCTCTAACTTCAAGTATAGGAGGAGATTGTAGACACTAATCACACAGGGAAGTACTCCAGATTGGGGGGGGGGCGACGTTAGGCAGGGCACAGAGAGTGCTGGCACTCCCGTTTCTCCTGTCAATTTCCTTTTTAGCTGATCTTTTCCAGTGTTTCATCTACCCTGTGAACAGTCCAGCATGTTCTCAAACACAGACTTCTCCCTCTAGTCTTCACTACACATACATGCAATTTACACACTACACAATCTTTTCAAATTATATATATATATATATATATATATATATATATATATATATATATATATATGAATAGAAACGACGTAAATAAGGAGCGTCTCTGCACACGTCGTTTCTATTCATTTATATACTGCGTGGTCATTGCAGTTAAATGCATATATATATATATATATATATATATATATATATTATATAATATATATATATACACACTGTATATACTGTACAATAATAATAAATAATAATAATAATAATAATAATAACGGTATCATCAGCATCAGAGACTTTGATTTCGTGTCTCTCTTTCTTATAAAGGGGAGCAGGGCTGAGATCGGTTAAAATCAGTTATTTCAATAAATTCGTATAAAATGCACAAATCGTGGACAGAGAGATGCTAAAATATTCTCAGGAAAATGGTTGTCGAGTTGACGAGAGCCCATTAAAATGGTGGAAGTCAAGACGGAATGACTGCCCAACATTGAGCCACTTTGCAAGGCGATATTTGGCTGTTCAAGCTACATCAGCATCGTCTGAACGATTATTTTCGGTTTTCGGACTTGTATTTGAGAGTCGACGCATGTCGCTTGAGAAACAAACAGCAAGCGCCATCATATTTTTACATGAGAACGGGCAGTAGTTAAATTTATATCGATGCCTGTTGTTGCATCTCCAGGTCGCAGACATGGGCGTAAGTATCGATTTCATTGCATTTAAATGCCAAATACTTCTAATAGGAAGTAAATTTATTGTGTGAGGAGTTTCTAAATAATTATGCAAAAGAGTATATTGATTATTGATCCGTATGCACTGCCTACAACTCATTCATTGACTGCATGCCACTGATATATATATATATTATATATATCTACCGTATACAAATTAACCTAAATTAACCGATTTTAACCGGTTAACCGGCATCCTGTTAACCGGTTAAATGAAAATTTTAACCGCTCACAGCCCTGAAGGGGAGCATTTTTGCGGACGTCCATCCGTTGCTTCCCTTTCTACATAAAAAAAAAGATAAACAATTTGCCCATACATTATATATCGTTCTCATTACTTTACTAAAGTTTAATATTAAATAAGATGTTACTTTAAGTATAAATATCGAGACGAATAATAATTCAATGAATAAAGGTAAGTTAAATTACAAATAATTTATCCATATCATTTATTGTTTTCATTAATTTATTAAATATTTATAATCAGTTAAGATGTTAAGGAATAAATATAGAAACAAGTAATGAATAAAGAAAGGACAACTTATGGATCACCTGAAGATCAGGGCCCCCAGCCTCTTTAGTTAGCTTTATAAGGCTAACTAACGAAAATATCACGACCTAACCAAACCAATCGTTAGGTCAACTGTACACCCTTGACGATTGGTTCGGTTAGGTTCCAGGGTTCCAGCCCTGGGCCCTGGTACTTTGACACCTCATGTACCCTCTCTCCCAGGCCCTGCTCCTAATTCTCCGTTTCTAAATCTAGTTGAAAACTACATATATATATTTGAGTTCTTAAAGATCACTTTAAAAGAAGACTTTGCGGCTTCAATTTAAATCAAGAGTAGAAATCATTCCACGATATACCTGCTGAAGTAGCTGTAGAAGGTAGATATCTGAAATTAAATTAAGTTAGTTTTTCAACGATTTCAATAGTTTTGTTAACTGTTAAATAAATTTTCGAAATCGTTAGTTTATATATAACCTATGCTTATATGTAACCTTATATATAACCTATGCTTATATGTAACCTTATATATAACCTTATACATAACCTATGTCAAATGAAACCCTGTTTACTAGTCACTTTTAAAAATTGTCGAAAGGGAAGGGTATTATTAAAACGGCGAACATCGATTATAGGCATGTCCATCATTCTCACAGGAATAAATAATTTTAGAATCAGAAAGCTTTGACTATGTCAACTGCAGCCTGTCACTATCATTTGTACATTGTTGAAAATAACTGAAGTTTATAAATGACAGAAGTAATCCGAAGTGAAATGCTTTCAAAATTATATGGTGATTAACAATACACACACACACACACACACACACACACACACACACACACACATATATATATATATATATGTGTGTGTGTGTGTGTGTGTGTGTGTGTACATATACATATATACACACGGTGTGTATATATATATATATATATATATATCATACATATATAAATATCTTGGTTTTGCGTCTAGGCTACCCAGGCTACCCATTTATCTACCAACCAATTTTTATTGTGTGGAGGATGAAGAGCTGGGTTTTGCTGCGCGCCGCCTGCCGTCACTGTTTCTTGATGCCGGGGCCGATGTAGTCAGCGATGCTAACCACTACACCACGAGGCGCATATATATACATATATACATACACACACATATATATACACAGTACATATATATATATATATATATATATATATATATATATATTAGGACTACAGATATCCACCATATAATATCTGTATTATATTATTATATACATACGTTATTATATACAGAAAATGCGTCGATTTAGGTGCCCATTAAAAGGACGCTATAATAGCAATTTTATACAAACGCGAATAAATATTTTCTTTATTATCTTGTAGGAGTTATTAAACAAAGCAACTGAAACTTGTATCGACATCAATCTCGAGTCAAGAGGGGCGGAGAATAAATTACAGTGAGCATTCGGACCGAATTTCCTGTTTATGAAGAACGTGAACGTACTTCAAAGAAACTGAACAAAAGTCCTTCAAAAGAAACTGAAATTCCCGTAAAAGAACGTTGTTCAATTACTTTACTTAACTTCCATTTTATGAGTTTTCTTGGAAGTAAAAGACAAACTACCTTTAGAACATCATATTTTGTTGTTAATTCGAAGTAACGTGAACGGGACATAAATTTAGGTGTGAAGTAAAGAGAATAATAAAATAAATGTCGTTGAATAAAAAACAAATAAATATACCGATTTATGCTTAAAATCAACAGTTTAGTTATCTATTTGATAACGAATCTAAATGGTTTGTTCAACCATGCTTATTATTTTCCTGGTAATAATCTTACAATGTTTAGCGCAATAGGATTAGTTGATTTTAGCCTTTTGTGTTGGTTGTCAAATAATTTGGTTGATGCAACCAAATATTTTTCCTGTGTACATTGAAAATGTTAAGGTTGGTTGATTTTACTCTTTTGGGTTGTTATCAAATAATTTGGTTGGCGCAACCAAATATTTCTCCTGTGTACAATGAAAATATTAAGGCAAAAAATTGGAATGGATAACTTTTTAAATTAATGCTAATAATTTAATGAATATTTATTCAGTTGGCTGTCGGTTGGTTGGTCTTTATTCCTCCTCCGCTCCCCACACAAACATTTTCAAACTTTTAAGGGATAAGTGAGATAAATACTGAAAGTCTCTTTCGTCGGCTGGAGGAACTTTTGAAACGCCATTTCTGCCGGGTAAAGAATAAAGACAATTGACATTCGAGTTTCCTTTGTTGCGTGAACTTCTGCACCCCCTCCTACACCCTACACCCACTTCCCCAAGAGTAAAAGAACAAAAGAGATATAGAAACTGAACATTCAGTGTTTTATGCTCTTCAATAATATACAAGTTTAAAAAAAAGGGGCCCCTAAAACGAATTAACACATTTTTGGGAGTAGGGAATACGGAGGAAAGTATTCAGCTCGTTAATCGTGCGAATAATTTTTCAAAATTTTAAATTTATACATAGCGGGGAAAAAATATAATTACTCAAACTAAATGATTGCGGTGAAAGGCGGTGAGAGGCGGTGAGAGCCATTATTAAAATTTTTTATTTTTTATTTTCATTTAAAGCAAATGACCTGAAATTAATGACATAATATATATATATATATATATATATATATATATATATATATATATAAGCACACCGGACAAAAAATTAGTCACCCCTCTCAGAATGTACCTAATAACGTGTGACGGCGCCTCTGGCCTTGATAACCGCACGAATCCGGCGAGGCAGAGACTCTACGAGGTTGTGCATGTACTGAACATCGATTTGCTGCCACTCGTTCATCAGCCGGTCCCGAAGTTCCGCCAGAGTCCGTGGGTGTCTATTCCTGCGCTTCACTTTCTGTTTCCAGCCTGAACAACACCTTCGACGCACTCAGGATTAAAGGCTTCATTGGACCTGCGATTTACTCGTCGCCTCCCATCATTGGAGAACAAACAAAAACGGGACTCATCGGACCAAATTACACGTTTCTAATCTGCCGCAGTCCAGTTTTTGTGCCTCTGAGCCCATTTATAACGTGCCAACTTGTGACTTGCAGTTAACAGCGGCCTCTTCCGTGGTACCCTGCTCCAGATGTCCATCGCATGCAGTTCTCGTCGCAATGTCCGTTCGGAAATTGGTCGCTGGAGAACCTCATTGGTTTCTTGGAGCAATTGTTCTCTGGTTTGAAAACGATTTGCAGTTACTAGACGAGAAACATGGCGGCGGCCCCTATTGTCGAGAATTGTTTTCCGGCCACAGTTACGCCGTCGATTGTCAGTTGATTGCGAACTACACCACTCTTTGTAAACTCGCTGGACAGTACGCGTTGACACACCAACAAATTGGGCTACTTCAGACATTTTGTGTCCGTGGGCTCTGCCAAACACGATGGCTCCTTTTTGCCACTGAGTAACGTCTGCCTCACGACCCATTTTGCAGACTATATCCAACACACACTTTGTTCTTCACCACCTCACGAAACAGATCTGATCCTGTGTGCTACGTCACCGCTACTTGTCACTTACCAATGCTACATCAGCGCCCTCTGTGTGACCTTGAACTTCCTACTATCGGTGCTATTAGGGGTGACTAATATATATATACAGGGTGTTTCATGACATGTGAGACGCACTTTCAGGATGGATTCAGGACCTGAAAACAATGAAAAATTTTATATAAACATATGCCCGAAATCGCTTTGTTTCCAAGTTACAGCCTGTTTTGTGTTCCAGCAATTCTTTTCGCAAACTGTTTACAAACACTGCTTGCCAACAATGTTTGTGAGTGTGTACGAGACTTATTTCATGTATGGCCTTGCCGATTGTAATGTTTCGTACACTGTATGACATGTTTCAATATCGTTGAGTGTAGAGCCATCAGTCAGTCAGAGGTGCATCGCGGTTTCGCTGTTCGTATTCGTAACTTCTTAGCGTGAGTGCAGTCCAGTGAAAAAAAAACTTAAAAGTTTTTGTGCTATTTAGTGATACTGTGCATTTAAAGTGAGAATGGAGGCTTATAACAAAGCAATGGCAGACATGCATCTCATGTATGGACTTGCCGAATGTAATGCGGCCGCAGCAAGACGCCTGTATGCGGAAGGGTTTCCGAATCGCCGTCTACCAGATAAAACCTTTCAGAGAATAGACGAGCGTCTTGGTGTTACAGGATCATTCAACAAGCGAGTTTCAGATGGTGGTAGACCAATCAGCGCCAGAACTGTTGAGTTGGAGGAGCAGGTCCTGAGTCGCGTGGAGGAACATCCTGGTGTCAGCACCCGAAGGATAGCAGCAGCAGAGGGTTTAAGATACACAACTTTGTGGAGAATTTTACGGGAACAACAGCTTTAAATATTCATATCACATTCAGAGAGTACAAGGCCTTACTAAAGCTGATTTCCCACCACGAGAGGCTTTTTGTACTTGGTTCCTTCAACAGTGTGCTCGCGATCCTCTTTTCCTATCCTTCGTGTTGTTTTCTGATGAGGCTGCCTTCAGAAGAAATGGCGTGATCAATTTTCACAACACTCATCACTGGGCCGAAGAGAATCCGCATGCCATCATCCAATCAAGGCACCAACAACAATTTAGTATCAATGTATGGGCAGGACTTATTGCCGACAACTTAATCGGTCCTTTTGTTTTGCCTGGAAGATTAACAGGAGAATCCTATTCCAATTTTTTAAGGAATGATTTAAGCGATTTACTAGATGAGGTTCCTCTTGGTGTCCGACGTCGTATGTGGTTTATGCATGACAGCGCTCCGCCTCATTTTAGTCGAGTAGCCAGAGACTATTTGGATGACCATTTCCCTGATAAATGGATAGGCCGTGGAGGACCCATTGCCTGGCCTGCTCGCTTCCCGGACCTGAATCCACTCGATTTATACCTGTGGGGTCATCTGAAATCCATCGTTTACATGACACCCATTGACAACGTTGAAATGCTTCGCCAACGTGTAGAACAAGGATGCCAGAAAATCCGAGCAATACCTGGAATGTTTTAACACGTCAGGCAGTCTATGACGAGGCGTGTTCAGGCGTGTATTCAAGCGCAAGGCGGTCATTTTGAGCACTTGCTTTAAAGGTAAAGCGGATACTTGCTGGAACACACAACGGGCTGTAACTCGGAAACAAAGCGATTTCGGGCATATGTTTATATAAACTTTTTTCATTGTTTTCGGGTCCTGAATCCATCCTGAGAGTGCGTCCCACATGTTATGAAACACCCTGTGTGTGTTGTGTATATATATATATATATATGTGTGTGTGTGTGTGTGTGTGTGTAGTTGGAGTGAAATTAGTATGGAGTGCCGCAAAATATGTCAGAATATGATGTTCATAGCCACAATTTCATATAGTTAATTAATAACCCGATATTGTTTACATATTCAATCTATCTCTCTAAGTGAAGAATTATATCCTGTATTATACAGGGTGTCCCGTAAGTCTGGACCCATAGGGAAAAATAATAAAATTACAAAATAGTCCAAAAATTTATTTATAATATATTTTTTATTATTTTTATTATTATTTTTATTATTTTTTTATTATGATCTTACTCCGCTGGAGTTTTATTTGTGGGGCCACTTGAAAGCCAAAGTGTACGAGGTCAAACTTCAGAACATTTTCCACCTTAAAGCACGCATTGTGGAGGCGTGTCAAGAAATTTCTGCGACTGTGATTCAGAAAGTGCTGTCGCAGTGGAGATTGCGTCTTCAACTATGTGTGCGACACAACGGCGGACACTTTGAACAGATTATGTAATAAATTTTTGGACTATTTTGTAATTTTATTATTTTTCCCTATGGGTCCAGACTTACGGGACACCCTGTAGAACAATATAACCAGCATTAGTAGCTCAGTAGGAAACAATGTTTTCCTACAAGCGAAGGGAAGACACTAAGCTCGGGGCTTCGACTCCCGATGATGCTGTTAATAATAATACGGGAGTTACAGGAATGTGCAGCATTAGTTGGCCTGAGAGCTGTGCTAACTTATGGTCCTCGTGACTGATTATTATTAAAGTACAATATAGTACCTAAATATTAGTACAATATATAATGCAAACGACATCTAATAGTAGCAAGAGCTTAATTCCCATGAATTACAAAAATATGCTTTTTGTGGTATCTGTGGTTAAGTAACTACCTGCGAGTCTCAACAGAATTAGTTCTTTCAAAATCGTCACCAAAGATTGGTGGGGGGGAAGCGAAAGTAAACTTACAAGAGCTCTATTTTCATCACAGCTTGACAGTTTTTGTCTGAAAGTACCACATTTTAGAAGATTCTCACTGTGAGTGATTATGGTCAAAAACCTGATTTGTGTACAAGAAAATTTACTCAAGTTAAGATTCCTTTAGATGAAAGGTGTTCCTTCATAAAAGAAATTGTTAAAAAATATGAGATCAGCCAAGGTGTAAAGAAAATGGATTCTCAGAGGCGAGAGAAATGAGGTAGAAAATCAAAGATATCTCCAAGAGATGATAGGGTTCTTTTACAAACTCTGTTTCAAAACCCAAGTATGACGGTTATGTAATTTAGAGCTAGCTTAAAAGAGTCATGCGCAACAAACAACATGAACACCATGGGGAGATGAGTTGGGGCAATAAGATGTCGTTCAGTCAGACCGAGAAAGGTGCAGAAAGTAACACTTCATTCTAAGGAAGAACGATTGCAGTTTGCTATGTCAGGGATCTCCAACCTGTAGCTTGCGGGCAACATAGCATTCACTGAGCTATTTTAAGAAGCTTAGGAGAGCTTAATAATAATAATAATAATAATAATAATACTGTAATACACAAGTACAAAATACTCAAATGAAATCGGAATTTTGCGCCAGTCATCTCAACGACTGCATGAGAACTGCACTGATTCACTGCACTCCGAACATTGCAGAATTTGGTAAATAGTATGCAGAGGTTTCCCATTAGAGGTAGGCCTATTTATGGGTTAAAGTATTCGATAGGTATCGGTACTCGGAACGGTATTGTGCCTCGCCACGTACTTTGAACTTTTAATTGGCTCATAACGGAAAAAAGGTTGGGCACACTGCTCTACAGCATCAGTGATGGACCGTAGAGGATTGGAAAAGGTTAGAACGTGTTATAAAGTCAAATATAAACATAAACCTTGAATATGTGGACATTTAACATGATTGTCAACTTTGTAGGTTGCGTTCAATGATGAATCAAAATTTAAATGCCAAGAAAGAACAAAAGCATTGGTCTCCTTCCTCCATATATAAAGATCTCTTACCTTGGCATTGGAAACATGCACACCTGAGACACAAATAAACAGTGCCAAATATTTATGCGTTTTGAGGACTGACATGGTGTCATGTGCTACAAATACACCAGTGTTTTCCAACTAATTGTGGAATGTTCGTGCAGCTAGAGCACCTTGTAATACAGCAAAAATGTTAATTCTTCTGACAATCAAGTAACGGTTTTAGACTGCCCAGGGAACAGTCCATATTTTAACACCATTGAAAATCTGTAGGGAAATAAAGAGCTACAACTAAAAACCAATTAATGAGCCAACTGGTAGAAATTTGGCAAAATTCTGATGAAATTGCTGAAAACCACACAAACTCTGATGGAAAGTATGACTTATAAAATCGAAGCTCAAATATTAATAGTTTATTAAACATAACCTACTTTATTTGCCTATATTTAAGATTATTATATATATATATATATATATATATATATATATTGTTATTAATATACAGTAATACAGGGTGTTCATAAAGTCTCTCAAGTGAATATGAATGTACACTTCAACATATTCACTTGCGTGCCTGTGAACACACTGTATAATTTTTATATTCTATACCCTCAAAAGTCAGGTTAGTAGCTCTGATTCCCATTTTCTATTAAAGAATGCATTTATCACTAAATAAAATGACTGAAATAATGAATCAAAAGAACGACTTAAATGATTTACGAGATGGTTAATCATATTCACAATAATATGTCAGTAAACTAACCCAACTAATTTTGCAACCAATTAAAGATAAAGCACTAAATTTAAGTTTTTATTGTCCTTTAAACTCATCGTGTCCTTCAAATTCTACTCTTTCTGCCCTGTCTGAACTCAACTCCAGGAAGGTGTACGGTCATGATGGTTTTCTTCCTGTTCTTCTCAAGTACTGTGCTGAGGGGCTGACACCTTGTTTAGGCAAACTTTTTCGCCTTTGATTTTCATCTGGTACTTTTCCTCCTGTTAGAAGTTCCCTTTCATTCAACATCTCCCAGAGAAGGGTGACCGCTTTTAACCCTCCAACTATCGTCCAATTGCTTTGATTTCTTGTCTTTCCAAAGTGTTTGAATATAACCTAAAGAGGAAGATTCTTTAAAACTTCTCTTCTCACAATCTTCTTTCAGATCGTCAGTATGGTCCGCAAGGGACGCTCGACTGGCGATCTTCTTGCATATCTCTCTGACACTTGGTCATCCTCCTTTCGGGATTTCGATGAAACCTTTGCTATTGCAGTAGACATATCAAAAGCTTTTGATAGAGTCTGGCACAAATCTTTAATTTAAAAACTTTCCTCTTTCGGTTTCTATCTTTCTCTCTGTGCCTTCATCTCTAATTTCCTTTCTGGCCGATCTATAACTGCAATTGTAGGTAGCCACTGTTCTTCCTCTGAAGCTATTAATAGTGGTGTTCCTCAGGGCTCTGGTCTATCACCAACTCTTTTCCTTTTATTTACCAATGATCTGTTAAGTCGCACTTCTTGTCCTATCCATTCCTATGCCGATGATTCCACTCTTCACTTCTCCACCCTTTTTAAAAAACGTCCCTCTCAACAATCACTCCACACTCTGCGTAGGACGGCTATGGTGCACGTGACCTCTCATATTTCTACTATCTCTGATCCTTCATCTCTCTGGTCGTTACAATCTTCCACACGACTATCCCTTTACCTCGAACAATGCACAACTCAATCCTTCCTCTTCTTTTAACATTCGTGGCGTTTCCTTTTCTCGTGATCTTTCCTGGAAAGATCACATTTAGTCCCTTTCCAAAACAGTTTCTAAGAGGTTAGGGATGATGTACCGGCTCCTCAGTTTCTTCACCTCCACTCAGTTGCTGTCTTTGTACAGGAGTCTTATCCGCCACTGTATGGAGTACGCTTCTCATGTGTGGAGTGACTGAACCCACACAGTTCTACTTGATCGGGTAGAATCAAAGGCTTTACGTCTCATCTACTGCCAGTCTCTTACTGACTGTCTGCAATCCCTCTCTCTTTGCCGCAATGTTGCCGCACTCTCTTTTTACTATCGTTGTCGTGACACGACAATTGGGCGCATGACAAATGAGCGCCGACAATTGAGCGCCGCGCCGAGACAATTAAGCGCAAGACAAAAGAGCGCAAGACAATAGAGCGCCAAGACAATTGAGCGCAAAACAAAAGAGCGCAAAACATTTGAGCGAGAGCAAGCAAATAAAAACTGGATAAAAGAAACAAAATAAGCTTGAACAAATATTTATTAAGGATGTTAAAATTTTTTATTAAGGATGTTAAAAATAATGTAGTTAGGTTAGGTTAGGTCAGGTCAGCTTAGGTTATTGTTCAGCGCTCTATTGTCTTGCGCTCATTTGTCTTGCGCTTAATTGTCTTGGCGCTCAATTGTCGGCGCTCATTTGTCGGCGCTCATTTGTCCTGCGCTCATAAGTCGGGGTAGCTATCGTTCTTATACCGGACATTGGTCTTCTGAACTTTCTAACTGTATGCCTCCTCCTTTAAGGAGAACACGCAGTGTCCGACTTTCAACACATCCTCATTTCTTTTCTGTCCAATTCTTTAACGCAAGGGTTAATCGGTATTTTCAATCTTTCACCTACTCAACCAGTCAACTCTGGAACAGTCTTCCATCTTTTCCCATGTGTATGACCTCCAAACTTTCAAACGCAGAGTGTCCAGGCATTTCGAAAACCCTGAGCCTTGATTTTGATTCTTTTTTTCCTCTATGGTGCAGGCGTTTTTGCGAGTATTCGCCTTTGTCCCCTCCTTCCTGCTATAAAACATATAATAGGGAAAAAAACATTTAAAAATGACGCTGTTATCAGTCTGATTAATGATACCCTTGTGGCGAAGTTTGTATACTGAACGCACTATAAATGCTATTATTAAGCTTTTAATGGAACATTTTCTTATGAAATATTCTGTAAATGAGAGCTCATAATAATAAAATTAACAAAAAAAAAAAAAAAAATTGAAAGGTCACAATTTTATTCTTGAGGATTTTTTTTACACTAGTTTATTTTAAATTCGTTACAAAGATTCTGCTATCTTATATGATGGGGTAAGATGTCATTTTTATAAGATGTCATTTTTATCCCTTAAGATCATATATTCGCTCCCGTGGAAAGTGTAATGCGCGCTCTCACGTCTTCAACCGACGTTTCCCAGGTTTCTATTCGAGATATTGGAGTGATTTTTTGTTAATATTGGGAAAACGCAAAATGTGGCAAAATATCGTGTATACCACTTGAAAGCGGAAAGTCCAAGCTTTGAAATAAGTTTTAGTCGATTGCTTTAGCTTTAATATTTAGTAAGCTGTGATATTTTCTTAATTTACACGTATGTAAACTTTTGCAACCCCCTGTATATTGCAGGCGTAAAATAGACCAAATTAACTATGCACCAATAACTGCTTCAATTTAACAGCTCTCAAGATATACGTAAAGATATTTCATTTATTTTATAAAAGCAAGATGCATTTCAGCCGAGCGTGTGAGAATTCATTTCCATGAATGCACTGTATCACGTAATAGCCGTAGAATTGATGAGTTCTGTGCCAAATTACTGTCTGAGAGAATAATATCTCGTAAAATAGTTTCATGGACTTACGCTAACTACGTTTTTTTAGTTTACGAGGTCATGTATGGCTAGTGGAAATGCATTTATTCAGAATCGTGTATACTCGTGGAAAAAAATAAAAGTGAAAACCGAGTTTCATTAGATAAATCAATATTTGTTTAGTTATTCCTTTTTACTACTTCTGCATTTTGTTATAAATAATTTTAGTTTCGTATTAAGGAAAAATTATTTCAATCAACTTTAGTCAAGAAAACTTCCTATTTTTTAAGCGACTTACGATGAAAAATAAAAATTTTTAAAACTTATAAACAGCCTCTAATTAGCTTATATAAACACTTTCATTTATTTCACCCTTTTTGAATATATACTCTATATACAATATATATAGGTATACATATATCAAACGTATTATAATTAAACATTTTAAATTACATTTGATAAGTGCTTTTAAAGAGAAAGCAGCTGAATTCTATTTACTATTCATGCATCAGGATCTATTTTTATACATATACACATTATAGCATATGTGCTAATATATAAATATGAACTAAATTTCATGGGTAAAAAAAAATATATATATATATATATATATAAAACAACCTCTATATCAAATTTTGAAAAGTATTTTATCAGACCATTCATAATCTAAAGTGAAAGTTATTATGTTCAACTTTTCATATAATCCTATAATTAACCTAACAATGGCCTTAAAGTAACTATATCCTTTATACAAAGCACATTCTTAAATGTTATTATGCACTTTATCATACTTTAGGTAATTCAAAACTTGTGTTATAACTTCATAAAAGAGTTTCATAGGGAGTTGTACGAAGAGTTGAATCCGTGTTTTCAGAGCGTTATAGACACAGTGGGCATTATTTTTAATACAACATTCAAAATTTGGCTCAAGTGTCATTATCATAAATGAATTATGACAGCAAAATTGAGTCATTATGATCAAAGAACAGGTATGTATGTGATAATAATAATAATAATAATAATAATTATTATTATTATTATTATTATTATTATTATTATTATTTGGATTTGGAATAAGATTCAGAATGGAAGATATTGCTCAACTGGAACTGGTATTTGATTCTTCAAATTCCAATGCCTGTGAATTGATAATCATCATTTTATACACAGACAAAAATCAATTGATTATAGCGGAGAGGAAACATGGTAAACTATGCACCATGCACCCAGTCTAAATGGTTAATTAAACCTCGTAGTGATTTTTTGTCGCCAATCTGATATTTCCGATAGCAAACTTAAATACTTCGTTCAATCCTGGAATGGTTGGTTGTCATATTCTCACTGATGCAATCCAGCAATCTGTCGGGATTATATTTATCGGAAGTTGGCACGGATCCCAATCAAAGGTTGGAAAATCCCGACCGTAACAATTTAAATCTGATAACAATGACACATTCTGTACATAAACTAACGTACATATAGAAATTTGTATTTATTTATTTATTGGAAAATGCTTTAAAATATACTGTATGCTTTACTTGACTAGATAATAAAAATATGTGACATATATTGGCACTATACTCAAAATAAAACCTTCAAAATTTAGAACTTATAACCTCTTTTTAAGTGTGCATTCTAGGGGAAGTTTTTCCTTCTTTTGAGTATTTACTCGTAGAGCTTCTTGTCAGATGATATAACTCCTTTTATAGCTACATAACTTCTTCAGATAGAAGAAATGGTCTTCAAAATTTC
Organism: Bathynomus jamesi; assembly: GCA_023014485.1. Lineage (NCBI taxonomy): Eukaryota > Metazoa > Arthropoda > Malacostraca > Isopoda > Cirolanidae > Bathynomus > Bathynomus jamesi. The sequence goes on from JAJOZX010002478.1 coordinate 615,293, forward strand.
TGTTTTGAGTGATATGAGACAACAGAAGACAATATTTCTCTGTTGCGGGGAGTCTTTGTTTTCTGTGCATAAAGATATGGTAAAGTACCGTTCGTCGCTTTTGCAAGACCTTTTCCATGCCATACACTTTGGCAGATAAATGTAGCTGAATTTAGGACCACTTGGCCACCTTGTGTTTATGCCGTGATACAAAACAGAATACTGTACAATATGAATTACTCACTTGTGTGAAATAGCTTCACTTTTTTTTATGAATTTCATCAATACCACAAAATTAATAAAAGCATAATCAGAATGAAATAAACATGGTTAATGCGGTGATATCTGTATACTGAAGGCAGTGAAAAATTATCATGCACCAATGCATATTGCAGGAAATATATAATGAAGTTGGAGCACAGTACTGAATAAAAAATGTAAGTAAATTATTATTATTATTATTATTATTATAATTATTATTATTATTATTATTATTATTATTATTATTATTATTATTATTACTAACTTTTCAAATGAGGAGAAAGTCATGCGAGTATTTTAAAAATTAAATTTTTTAAAATACATTTTGACTAAAAACTCATTTGCAATTATTATGAAAATGAAAATGAAAATGAAAAGGTTTATTGGCAAACTATAGTCCATATGACAAATATTATTAATACAATGACAGTTCATATACTAATGATAGAAATATATACAATTGATTAGAAATAATACTGTAATATCGAAGTTAAGTGGAGCTACAGACACACGTTTTCGTACCAAGAATTCCATAGCTTAGAGGATAAATGGCAGGACTCATGGATAGCTTGGATAATTAATCGGGTTGGTTGATGTTTTAATTCTTTGCATTAGACTGTATTGAACACGTTTTGTTACCTTCGGGAAACTCGGGACATTGCGGATAGCAAACATTTACGAAGCTGAGCATCTCGGGGGTAATTTATGTAAGAGTCTAAAAGACCTGTTGCACATCAAATTTAGGGTTCTGCCAGAACCTTTTTTATAATTCACCCAGAGTTGCTGTCCGTATATATTACTGCTGAACGTACGAAAGAGTGTCTTTAGCTTCACTTGTACAGAATCGAAAATTCCTTATGGTCATATTTGCTTTAGCACAAAGGCTTCGAGATTGTTTTCTTATATCTGAGTCATCACTCAAAGAGCTAGTAAAGTTTCACCCAAATACTTAAACTCTTGTACTACCTCAATTACTTCACCATTCATTTTAAACCTTATATCAGCTGGCTGATTACAGCTTTAAGGATGAAATTGCATAACCTTACTAATGATATGTCTAATGATTATATTATTAATGATACGTCTAGGATGTTATATTTATTTATTATGTTATTATTATTTTTATATTTATTTATTATATATATTTATTATGACGAAACGTATTGGTTGTGATGTAATGGAAATTCTTTTAACTTATCATCCATGTTTGGAGGTGTTTAATTAAGTAAGTTTTAAATTAATTTGAATCCATTTTACATTTCTCACATTTTGTTGGAACTGAATCAGAATGAAAAACGATTTTTTTTATTTATATTCATTCATTTATTTCTATTTCACAAACTGCAAGGATCCAGTCGAAATCAAATATTTTCTTAAAGCTGGTATTCGCCTTGGGATCGATTCCAGAAGTGTCTGAAATTCTGGCCCCATATGTCTATCTATCTACCTACTTATCTATCTATCTATTTATCTATCTATCTATCTATATATATATATATATATATATATATATATATATAGCTTTTTTGCATAGGACCCTTTTAGAATTAGTGAGAGCGCAGGAACTCTAGATTTTATGAATGCAGATAGATTCTGAATTCGTATTCAATTCTCGCAAGGGACGATTCCAGCTGTGAATAAAAGAACATTTATTTCGAGATTCTGATGACCACCAGTGATGTCACTTTAATGGTCTCCCATCGCCGGGTTTCAGCTCTCTCCCTCGAGTTATGCTCGCTTCGTTGTCATTAAAACACGTGTACATTTACACACATGAAAGATGCGCGTACATAGTACGTACACAAACGTTAATACACAGAGAATTCAATCTCTCTCTCTCTCTCTCTCTCTCTCTCGCAGTGGGTATAACGGTTATGCACATTTCTTCTGGGTGTTGTAAACTTTATACTTGGGGTGTGACAGCCCTCCGGTCCCAAGTCGTGGGATACTAGAGAAATTGGCTGCCAATTCCTTTAGATTCTCTCTCTCTTTTGAGAGGGCGGGTGAAGTCTGTTGTACAATCCTGTCTCGTGGGTTACTAGGACCCCATCTCATCCCTATTCTGTCCTTTTAGCTTAGGTTAAGGATGATCTCCTCTGACTGACTAAAAAAAACAAAATTTTTCTTTTAGTATTAAGTCTTTTTCTCTGCTTTTACTATTATGACCCCACTGCTGCCTCATGCGTGGGAAGAGAGGCTTTGGAACCTCTATAAATAACACCATTTAATGCTCGTAGGTCGTGAGAGACTGGGATGGATGGGTCCCAGGCGTAGGGGCGCGATGAATGGAGTGTGGCTAGTGCCTGGTTAAGCCCATTTCTAACGCATAATGGCCTGACCAGCCCCCTGCGACCGTTTTTTGGTGACCAATTGATGGTGCTTGGCTGTACTGCTCTTAGGTGAGAGAGCTTTACTGCCCAGCTGGCAGCCAGGCCAGCGGAAAGTCTCGGGCGTAGCTGCTGGGTCTGGTGGGATATCTCTTGAACACTGGATTCTAAGAGTATGGCAGCTTGTGAGTGACTAGTAAGACTTAGTAAGGAGCTGCATCTCGCTGTCACTCCTGGCGGGAAATCCATGACGCCTGCGTCACGAGTATTTGTCAGTTGAGAGTTGCGACACGTTTGGGACTGTCCGGCCCTGGGAAGACCTTTGGTCAGTGCGGCAGCAGCGAGAGGTGTAATCTTCTGGATGGGATGAACGTCACTTGCAGATAGGCGGATGCGTCTTGCGCGGGAAGAATTCACCCCCTCTCCTTTTTTTATGTACTGGTCAGAACGTTTTCCATAGTTTTCATTGCAAGAACGCTTTATCTTATTCAGTGTATTCGGAGTTAGAAAAAATAGTTATAATGACTGGACCGCAGAAACTGAAGGCTGAGTGCGCGAGGTGTGGAGTAAACCAGTGGGTGACGAACTTCAAAGAAGCTTGCTTCGATAAGCTCAACCACTCCAGCATGTACCGCTTTTGCGAACTCATGCAGTTGTACGAGAAGCTAGAGGAGAAAGTCCGGCGGCTCGAGTCGTCCAGATCGGCTGTTGGAGGCGCGGCGGTCACTGACGCGGGGCGGTCAGAATAGGGAAGGCTCCCTCCGTGCAGTGCTTTTTAATGCTAGGTCGATTAGGAATAAGTTTTGCAAGCTACGGGGGCTCTTAGCATCAGAATACCAGGATAGTGCTGCTATCACCGAGTCCTCGATTCATACTGATGGTAGGGACAACATTCGGGAGTTCGAGATTCCCGGGTATAAAATGTTTCACGAAGACCGCGCCCGTGGGGAGGGGTGAGGGGTACTAATATACGTGAGGGACACGTTGAATCCGGTTGACTGCCAGTTCTGATCGGAACGGGAGCTGCTTGGCGTCGATCTGAACGTGAGAGTGACGAACTATAGGTTAATCTTGGTGTACAGACCTCCGCATCTCCTCCTCGAGGAGGATACAGCCCTGTACACCGAACTCCGTAGCCTGCTAGGGGATAGGGTGTGTAGTTTTAGGGGACTTCAACTGTCGCGGAATAAAGTGGGAAGACAGGACTGCGGATGCCGAAGGGAGGAGGCTAGTTGACTTTGCTGATGAGAACTTCCTGACTCAGTGGGTCAATTGGGCCTACATGAGGCGAAAGCGTTCTAGAGTTAGTATTCACGACCGAAGACAACCTGGTCACTGGCCTCACCGTTGACGAATCGTTGGGCGGGAGTGATCACGGTTTGATTAGGTTCTGTGTCTGCGTCCCTCGGGTGAAGCGTAGTAACTCGCGAGGCAGTAAGCTCGATCTACGGCGGGCGGACTTTGTTGGCCTCCGGGATAGCGTAGGTGCGATGGGGTTACAGGTCGGCGACGATGTTGATGGATTGTGAAGTGCATTCCGGGACCAGTTTATGGTGCTGCAATCTGCTGCCATACCATCAAAACCGGTCAGCCCTGCTTCAACGCAGCCTAAGTGGTTCAGTCTGAACATCGCTTCGGCTATCCGAAATAGGAACACTGCGTATAGGAGGGCGAAGGCCAATCGTTCCCATGAGAACACTGAGGCGTATGTCCGCCTGTGCAGGGAAGTGAATGTGAAGGTTAGGCTAGCGAAATGTAACGCAGAAATCCAGGTGGAAAGCCTCTGCAAGAGGAACCCTAAGGAGTTCTTCAATTATGTTAATAGTAGAAAGCCCATTAGAAATATGATAGGTCCGGTCCGTTAAAGGACCCCAGCGGCGCGCTGGGGACCTCCGACGCAGACATCGCTAATGTGCTGAATGAGTATTTTGCGGGAGTGTTCACCAGGGAGGACACCCGCGTCATCCCCGAATCAGGCGTCAGGCAAGAAGGTGCTGGCCTGGAGAGTGTTCGGAGTACCGTGACAGTCGTTGCCGATAGAATAGACAAAATGAGCGCGTTTAAGGTTCCTGGGCCAGACCAGTTCCTCCCCAGAGTCTTGTGGGAAGTGCGCGACCAGGTGGCTCCCCACCTGGCTACAGTCTTCAACAAATCGTTGGAGACGGGCCAGGTGCCTGGTGACTGGAGGGAAGCCAACGTGACCCCTATCTTTAAGAAAGGGGATCACGAAAGTCCAGGGAACTATCGTCCCATTAGTCTCACTTCGGTTGTTGGTAAATTATTAGAGGGGATAATAGCTGATAGGATCGTTGACCATTTGGATTCCTACAAACTGCTTGGGGACTCCTAACATGGGTTTAGACGGTATTGGTCGTGTCTCACCAACCTGCTCGAGTTTTTCCACGTCATGTGGAGTGAGTACGATAAGAGTAGGGCGATACATATACTTTATCTCGACTTTCAGAAAGCCTTTGATAAGGTACCTCACCGTTGGCTAATGGCGAAAGTGCGTGCGCTGGGTATCGGTGGGGAAGTAGGTAGGTGGATTGAAAACTGGTTAAAGAATAGGCGGCAGAGGGTTGTAATTAAAGGGGCTAACTCGGGTTGGGCCTCGGTCACTAGCGGAGTTCCTCAGGGTTCCGTTTTGGGGCCACCGTTGATTATTATTTACATAAATGATATCGACGCTGTCATTGTCAGTAGGATCGCCAAATTCACTGATGACACCAAGCTTGGGGACAATGTTGGGACGCCCGATGCGATCGAGCAACTGCGTGCGGACCTACGTAGGATAGAAGAGTGGTCCGAAAAATGGTAAATGCCGTTTAACTTGGGTAAATGCAAGGTCATGGACATTGGCTACGCCAATCCCAAGTCGGACTACTTGATGTTGGGGAGTAATATCGAGGCCACTGATTTGGAAAAGGACTTGGGTGTGCTAATTAGCAGCGACCTTAAGTTTACCAAACAGTGCGGAGAGATGGAAAAGATAGCCCAGAAGGTGTTGGGTTATATCAGGAGACAATTTCGATTTCGGAACAAGGAGATTGTGCTCTCTCTGTACAATTCTCTGGTTCGGCCGCACTCGGAGTATACTGTGCAGTTTTGGTCGTCCTCTCTCAGGAAAGATATTGAGAGGCTGGAGCGAGTGCAGACGAGGGCCACAAAGTTAATCCATTCCGTTAGGCATATGAGAGACAATCAACGCTTACGTGCCCTGAATTTGTTTTCGTTGGAAACTCGGAGGCTGAGCGGTCAACTCATTGAGGTTTTCAAGCTCTTACACGGGTTCAACGATGTCGATTTTAGAAGCATATTTAGTTTAAATGATAACCCAACTCGCAACAATGGCTGGAAGTTGGATTTGAAACGGTTTAGCAATAGTGTGTGTGGGAATTACTTCACCTATAAGATGTGTGACACGTGTAACAGGCTACCTTCTGAAGTTGTGAACAGTTCTTCTGTGGATCTGTTCAAGAAAAGGTTAGACCGAATCTTGCACACTATTTGAAGATGTAGGAATTTTTCCTTGGCACCCGTTGCCATTGGTACCTCCTTGGTATGGCCCGCAAGGCCTTTTGAGGGACTTCTTTTCCTTGTAACTCCTTGTAACTCTCTCTCTCTCTCTCTCTCTCTCTCCTATATATAATATGTGTATATATATATATATATATATATATATGTATATATATATATATATATATATATATATATATATATATATATATATATATACATACACCGTATATACCCGAGTATAGGTCGATCTCGTGTATAGGTCGACCTTTGATTTTTGGCGAAGAAATCATTAATTTATCATATGCCTCGTGTATAGGTCGACCCCAGTTGTTGAGGGTAGTGGAACAACAAATTAGGGTAAAAAAGCACCATATTTTATGGCATATAAAACTCATTTCCAAAAACTTTTAAAAATGTATTCATTTTATGTTTTATATCATCCTGTGTTACCATTCTGTAATTTTAATAATTGGTACATATTTGGCAATTTTAATAATTGGTACATATTTTATGTTTTCATTGTTTACTGGTACTAAATATTAAATATTTTTCATGTCTTCTGAAGCTAACAGTAGCTCCTAGCCCTCCCCATCGTGCACAGATTTCAACCCCACGAAAATGTTACCCTTATATAGGTCGACCCCCTAATTTTTGCCTAAGAATTCAGTCTTAAAAACTCGACCTATACACAAGTATATACGGTGTATATATATATATATATATATATATATATATATATATAGAGAGAGAGAGAGAGAGAGAGAGAGAGAGAGAGAGAGAGAGAGACACTGTTTTTTGTACTTTCTGCACTAATATTTATGGGCAGCAACTCTGGGTTAACTATGAAAAGGTTCGTTCAGAACCCTTAATTTCTTGTACAACAGATCCTATAGAGTGCTCCATAAATTACCTCGAAGGTGCTCAGTCTCTCAAATGTTCGCTAACCACAACATCCCGAGTCTAATGCAAAGAATTAAAAACTTAGACAATCCAATTATTCAAGCTATTCATCAGTCCTGTTTTATGCCTTCTAGTCTGTGTACATCTTGGAAAGAAAGTGTTTGTCTATAGCTCCACTTAACTTATTTTATTATTTATTAACGTAGTCATTTTTTGTTTTTTAAATTTATTGTTTAATTAGTTGTATCGTTGATTACCTTGATGATCTCTGTATCATATTTTGGAAGGGGATTTGTCGCCTGCCAGTGAACATTGACATTGCCACTATTATTATCATCGTTATCATTAACATATATATGTTGGTATTTTTATTTCCTTTTTTATTTACTTATTTATTTACTTTATTTATTTATTTATTTTATTTATTTATTTACCCACTGCTAAAACTACAAAAAGTAGTTTTAGCAGTGGGTAGTTTTTATTATTACTTGTTTCAGTACGTGTCTTATTTTTATTTCTCTTTCATTCATAATTTTTTGTTTTTTAAGTTCATTATTGTTTGGTGTATCTTATCGTTTATTACCTTCAAGAATATTTTACTGTTTTATGGGATTTATATCCTGTTAATAAGGCTTATCATTATCATTATCATCATCATATATTCTTTCGTTCGTTTCGCCCACTATTCATACAAAATAGATAGAGAAAGAATAATAACATACAAAATAAATATATTTTGTAATGATATCGTTTTCGTGCAGTATCGCACGCAAGAAGATTGTTACTATTCAATTAGCAATTGTTAAATTTAACTGCCGTTCTGAATTAATTTGACGAATACAAGTTAGAGTGCAACTGTCAATATGCGATAAGGATGTCAAATGGCGATTTTAATTGAATAAGATCATTCCATTCCTGAATAAAATAGACACTTTCCTATATATTGATGAAGGCATTATATCTTATTAACATTCTAAGTAAAAGAACATTCAGTCAAACTGAGAGACCGTCCCATCAATTGTTCTTTAAAAATGAAAAAGGAAAAGCCAATTGAACAGGGAGGGGTTATAGAATGTCCTTTTCATTAAAATGAAAAACATTTACGACATTCTTAAGTGAAATGAAAAAAGCGCCCACTTGTTTTTCATATTTAAGTAAAAGGTTTGGTATGGTGTAATGTTAATAAAAATACATTTTTTATTGATAAAAAATCGACATATTTCATATAATCATGAAATAAATAATACAGAAACTGTAAAAGTGACATATTACTTCTCAAAGCTGTTTACAATTTAGTTTTCATATAAAATACTAAATGGTATTATTGAAGACAGCCGTATATACAAGATATGATTAAGGTTTACAGTGTATATTGAAGATTTATCTTTATGTAATGTCGTAGAGCATGCGAATAGGCAGGTTATATGCATTTACAGTACATTATTTTCTTGTTTATCTTTTCGCAGGATTATTGTTGGTAATTAGAATAACTAACAAATTTTGTATATACTGTAGGTATTCCCCTTGTTAGCTCGCAAGTAAATATGAAGATATGACTGAGTTATCTTTATCTTAATAATTTTGCTAAGGTTGAGTTTTGCCCATATATTTCTGCCTAAAATTTTGTTAGAAACTAAATCGTTCATTTAAGGATACTCTTTATTACTATTATTATTATTTTTTTTTTGGTGTGAGTGGGGGGGTGAGGATCTTAAAGTATCGTTTTGGTTTTACAGATTTATGCATTATACTTAGGTTTATTAGCGATTTTATGATAAAGCTGCTACACAATTATTGTTACTCTATGTAACTGAATAGCCAATTTTGTCACTAAATGTTACCACTATGTGTGTTAATACTGATAAGCTATGAATTTACATTAGATCTCTGTTTATATATCATTAAATTATTTTAAATACGTGTTAAAAACTTTTTAAAAATTTCATAGTTTTAATAAATGTATATTTAATCCTTTACAACAATAAAAACCAGCAACGCCATTACTCTGAATATTTAATTAAAATGACGAGAACAGAGCCCCGCAGGAATAAAATAATCACACAAAACTACACTTACGACCTGGAGGCTCATTTAAACTTTTGCGAGGTCTGGGCTATTTACAGTACTGATACTTGTTAACATACGGCATAAAAAAATTATTTTTGTCTATGTGAAATGTAGGTCAATATATATATATATATATATATATATATATATATATATATATGAAAAAAAACGTACTCCAACCCCCCATAGAAGAAGAAGAAAGACAAAATCAAGGTTTAGGTTTTTCGAGATGCCTGGAAACTCTCTGTTTGAAAGTTTGGAGGTCATAGACAAGGGAAAGATGGATTGAGGAAGATTGTTCCAGTTCCAGAGTTGACTGGTAGAGTAGATGAAAAAATGAAAGTACCGATTATCTAACGCTTGCGTTGAGCGTTGGACAGAAAAGAAATGAGAATGTGTGGAAAGTCCGACACTGCGTGCTCTCAATTAAAGGAGGAGGCATACAGTTACAGAGTTCAGAAGAGAGGTGACCGTTATAATAGCGAGAGTAAAAAGAGAGTGAGGCAACATTGCGGCGAAGAGGGGAGGATTGCAGACAGTCAGTAAAAGGCTGGGAATTGATGACACGAAAAGCCTTTGATTCCATCCTGCCAAGTAGAACTGTGTGGGTTGAGTCACCCGACACATGAAAAGCGTACTCCATACAGTAGCAGACAAGACCCCTGTACAGAAACAGCAACTGAATGGAGGTGAAGAAACTGTGGAGCCGGTACATCATACCTAAACTCTCAGAAGCTGTTTTGGAAAGAGAGTATATGCGGTGCTTGAAATGGGGCGGGATGGGGCGGGATGCCATCCCGCTACTTCTCAAGAAGTTTAAAACCATCGCGCTACCTTTTATCACTATTTAAACCATCTCGGAACTTATTCAAGGACGCCATTGCTTTAAATTAAGGAGAGTTCGAAACTAATATAAAATTACGTGAGTCTACCTTGAATATCGGCGATACTCAAGTATCATTGTTAGTTTGTAAAGCCCCCTCCAGGCAATCGTGATTCTATTTTCCTCTCAGTTCGTTTGCATCTTTCGTGTCGTGTTCATGTGTTGTTTAAAGCATTAAGCCATTTATTTTGTTATTTACCCTTCATAAAAAATGGATAAGTGGCTTTTGAAAGCAAATAAAAGAAAAGTTAGTACATATGATGAAGAAGGAGAAAAATCGAGATGTGGAAACAGTGTGGAAGAGGCAAGTTTGGGTGGTCAATGTTCTAGCATGCAAACTGAAGAGCAATCAAAAAAAAAAGGAAGAGCTTCTTCCGAGTTACTGGACGAAGCTTCAGTGGTGTGATAAAATGAAAATATATGATTGGTTGGAAATGACTAAAAATGGCCTAGGATGTACTACTTGTAAGTCTGTAGGAAAACTGGGACCAATGACGACGCAAGGACTAACATTATCAAGTGAGTGGCTGAATGGTTCTATTAAAGAGTATGGCGATTCAAAAGAAAAAAAGCAAAAATCAATGCGAAAAAAACTGTCTTGTCATAAACTATCAGTCGCACACAAAAGCCTGTGAAATATTTACCCAGGGATCAATAGAAGCGTTGAATGCCAAATCGCAATTGAAGCAATATGAAACAACATGCAATATATTTCGAACCTCCTATCACACTGCAAAAGCAAATCGCCCTTTGTCAGATTTACCGGCGTTAATTGATCTTCAAGTAGCAAATGGGTTACAAATGGGATGTATCCTACAATCCTACATGCTTGCAAAGACATTATCCATCATATTGCAAATTAAATGAAAAAAAAACTGGTGAAGTATATACTGGAAAGTGACCAGAAAGTAGGCTTCTTGGTCGATGAATCTACCACTGTTAGCAAAAAGACTGCGTTAGTTATATGTTTGCGTGTAAAATTACCAGGATCGACTGATGCAAGTAGTTTTTTTTTTGACATAATAGAGCTAACGAACACAGAAGCTGCTACTATTATGGAAACATTTCTAAATGTTCTTCATATTCATGGGTTCGAAGATAACTTTTTGCTAAGAAATGTTTTGGTTTTTGGCTGTGATGGAGCTTCGAATATGCTTGGTAAACATGCTGGCGTAGCTCGAAAACTTGTGGACAAATTTCCTGACTTAATAGTTTGGCATTGTAACAATCATCGATTGGAGCTAGCTGTGAATGATGTAGTGCGTTATATTTCAGCAGTACGTCATATGAGAATATTTTTTGACAAGCTAGCTTTATGCTGTACATAGTGCATCTCCTAAAAATAGGATTGAACTTGAATCTGTTGCGCTAGAATTGAGTGTTACAGTAAATTCAATAGGACATATTTTGGGTACACGATGGGTGTCGTCAAGCGCACGTTCCTTGAAAGCCGTTTGGAAACGGACGCATTTCCTGAGCTCTCTGATATTGCTTCTACTTTTGCATATTGCTAATAATTTTACTTTTGGAAAGTTTTGAATTTTATATACTTGCGTTTATATTCACATTGTTATAGTTAAGTAATTGAATATTAGTGTTTTTTAGCGATTTAGAAGTTTTCATAGCGTGCCGGCTTAATTTAACTTAAACTTGTGACAGTTATAAACTAATTTTAACTGCGCGATGCCGTCGCAGAAAGCGTCGTGTGTTAGGTGTGGGGTAAACCGGTGGTATACGGATTTTAAAGATTATAACGGCGGTCCTATGGCGATTACCAAGAGATCAGTTTGTTTATTTTGCGATTTAAGGGAGGAAACAGTTGACATAAAACGCAGTGTACGCGAGGTAACGGAAAGACTTGCAACGCTTGATGAGGGCAGGGGTAGGGCTACGGTTGACGAAAGCCGAACCAATACTAACGTTGAAGACGTTAGTAATTTGAAGGGTGAGGTGCGTAACCTAGTTTCTACTTTAGGTAGCTTATCGGGAAGGTTGGATAGAGTTGAGGAAGGGGTTAAGGTTGGTCCGAGATTAGTAGATGGGGAGGGATTTAGAGAAGTTAAGGGTGGAGCTAGGCCGCGTACGTTAGGTGATAGAAATCCCCCCCCCCCCTATCGAGGTTTCGAACCCTTTCGCCCATTTGGAAAGGGACGTGAATGAGGGGGAAACTATTTTAATTGGGGACTCTTTAGTGCACCATATGGACACAGAGTTCGTTGAATGGCATCCAACCAACAGGAGGAGGGTCTGTCTCCCAGGGGCCAAGGGTGACCGAGTTAGAGACGAAGTGGATAGGATTGACGTTGCCTCCCATCACTCGATGTTGGTGACGATGGTAGGGGGCAACGACTTGTATAGGCCCGATACGAGAGTGCCTGACCTTTTGGAGAGATATAGGGAGTTAATTAGGTCCCTAAAGGCGAGGTCAGATAGGTCTTTAGTTCTAGGTATTACCCCTAGGCACAGTTTGGGTTTTAGGATTACGTCTAAAACGATATTTTTAAATACTAAATTAGAAGAGATTTGTGCTGAGGAAAATGTACCCTTCGTAAAGCTGTGGTCAGAATTCAGTGATTCTACCCTTCTTATAAAAGATGGGGTGCATTTTAATGAAATAGGTAATGCTAGGCTAGGTAGGTTAATTGACGAAAACGTACGAAAGCTGTATAGGTCGAAGCTTTCTTTAAACGTTGTGGGTCCGAGGATCGCGGGCCCGACGTGAAAAATAGTTTAAAACGCTGGCCCCTGGTAAAAAATAACTTAAACGTCTTTTATTGTAACGCGCGTAGTATTAGAAATAAATTAAACGAATTTAAGGCGATAATTTATTCCGGCAACTACGATATAGTTGCTATCACTGAAACGTGGTTAAATACCGTGACTCGGGACTTGTTGGGGGAATTTGATATAGCGGGTTTTAAACTCTTTACTAATGATAGGTTACATAGGATTGGTGGCGGCGTTTTGCTGTACATTCTTAATTCCCTTAGGGCTGTCGAGGTTAAAATAGATTTTCAGGCAGCAATTAATGCAATATGCGTTGAAGTTAGGGCGCGTAGTATTAGTTTTAATTTTGTTGTTGTTTACTGACCTCCCGTTCAACCCCTCGATACCGATACTAGATTTTACTCACTTCTTGGTAACTTTATTGACAGTCGGAATAGTATAATTGTCGGAGACTTTAACTGCCCTAATGTTAATTACGAAACTTTTACTGGTAATGAGGAGGGTTTGAGATTGGTTGAGTTCATCGAAGATAATTTTTTACGACAGATGGTTACCGATCCAACGGCCGGTGACAATATTTTAGATTTGGTGATGACGAACGGCGAAAATATAGTCGAAGGTTTAGAAGTAGGTGAGAGTTTAGGATGTAGTGATCATCAAATTCTTAGGTTTATGTTATTGATAGAAAACACTAAGGATAGTAACGTAATAGAAGTCCCTGATTTTCGTAGGGCCAATTTTGATAGTTTTGCGGATAGGATGAGAGTAGTGGACTGAGGTAACTTATTTATGGGTAATGACACAAATTTGCATTGGAAGGCGTTTAAAGAAAGTTTTATGAATATTGAAAGGGAGTTTATTCCTCATAAGCCCAAGCGCACTAGAAATCATGGTAGACCCAAGTGGTGGACTAGGGAAATAGGCGAGTTCATAAACGAGCGTAACAGAGCGTATAGACTTAATAAGCGCAATGGCACGGCAGCTAACTTTAATAGATATATCGAGCTTAGACGTCCAGTTAAAAGATCAGTTAGGAATGCTAAGCGTAATTTAGAGATACTTATAGCTGCGGATAGTAAACATAATCCAAAAAAGTTCTTTGAATACGTCAATAATCGTAAGCCGATAAAAGATAACGGTGCTTTCCTGTTAACGGGAATACCCAACCGCCCGCCACCAAACTGTTTCTTATGTATTTTTGCTCTCGTCATTTTCGTTTAAACTAACGAAAATATCACAACTTAAACTAACCAATCATCAAGGGCGTACAGTTGACCTAACCGGGCATTCAACTGACCTAACCGGGCATTGAATTAACCTAACAAGTTAATATAACGGAAAATGCCCGGTTAGGTCAACTGAATGTTCAGTTAGGCTAATTAAATGCCCGGTTAGGTCAACTGTACGCCTTTGAAATTGTTAGGTTAAGTTGTGATATTTTCGTTAGTTTAAACGAAAATGACGAGAGCAAAAATACATCATTAAGAGTTTGGTAGTCCCGATAATACGTAAGTACCGAATTTATTAATCATTTAAATGAAATTAGTTAATATGTAAGCGATAATCAGTTAGTAGGGGGCCAAAATGTCTTTATGTCATCTAAAATCGCAGAAAAAACGTCGCTGCTTTCGGTACGTTGTCGCCACATGAATTTCGCAAGATACGAGTCCAGATGATGGCGGGCGGTTGGGTATTTCCGTTAACAGGAAAGCACCAAGATAACATAGGCCCTCTAGTGGATGTTAATGGCGCTTTGGCTTCTGACGCTCAGGAGATGACGGGTATTTTCAATAACTTTTTTGCTACAGTTTTTACCATAAAAGACGTAAATAATGTCCCCGACTTGGACGATATCGTTCCATTTAGTAGCGAGACTATTTTGGATGAAATAACTGTTTTCGAGGGTGAGATTGCGCATTTTATCGATATGCTAAAAGTTAGCAAGGCTCCAGACATTTTAAAGATTTGAAAGACGTTATTGTAGGCCTCTTAACGAAGATTTTTAATCAGTCACTCGAAACGGGGATTATTCCTGAAGACTTCAAATTAGCTAACGTCAAGCCCTTTTTTAAAAAAGGCGACCGCACAGTAGCTAGCAATTATGGGCCCATTAGCTTAACGTCAATTGTCGTAAACTTTTTGAATCCGTAGTTAGGGATCGTATCATCGATCACTTAGAAAGTCGAGATTTGATTAACAGTAGTCAGCATGGGTTTCAACCCCATAGATCTTGTTTAACTAATTTGTTAGAATTTTATAACGAAATAGTGCGCGAATACGATAGGCATAGAGCGGCTGACGCTATTTATTTAGATTTTAAAAAGGCGTTCGATACAGTTCCGCACAGAAGATTAATTGCGAAAGTTAAAGCGCACGGTATACGCGTCTGGTTGCTAACTGGTTAGAGGAATGGTTTCGTGCTAGGAGACAGAGGGTCGTTGTTAATGGTAGTGAATCGGGGTGGTTGGATGTAGGTAGTGGTGTCCCACAAGGTTCAGTGTCAGGCCCATTGCTATTCGTAATTTACATTAACGACATAGATGTAGGATTGACTAGTAACGTGTCAAAATTCGCGGACGATACTAAAATACGCGGTAAGGTTGTTAACGAGGACGATTGAAATAGGCTCCAAGACGATGTAAATAGGATTATGGAGTGGACGGATAAGTGGCAGATGCAATTTAACGTAGACAAATGTAAAGTCTTGCATATAGGTTCTCGTAACAATAATTACATGTACACGATGGATGATAGAGAGTTAGCGAGCGTTGACGAGGAAGTAGATTTAGGCGTACGCGTATTTAAGGATTTCAAAGTTAGGAACCAGTGCCTGGAGTCTTGCGCAAAAGCTAATAGGATGTTAGGCTTTTTAGCGCGTAATTTCGAATTTAAATCGAAGAATATTATATTGCCCCTTTACAAGTCCCTAGTCAGGCCTCATTTAGAATATGCCGTTCAGTTTTGGTGCCCGGATTTGCGTCAGGATATTGATAGGTTAGAAAGGGTTCAACGTCGCGCCACGAAACTAACTTCGTCAGCGCAACAAGCCTTATGAAGATAGGATTAAAGAGTTAGACTTGCATTCACTCGAAACTAGGAGATTGAGGGGGGAGCTTATTGAAGTTTTCAAAATCGTTAATAACATTGATAACGTAAATTTTGACAAACTGTTCACTTTCGATAATAGCAATACTCGTAATAACGGATTTAAGTTGCGTGGCAGACGTTTCATTACTAATATCGCTAAAAACTTCTTTACGTTTAAAGTAATTGATAAATGGAATAATCTTCCCGCGTCAGTCGTTAACTCTACCAGCGTTAATATGTTTAAGAACCGTTTAGATAAGTATTTTAAAATTATTAACGTTGTTTAAAATAAAAAAACAATTAGCAACAGGAGCTCTGGGGGTGGTGGTCGAGGATGAGTCTGTTGACGATAATGCCAGCTTGTGACATGCCAGCGTGTGATGCCAGCAAAAAAATTATAAAAAAAAAAAAAATTAGACTAACACGAACGTAGATGTAGCTTGTAGCGTAAACTAACCCACGTTTTGTTATTTTCAACCTACTTTTTTTTTATCCTCTCCTTACTTGCATGTCTGTTCTTTGCATGGTATGACAGTGAGTTAAGACTGTGTTTGCATGGTTTGTAAGCGTTCTTATTTTACTTCTTTTCACCTTTCACCCCTCTCCTATTCTCTTCGACTATTTTTCCGACTTGTCGGCAGTGGCCGGGGGATGATGATGGGGAGTCTTTCTTTCTCTTTTTCTGAATGAATTTTAACTCATGAATGATAGGTTTTGCTACTTACTTAACCCCTTATTCTCCTCTTTTAACTCCCTCCTCTTTCCTTTCTCTCGGGCTAACCTTAGAGTGGATCTTAGGGTCTTTGTTAGCCTTAGCTTCTGTAGATCTGTAGATCATTTTCATGAAGCCTCTATGGATCAAACACGCACTGAAAGAGATCGAGCACAATACACGGGACTTAAAAAGAAACTAAGTGATACAAATTTTGTGCTTAACATGGGACTCATGTTAGATGCCTTGACAGAACTTGAACATCTCTCAAAGAAATTACAAGATAGACAAGTTACATTACCAGAAGCTCATCGTCTTATTTATTTGATGTACTACGTGTTCCAATCAATGACACATAATCCAGGAGAATATTATGAAGCAGCTCTAAATGCAGTCAAGAAATTAGAATTTGAAGGAATTAAATTAGAGCATGGTAAAGTACTTGAAATCAACCAGCAACAGTTTTTCCAGAAATTGAGTGATAACATAAATAATCGAATGTTAACAACAAGAGCTTCTCACATTTCATCGGGCGGAATGGATAAACAATTAAACAGAGCTAAATACAATGCATTAATCAACCGTTTGGAGATTTTTGATACATCAAAATGGCCTAAAGATAGCGACCCCTGTTTTGGAGACAAGCAGGTTCGAGAATTGGCTAAAGCATTCAATGTCTGTGCAAGTACTTCAGTCCAGGGCTTTCAAGAATTTGTGATCAGCGGTGATTTCGATAATATTCCAAAACACCTTCAGCAACTAAAAGCTGCAATAAATACTTTAATTATATCAACAGCTTAATGTGATCGATCGTTCAGCACCATGAATATTATTATATCTTCTACCCGAAATTCGCTGTTATTGGAAACAGCATCAAGTCTGATGTTCATATCCCTGATTGGCCGACCAATAAATAGTTTTGATCCCAATGATTACGTAAAACTGGGGCTGGGAAAGGGTCGTCGCGACGCAGACTACATTAATTGTCAAGCTCCTGCACAGAGGTCTGTTAAACGCATTAATGAGAATATTTGGAAACATCTTTGAAGGATGTTGTACACAATAAGTAAACTTATGTATTAAGAGTATGAACATAATTATATATAATATAAAGTAACCTATATATTTTTATGAAGTCTTTATTTTTAAATTTCAACTCTAGTTCTATTATCTATAATCAATTTTGGTCTACTTCAAATACGTGCTTTAGCACCTATACATTAAAAAAAATCTTCGTGGGATGGGATACCCCTCCCACACCCACCCAGCTCTTTCATTAAATTTCTGCACAACCATCCCGCTACCTTTTTTTTCACCTCAAGCACTGAGTATATGTAATCTTTCCAGGAAAGATTACGAGAAAAGGAAACGCCAACAATGTTAAGAGAAGAGGAAGGATTGAGTTGTGTGTTGTTGAAGGCAAGGGGATAGTCGTGTGGAAGATTGTGACGAGTAGTAGACAGATGAAGGAACTGAGTTTCGAGGCACTGAAAGCCACAAGGTTTTCTCTGCCCCAATCAGAGATAGTAGAAAGATCAGAGATCAAGTGCACCAATGCCGTCCTACGAAGGGCATGGAGTGACTGTTGAGAGGAATGCTTTGGAAAACGGGTGGAAAAGTGAAAATGGAATCATCGGCGTAGGGGTGGGCAAGACGGGAAGTGCGACTTACCCACAGGAAGTGCGAGATCATTGATAAATAAAAGGAAAAGAGTGGATGATAGGACAGAGCTCCGAGGAACACCACTATTAATACCCTTCGGAAAAGAACAGTGGCTACCTATAACCGCAGCTATAAATCGGCCAGAAAGGAAATTAGAGATGAAGGCACAGATAGAAGGATAGAAACCGAAGGATTAAAGATTTGCAATAACAAAATTTTCCCCGAAATCCCGAAACGAGGATGACCAACAGTTAGAGATATGCAAGAACATCGTCAGTCGATCGTCCCTTGCGGAAGCCGTACTGACGATCTGAAAGAAGATTGTGAGAAGAAAGGTGTTTAAGAATCTTCCTATTAAGGATAGATTAAAAAACACTAGAAAGGCAAGAAATCAAAGCAATTGGACGATAGTTGGAGGGCTAAGAGCAGTCACCGTTCTCTGGGATAGGCTGAATGAAAGTGAACTTCCAGCAGGAAGGAAAACTACCAGATGAAAGACAAAGGCGAAAGAGTTTGCGTGCTCAGTTCTTGAGAAGAGCAGGAGGGACACCATCAGTATCGTATGCTTTCCTAGAATTGAGCCTAGATAAGGCAGAAGAAACATATTTGGAGGAGATCCTAATTTCAGACATAATTATGTCTGGAGGAAGAGGAGATGGAGGAACAGCACCGGAATCGTCCACCGTTGAATTGGAGGCGAAAGTTTGAGCGAAAAGTTCAGATTTATCAAGAAAGGAGACGGCAACTGAGCTGTCGGAATGAAACAGAGGAGGGAAAGAAGAAGTAAAGTTGTTGGATAGTTTCTTGGTTAGATGCCAGAAAGAGCGAGAAGAATTAAAATTAGATAAGTTTCAACATTTTTTCTGATGAAGGAACTTTACGCAAGTCGAAAACAGATTTTGCAAGATACATGGCGAAAATATAAGCTAAGTAAGAGCCAGGAGTTGGATGGTGACGGTACCTTATGAAAGCCTCCTCTTTGTTGCGGATAACATTAAAACAAACAAAGTTAAACCAAGGTTTTTTACATTAGCAGTAGGAACAGAATGTGGAATGTACGCCTCCATGCCCGACAGAATTACCTCCGTGATGCGCTCAGTATACTCTGAACGGCCCCTGCCACGGAAACAGCAATCATTCCATGGTAAATCAAAGAAGTATTGCCAAAGAGCCTCCCAGTCATCGGCGCCAAAGTGCCAAAGGCGTCTCCTCTTGAGAGGATCCAAAGGCTGAGAAAAAAGTTTAGCAGAGTAAAAAGAAGGATGAGAGGTAAGCAATAATTCCAGGATGTTCGGACTCTCTGCAAGGCGATCGGGAATACGAGTAGGGTACTGTACAATCTGCTCTAAGTCTTTTAGGATAGAAACGTTGTAAGCTAGTTCATGAGTGATGTTAGCGAAATGGGAGAAAAGCCAAAAGCAGTGGTGAACATCATTGAAATTTCCTAAAATGGAGATTTCAGCAAAAGGAGAGTAGGATAGAATGTATTCCACTTTGGAAGGTAGGTCGTCGAAAAATTTTGGATAGTCAGTAGAATTAGGAGAAAGGTTGACAGCGCAGATGTATTTAGTTTGAGATTGGCATGTAAGTCCTAGCCAGAGAGTATAAAATTCGGATTCAAGTTCGGGAATACAAGAGCAAGTTAGGTCATTACGTACATATACAAAACATCTACCTTTGGAGGGAAATACATATATATATATATATATATAATATATATATATATATATATATATATAAAGTATACAATCCTAATTTACTTTTTGACTATTTTCGGTTTGTGAGAAGATACAATTTTGATCGTTTTTATTCCTTTACAGAATTTTACTGTCGTTTTAATTAATAAATGTGTTTCAAAACAGAAAGCCGAAATATAATAATAATAATAATAATAATGAAATATAAAATAATTAAATGAGTGGAGCTTAATAAATTATAATTATGAGTTACAAGATGCAAATATACGATTATTTTGTTTTCACAGCATTGTTTAAAGGTCATGAGTTTCTCATTTTGCAAAAACCTTAATTAAGGACTTGTTTAATGAGAACACAAGGGTTAGATATAATTCAAATCTTATTTTTAGAAGTTCCTTTGACAAGAGATATTGTTTTCCTATTTTATGGGGACTTCACTGAGACTATTTAGAATAGCGTACACTCTCTAGGCTAGGATTACAATTATGAGTTCTGAGGTTACGGGGCTAGGATAAAAGTAAAATAATGTTGAAATACGATATGGCGAGTTAGCCATATCTCAACTCCCGAAAGAGTTATAATGAGAAAGCTAATGAATATGACCTCGTAGAACTTTTTTTTTTCAAGAGCCATGCATTGTAGACTTAAATGCAAAAAACTTCACTTTTTTCTACGTGAAGGTCAAAATATGAAAATAAAACCCCACTCTAATAGACAGAGTTTATTTTCACAACAGTTTCGACGCCCACTGGCATCCTCCTCGGGTGGATACAGAAACACGAATGAACCAAAACAAGAGGGAAAAACAGTCCAGGGACCGACCGTTAAGAAATTCGCACCTAGGTTAGATCCCATTCTCCCGACACCGGAAGGGCATTTTCATTAAGTACATTCGCGCAAATTTAAAACTATCTTCCTGTTCTAAACATACAGATTCTATTATTTTTTATTTTTTTTTTTTTACATAATTATTACATTTATTATTAAATTTATTACATTTAATATTGCATAATTATTTATTACAGAAATTATAAATTTATTATTACATTGGTTACATTTCTTGCAGATAAATTATCCCCATTAGTTGGTAAATTTTCAGGATCGCACATCACTAATTCCTGTGACTTTATTAACAAAGTTATGTCCTTAGATTTAAAACGGGGAAGAATGATCAGTTTTGACGTTGAGTCCTTGTTTACGAAAGTTCCCATTGATGATGTACTTAGTTTTTTAGATAGAAAATTGCCAACATGTAACGTAGAACTAGGCATGCCCACATCTGTATTTTTAGAACTGATAAAACTCTGTGTCACCAATAATGCCTTCTCCTTCGGTGAAGAATTTTATTTGCAACGTTTTGGTATGGGAATGGGGTCCCCTTTATCCCCAATACTGAGTACATTATACATGGAATATTATGAGTCGGAATTGTTGCAAACAATACAGTATGTCCCAGGAATCTAATTTGGTTTCGTTATGTAGATGATATTTTCTCATTTTGGCCTGACCACTGGAACAACTTTGACACTTTCTTTCAGTCAGTAAATAATCTTGTTCCCTCTATTAAATTTAAATATGAATGGGAGCAGTGGCGGTCCTAGCTTACATGACGCCCTGGGCGAACCTCACCTTCAGCGCCCCCCCCCTGTTCGCCAACACACACACATTCGAATCCCCAAAATAAAGGACAGACATAACTCTTTCACAAAATAACTTTTTATTGGACTAATTGTTGGAACTTCAGAACCAAAACAAAGACTCAAATTTCTGAATTTTACAAATCCTTCATCACGTAAATAGAATAACTCACTTAAGAGAATGTAATTATGATACTATGAACAGGAAAAATACAAATTAAATTGCACAACTGCCATAAATAAACTATTTTTATTTATTTCTTTATTTATTTATTCTTATTTTTATTTTTTTTGCAGGCGCTCATGCCGCCCCTCCACAAATGCCGCCCTGTGCGGCTGCCCATATTGCCCATATGAGGAACCGCCACTGAATGGGAGAACGACAAACAATTACCTTTTCTAGATGTTTTGGTCATTAACGAAAGCGGAAAGCCCAATTTCACGGTCTATAGAAAACCTACTCATTGTAATTCGTACATTCATTATTTTTCATATCATGATGAAGGGGTTAAAAGCTCAATTATTTCTTCCATGTTTCTAAGAGCACTCAGGATTTGTAGCCCACATTTGCTGGACCCGGAAAATTCAAAGATTTGGAACATTTTTAAGGATTTAAAATATCCCGAGTGGTTTATCAGAAAGGCGTATTTTAAAGCCAGAAAATCTTTTTATGCCCCTCGGGAACCTTCAGTTAAAAACCGTTGACGAAAGATTTTAAGTTTGCTTTGGCGTTCAAATATTCGTCTACCGTGAAAAGTAAATTGGTTAGGAATAACGTTGCAAAAGAGGAACAAGCCTGTGTCTACAGCATTCCCTGTAAAAGTTGTGATTTAGTATACGTGGGAGAAACTGGAAGAAATATTGAAACCCGTATTAAAGAACACAAATATGCCTTCAGAAGTTGTAATACTAATAATGCCATTTTTTATCACGCCAGCCAAAATAATCATGCTATAGATTGGGAATCAAGTAAGGTACTTTATAAATGTAATAATTATGTCAAAAGAAAAATAATAGAATCTGTGTGTATAGAAAAAGTAGATAATTTTAATTTGTGCGAAGGTACTTATAAGTTAGACCCTTTAATGAGATTCTTGGTCAAAAAATCCCTTACGGAGTCGTGGGAACGTGTTCGAACCTAAGTGTGAATTTCTTAAAGGTCTCTGGATTGGATTGTTTCCTTACTCGCTTTTAGTAAATGTAATAATGGAAGTAATAAATGTGGAACTAAATATAAATGCAACAGATGTAATAATAAAGTTAATATTATAAATTTAATAATTAGGGTAAAGGTAATAATAATAAATGTTAAAAAAAAAATGTAAATGCAATAATAAATGCAGTAATTATGTCAAAATATTAGAATCTGTATGTATAAAACAAGAAGATAATAGGTGCGAATTTCTCAATAGTCTCTGGATTGTTTCCTAATCGGCTTTTTTCATTCGTTTTTCGGTTTATAAGTTCTGTATAATAAACAACAATGTAATAAGCAATGTAATAATAAATTTATAATTTCTGTAATAAATAATTATGCAATATTAAATGTAATAAATTTAATAATAAATGTAATAATTATGTAAAAAAAAAAAAAAAATACAATAAATAAAAAAATAATAGAATCTGTATGTTTAGAACAGGAAGATAGTTTTAAATTTGCGCGAATGTACTTAATGAAAATGCCCTTCCGGTTTCGGGAGAATGGGATCTAACCTAGGTGCGAATTTCTTAACGGTCGGTCCCTGGACTGTTTTTCCCTCTTGTTTTAGTTCATTCGTGTTTCTGTATCCACCCGAGGAGGATGCCAGTGGGCGTCGAAACTGTTGTGGAAATAAACTCTGTCTACTAGAGTGGGTTTTTATTTTCATTGTAGACTTTTTACATAAGTCACTATTTGAACATATGCACGACCCAATGCATCCCTCTCCTTTGGCAGAACACTGCTTCGGTTGAAACTGATGGCTTGATTATTTACGGTTACTTGCTATCATCTTACTTCAATTTGATAATTTCTACACTCAAAATAAACCCTTCTAAATTTAGAACTTATAACTTCTTTTTGAGGCTTCATTCTATGGGAGGTTTTTCCTTCTTTTGAATATTAGAGCTTCTTGTCAGATGATATAATAACTTCTTTAAATGTTACATAATCTCATTATATAGAAGTAATGGTCTTCAAAACTTCATTTTTTAGTAATTTGAGACAATAGAAAATAGTATTTCTCTATATAGAATTTAGAGAGATGCGGGAAATCTTTGTTTATATGTATGGAACTTGAAGAAGGAATCATTCAACGGATGGCTTTACACTGAAAAAAAAAATTTCGAAGCGTATTCATACGGATATATTAATAAAAATAATCCATTAAGATTCTATTTGATTTAAAGAATTTCTTAATGAGTGTGAAGAGACACACCACCGGAAACACCTTCTCAGCATCCTTCGTAAGTTAACTCTATAAAACAAGCTTATTCAGATGATATTTTAAAAATATTTCTTCATCAAATCTAGTAAATTCTTATTCAATTTTAATACCTAGTTATTTTTGTATAAATGTAACTATAATTTAGCTACCCTTCTATTATGAAAATTATATAGTGCAAACGTAATTAAGTAGCAGTTTACTGCCTTAATGTAATGTAATTCGGGTGGTATTATGTTTTATATAATATTTTGTAGTTTTCTTTGAAAAGTTTTCAAATGAGTTTACAACTTGGACGTTTTTTGTATTTTAACATAATATAACAATTTGTTGGTTCTGGTTCGAAAAGCCAACTCATCCAGTGAGTGTGCTGGAACATATTTGTACGACAGAACTTCTATAGTTCTTAGTTCATATGTGGCATGTTTTTAAGGTCCACTTTGACTCGGTACTGTATAAAATATTTGTTCATAGAGGCACTAAGAGAACAAGCTTACACCCACAACGGTATTAAACTTTAATAATAATTTACTAGATTTAATGGAGAAATTTTGCTTTTAAATATCAATTGGATAAGCTTTCTTCATTAGTTTGAATTACACTTGTTCAGGAATGTCCTGAGCAAGTGTGATTAAAATTTATGAAGATTTCTTAATTAGTTGAATCTACGAAGAAAGCTTATTCAGCTGATATTTGAAAAAATCTTCATCAAATTTAGTAAATTCTCATTCAGTTTCAATAAGTATTGTTTAGGGTGTAGTTCCATTTTAGTTTTTAGTTTTTGTTTTTATTTAAACTTTCATACAGTTACAGTACTGTTAATAACAAAATGAAGGAGTTTTAATAAGTTTACAAAATCTGAAAACAAACACTGCGTTTCTTTAAATCTTAACCCGTACACAGCTGGTACCTTTAAAAAGGCCATTTCGGACAACGGACCAAATTCTCGAGACGTCGAAAAATTTTCCTTGAATGCAGAATGTTCTGGCAAAAATGTTTGCACCTCCCAAAGTCGATGAAACACAAAATGATTTAATCTAACTTAACCATATTTAATCTAATCTAACCTAATTTAACCTAAACTAATGTAGCGTAATCTTATCCGGCCTAATCTAATCTAACCTAACTATATCTAACCTTCATTTACAAACGACAGAACAAAAATTAGATTAGATGATTCTAAAAATTTCAAGAAAGATTTTCACTCAAATTTTACTGTCCATGGAATTACTCATAGTTGTCTTTGTAAGCGAGTGTTAGATATAATTAGGCTAGGTTAATTTATCCCTGATTGGGTTATAACAAGTTAGATTATGCTCGATTAGGATAGATAAAACTTGGTTTCGTTAGGTAGATCATCTCGGCATATTCGGCATTTGAGAACGTAAAAGGCACAAAACATCAACTGCACGCTATGAATCACAACACTCTACTGCATAGTTAGTTCGGTTCGGTAAGTAACTGTCAATTCAGTTTAAGGTCACTCATGCGCATGCTTGAAATTCAAACATCCATAGTTCCATAACCGTTAAAAAATCGGACCTATGTTCATATGAAGTTTTTGATTGGGAATGACCTCAGCTATAAGCTCCTGAAGTTATGATATTTCGTCGTGACTCACCCTGTATGTATATAACCTAATCCAAATTTGTGTTTTTTTTCTGCACAAGAAACAATATAACCTTTTGTATTTGTTATATACTTCCCTAAACCGTGTAGTTCAAGTTGGAAAAAGAACTAAAACTTCTAAATGAAACTGCAGTTCTCCACCATAAAACCTACTCTCTTTAATGTCTTCATCTCAAGGGACAGAATAAGATAGTCTGGCATTAACTAGAATAAAATAATGAAGGGCACTGGTGAACTGTAAAGAAGATACAGTACATATAAATATTTTTAGGATTACAAAAATTCATAAAGAAAGTGTAGGGTTTTTCTTTCAAAAAAACATGATTATTTTGATTGAAAATTATAAGCATTTAGTAAATACAAAATCTTATAAATAAGAATTTAATGATGATAAAGATTCTTATACTCATTCTTTAGGTTTTCATTCTAAAGGTCTTCATCTATCACTAGATAAGTAAACAAGAATAACAGGAACAGTATGATTTACAAAGAAAAATGTAAACAAACTGCTTATATACGTTACTTACGATTCATATCCAATGTGGCTGTAGTTAAGAAGGGAGTATAAGCTTTTCCATAGCTCGCTCTGCAAGTTAACTCCGCCCTCAAATGGTTCCGAGTTAGTTTTTCGATGTACAAATCGTTCTGAACCTCTCCACTCGTCGAGGAGTCTACCTGGTCATCAAACACTTCGCCATTGATTAACCACACCACGACTGGAGGTGGAATACCTGCAACAAAATTAAGAAAACCACTCGTGTTTGAAACAGGTCACAACGCAAATGAAAACGAATTTCGTGTCTGAGACACGTTTCAGTTACATTAATTATTATCATACATACATGACTGTAATTTGAAGCTTTATTGTACCATCATTATGGGAGGAGATTGTAGACACCAATCTACCAGGGAAGTATTCTGACGAGGGAGGGGGGATAGACAGAACATAGGTAGTGCTGGAACTCCCGTTTCTCCTGTCACTGTCCTCCTTAGCTGATCTTTTTCCGTGTCAAATCTACCCTGTGAGCAGTGCAGCATGCTCTCAAACACACACTTCTCTCCTTATTCCTCACTACATACACATGTATTTTACACACGACATAATCTTTACAAAATTTTAAAAAATGGCATCAACTTCAAGAGCTTTGGAGTCTCCTGTGGAGGGGACCACCAATGTACCCATTTCAGGCTCCCCACTCTGCCAATACCTGGAACGCAGACCCGGCAGCAGGGCTGGATCTGCTACCGACCATTCGAGATGTTCTGGACCTTTGTCTGATTCACATTTCTTAAATTTCTGCAACATTCATGGCCTTTTCTCAAATTTTCAATCTGTTGAACACCACCTCTCCTCTTCTAAACCTCATCTTCTTTTCCTCACTGAAACTCGGGTGTCTGGGACGACTGAGAGCAGCCCCTTTTCTGTACCCTCTTCCTTTCTCTATACTCAATTTCACTCCAAAGGTGGATGTTGCGTATATGTACGCAATTACCTAACTTGGTTTCGTATCCCCGAACTCGAATCTTCCGAATTCTATACCCTCTAGCTACGGCTTACATGCCAATCTCAAACTACATACATTTGCGCTGTTTACCTCTCTCCTAATTCTACTGACTATCCAAAATTCTTTGACTACCTCACTTCCAAAGTGGAATACATTCTTTCCCACTCTCCCTTTGCTGAAATCTCCATTTTAGGAGATTTCAATGCTCACTACCACACTTGGCTTTCCACCCATTTCACTGACATCCCTGGTGAACTAGCTTACAACTTTTTTATCCTAAATGACCTAGAGCAGATTGTACAGCACCCTACTCGTATCCCCGATCGCCTTGGAGATACGTCCAACATTCTGGATTTATTTCTTACCTCTCATCCTTCTTCTTACTCTGTGAAACTTTTCTCTCCGTTGGGCTCCTCTGATCATAATCTTATATCTGTTTCTTTTCCTATCGCTCCAACTCCGCCTTTGGATCCTCCCAAAAAGACGCGCATATGGCACTTCGGCGCCGCTGATTAGCAGACCCTTAGGCAGTACTTCTGTGATTTCCCATGGAATGATTACTGCTTCCGTTGCCGGGGCCCTTCTGGGTGTGCAGAGCGCATCACAGAGGTGATTATCTCGGGCATGGAGGCGTACATTCCATATTCTATTCCTACAACTAATGCAAGAAAACCTTGGTTTAACTTTATTTGTTCTAATGCTATCCGGAGAGGAGGCTTTCAGAAGGTACTGTCGCCATCCTACTCCTGACTCTCACTTAGCTTATATTTCTGCTCAGAATCGTGCAAAATCTGTTCTTCGACTCGCCAAAAATTCCTTTATCCGACAAAAATGTGAAAATTTATCTAATTCTAATTCTTCTCGCTCTTTCTGGCATCTAGCTAGCTAAGAACCTCTTCAACAACTTCACTTCCTCTTCTTTCCCTCTTCTTTTCCATTCTGACGGCACAGTTACCGTCTCTTCTCCTGCCAAAGCTGAACTCTTTGCTCAAACTTTCGCTTACAATTCAACCTTCGATTTCGGTGCTGTTCCTCCATCTCTTCCCCACTCTGACTTTATTATGTCTGAAATTAGAATCTCTTCTAAAAATGTTTTTTCTGCCCTATCTGGGCTCAAGTCTAGAAGGCGTTTGGTCCTGGTGTTCCTCCTGTTGTTCCTAAGAACTGTGCTTCTGTGCTGACACCGTGCATAGGCAAACTCTTTCGTCTTTATCTTTCATCTGGTACTTTTCGTTCCTGCTGGAAGTTCGCTTTCATTCAGCCTGTCCGAAAGAAGGGTGACCGCTCTCAACCCTCCAACTATCGTCCAATTGCTTTGATTTCTTGCCTTTCTACTGTTTTTGAATCTATCCTTAATAGGAAGATTCTTAAACACCTTTCTTCTCACAATCTTCTTTCAGATCGTCAGTATGGCTTCCGCATGGACGCTCGACTGGCGATCTTCTTGCATATCTCTCTGACTGTTGGTCATCCTCGTTTCGGGATTTCGGGGAAAACTTTGTTATTGCGCTAGATATATCAAAAGCTTTTGATAGAGTCTGGCACAAATCTTTAATTTCCAAACTGCCCTCCCTCGGTTTCTATTCTTCTATCTGTTCCTTCACCTCTAATTTCCTTTCTGACCGATCTATAGCTGCGGTTGTAGATGGCCACTGTTATTCTGCTAAAGCTCTTAACAGTGGTGTGCCTCAGGGTTCTGTCCTGTCACCCACTCTTATTCTTTTATTTATTAATGGTCTTTTAATTCGCACTTCCTGTCCTACCCACTCCTATGCCGATGATTCCACTTTTCACTTCTCCACCTGTTTTCCAAAGTGTCCCTCTCAACAGTCACTCCATGATTCGCGTAGTACGGCTATGGCGCACCTGACCTCTGATCTTTCTGCTACCTCTGATTGGGGCAGAGAAAATCTTGTGGCTTTCAATGCCTCAAAAACTCAATTTCTCCATCTGTCTACTCATCACAATCTTCCACACGAATATCCCCTTACCTTCAACATCATACAACTTAATCCTTCTTCTTCTCTTAACACTGTTGGCGTTTTCTTTTCTCGTGATCTTTCCTGGAAAGATCACATATACTGTCTTTCTAAAACAGCTTCTAAGAGGTTAGGTGTGCTGTACCGCCTCCGCAGTTTCTTCACCCCCCACTCAGTTGTTGTTTCTGTATAGGGGTCTTGTTCGCCCCTATATCGGGTATGCTTCTCATGTGTGGAGTGGCTCAACCCACACAACCGTATTTGACCGGGTGGAATCAAAGGCTTTTTGTCTCATACTAAATGTCTTCAATCTCTCTCTCTCTTCGCCGCGATGTTGCCTCACTCTCTCTTTACTATCGCTATCATAACGGACATTGCTCTTCTGAACTCTCTAACTGCATGCCTCCTTCTTTAAGGAGAGCACGCAGTACCAGACTTTCTACCTTTCTCATTCCTTTTCTGTCCAACTCTCTAACGCAAGAGTTAATCGGTATTTTCAATCTTTCATTTATTGAACTGGTCAACTCTGGAACAATCTTCCACAATCCATCTTTCCTCCTGTCTATGACCTCACATCTTTCAAACGCAGAGTGTTTAAGGATCTCGAAAACCCCGGACCTTGATTTTAGCTTTCTTCTTCTATGGGAGAGGAGCTTTTGCGGGCATTTGACCTTGGTCCTTCCTTCCATCATAAAAAAAAAACTCATTCGTTGATGTTACGTTGATAGTTATGGTATTTTATTCCACGTTTTAATGAAGTATTTCTTTTGGAAGACAATCGAAACGCTGAATTCTGGCCGACACCTACAGTATAAGGACAGTTATTAGTTAGCAGAGTCTTAAACTGATCCTGAGCTCAGGCCAATTAATGCGACCAATTGGGCTAACTTCTTCATTCCGCGAGTGGACCAAAAGGTCTTTGAGACTTCCTTTTGTCGTTGTAACGATTTATAGGAAAACAGTGTTACCCACTGAACTACGAACTGGCCCGATAAGGACAATGTCTGAATCTTAATGGAGCCCAGCATGAAACATTCAGAAAAAGCGCGAGATGAAATATATATTTTTAAAGTTTTCCTTCATACCTTCAATGAACTGAAAAGAAAATATGTAGTCTTTTTAATTCGTTGTGATATATATATATATATATATATATATATATATATATATTCAGATCCAAAAAATTTGTACCGAATTTAAAAATGTTTGTTTAAAAGTGTGAAAACAGGTGGAGTTAACCTTCTCTTCCATCACTTGAGGAAAGCATTTTCAAAATTGATTGCGTGTCTGAAATGAGCTAAAAAGAAATTCTTTTCACCTAGAAAACATTTAAAGTTGACTAAAAAGACATTTACGACCCATCATATAACAGTTTTCCTCTATAATTGCAAATGTTTCCAATATTTTGGGAAACATATCCGTGATTCAAAATTTTGAACGAGACCTACGTAAATTTTGTCTCTTTTTCTTCCGAGAAACAGCTTTGTAAAAGCAAAAGTTTAAATTAAAACAGCTTTGGAGTGTTTCACTGTTTTTTAAATTTACTTTTCATGTAGTTTTATTTCTTGAAACAAATTAAAAGAAAAATGAAATGAAAATTATTCTTTTTAGTCTCTAAAATCCTGTCACCCATATTTTTATTTGAAATTTAGTTCCCTTTTTTTTAAGGTTTTCTCTAAATTTTAAATGTGGTTCAAGAATGAATGAAAAAATTTAATCAATCCTTATATGAATTTATATAAATCTTTTCATTTCTTCTGAATAGACTATCTACTTGTCTATATACAGTATGTATACTTCTTCCTGTACTGCTGTCTTTCTCATTCTTTCTCTTCTTCGGTGGTAAGGAAATTCATTTGGTAAATTACATACTCTTTTCCTGCAATTATAATTTGCAATTCTAATCTCCATTTACGATGGGATTAATCAGAACAGTTCGAGATATTCCCATATAAGGAGAACCCGTAATGACTCCTATTACTTATGAATCACAAAATTCTCTATCGTTCAAAATGTATCACTCCAGTTTGTGAACATCTAAATATACAGGGTGTTCACAAAGAAATCGTGCAAATTTTAGCTTATTTCAAATGGAATTTTAGCAATTCTTTTTTTGACACCTTCTATACAATATTTTACATAGATCCTTTTAGCATTATTCACACACACACACACACACACACACATATATATATGCATAATATATGCACACAGAATCGGCCAAAAATCAGGAAACATAGGAACTATGCTTTTCAATGCAAATATATATATATAATTATATATAATATATATATATATATATGACGAATAAAACCACGAAGGAAAGGAAACACAAAAGGTGCTCAAGCGCTTTCGTCTAATGACATCCTCAGGAAACTGAAGTACATAAAAGGTTACGGCCTATATATAGGTTACAGAAAGAAAAAAAATAAAAATAAATAAATAACATACATACACACAAACACATATATATATATATACACATACATATCTACACACACATATATATATATATTATATATATATGCAATAAACAGAGAAGTAAAAATTAAAATTAAAAATTAAAGGATTAACAAAGAGGCATACAGATTTGTAAGGAAAAATATCGATTTTTAGCAGAAGATCAATGAATTATAAAAAAATACAAATTTATACTGGAAATCTGCCCGGGTTTTAACACTTTGCTTTTATAGTCAAGTTTCGATATATAAAAATAAAATGAAGATTAAAAGTTAATAAAGTAGCATACAAGTTTACCAAAGATTTAGCGTCCTACCCTTTTTATCTAAATCTGTTTTGAAGGAATTCAAAACAACAGGATCGAGTTGAAAAAGACCTTTGCTTATGTTGAAGTTATTTGAAAGTTGGATAATGGCAGATTCAAGAATATTTCTATTAACAATGTTGCTAGAGTGAAATAAAACTGAAGCATTATTCCAATCAATACAGTGGGATAACTGACAAATGGACAAAAAGAGCACTGGACAACTGTCCTGTTCTAACGGAATATTGATGCTGTTTATACGTGTGTGCAAATCTTCCCGTCTGACCTATGTAAAAGAATCACTTGTTTACACCCAATTTTATAGATAATGCCTGAATTATTGGTAGGTCTATTTTTTACTATGATATTTTTCACAATATTGTTATATGAAATACTACATTAATATCCAAAAGTTTAAGTACATTAGCAATGCCTAAAAAGCCCGGGAAAAATGGAAGTGCTAAAATATTTTTTGACAAAGTACGAGTGTTATTATTGACACGATAGAAAGTTCGTTTTGCCTTGTTGAGACAAGATTCCATAAACGCAGATGGATAACACAGATCACTTCCAATACCGTTGATTTTTTCCAATTCGGCATCGATGTATTCCGGACTGGCGATCCTAAGGGCGCGGAGAAACATTGATGAAAAAATGGCCTTCCTTCGGCTTGCTGTTCCCTCTCTTGTCTCCGTTTGTGTCCGTGTTTTCTTTTACATTAATGAAGGGGCATGCAATTCTATCCGACGAAAGTTTCTTACTAATTGTCTAGAAGAGCAAGTTCTTCCCAAATCCCTGCTTCCGATTCGCCTCAGACAAATTGACGACCATCCGTTCAACAACTTCAGCAGATTAATTTTAAAGAAACATATTGAAGTCACCAGACAAAATGAGTGGTCCGCCTTCAAAAATTTAAACATCGCCAAACATAATTTTGTAACCGTTATTCCCCACCCGTGGATCCAACCTTTGTTTGATGAAATTTACAACGAGTTGCGTCGGAGAACTACTTCACTTCGTAACATTTTGGATCGGAAAATTTAAAGTCTCATTCGAAATAGTCAGTGGAGTAAAAAAGCAAGCTCAAAGTGTGTTTTGAACCTTTCTTCGAAAACATTAGTGACGATGCAAAAAGTGCCCTTGGATATGGTATGTCCTTTTTTATTGTTAAAAAACTTTCGGCTTTACAAATTTGTTACAGTCTCGCGTGTTTGAAAAACAGTGTAATCTCATCAGTATTTGTTTAACATAGTTAAAGGCCTCGTTATAGTGCGGCGAATGGTAATTACGAAGATAACTTTCCTAAACGTTTTCGCGATGGCCTCTCACAATTAAAAAAGATGGGGAGCTCCATATTACTGAAGCAGACAAGGCTAACACCATAGTTATTATGGGACAAGTGGACTACATCGGAAAGATAAACGAGCCTCTCTAGGACCCCGCCACATACAGCAAACTTAGGAAGAACCCGCAGGATGACGTAATCAAATCATTTAATAGTGGCTTGAAACGCATTCTCAAAGATCATAAGACTTAATTCCGCTTTTCATGTCCACTTCAACTTCTCTGCCCTACCTTTACGTTATTATTAAACCCACAAACCTGGCAACCCTATGCGCCCTATTAATTAGCTCGGTGGCTCTATTACTATGAACTCTCCAAATGGTTTGTCAAAGTCCTTGTCCCCCATTCTCGAACTATCTCTGATTCACATGTAAAAAATTCCATGGATCTTACTGAAAATTGAATAATGCCACGTCCTGAAACTAACGATAGATTGATCAGTTTTGACGTTTGTTCATTGTTTACAAAAGTGCCGATTGATGATATGCTTGACTTTCTCTCCCAAGAATTACATAAGTATGACCTGCCACTACCTTCACACATTGTTTTGGAACTTATTAAGCTTTGCATCAAAGACTGTAAATTCACTTTCAATAACGAGTATTATCAACAAGTGTTTTGGATGGCCATGGGCAACCCCTTATCGCCCCTCCTCTCCAATATTTATATGGAGTTTTTCGAAATTACTTACATTCCGAGAATCCTGGGGGTTGGCATCCCTTGGTTGCGGTACGTCGACGATATTTTGTGTATCTGGCCCATGAATCGTGACCTGGATAACTTCCTCCTTCAGTTAAATGATCAAGTCCCCTCCATTAAGTTTACTTTAGAAGTGGAACAAGACAATTCAATCCCATTTTTGGATGTGCGTGTACATAGGGAAAGCCCAGTTTTAAGTTTAGTATCTATCGGAAAACACAAACAATTTGTCCTACGTACACTTTTACTCGGGACATGACACCCCCACTAAGAAGGCCATTTTTTCATCAATGTTTCTCCGCGCCCTTAGGATCGCCAGTCCGGATACATCGATGCCGAATTGGAAAAAATCAACGGTATTGGAAGTGATCTGTGTTATCCATCTGCGGTTTATGGAATCTTGTCTCAACAAGGCAAAACGAACTTTCTATCGTGTCAATAATACACTCGTACTTTGTCAAAAAATATTTTAGTACTTCCATTTTTCCCGGGCTTTTTAGGCATTGCTAATGTACTTAAACTTTTGGATATTAATGTAGTATTTTCATATAACAATATTGTGAAAATATCATAGTAAAAATAGCCCTACCAATAATTCAGGCATTATCTATAAAATTGGGTGTAAACAATGTGATTCCTTTTACATAGGTCAGACGGGAAGGATTGCACACACGTATAAACAGCATCAATATTCCGTTAGAACAGGACAGTTGTCCAGTGCTCTTTTTGTCCATTTGTCAGAGTTCCCACTGTATTGATTGGAATAATGCTTCAGTTTTATTTCACTTCTAGCAATTGTTAATAGAAATATTCTTGAGTCTGCCATTATCCAACTTTCAAATAACTTCAACATAAGCAAAGGTCTTTTTCAACTCGATCCTGTTGTTTTGAATTCCTTCAAAACAGATTTAGATAAAAAGGGTAGGACGCTTAATCTTGGTAAACTTGTATGCTACTTTATTAACTTTTAATCTTCATTTTATTTTTTATATATATCGAAACTTGACTATAAAAGGCAAAGTGTTAAAACCCGGGCAGATTCCAGTATAAATTTGTATTTTTATAATTCATTTGATCTTGTGCTAAAAATCGATATTTTTCCTTACAAATCTGTATGCCTCTTTGTTAATCCTTTAATTTTTATTTTTTATTTTTACTTCTCTGTTTATTGCATATATATATATATATATATATAATATATATATATATGTTGTGTGTGTGTATATATATATTATATATATATATGTTTGTGTGTATGTATGTTATTTATTTATTTTTATTTTTTTTTTTTCTGTAACCTATATATAGGCCGTAACCTTTTATGTACTTCAGTGTTCCTGAGGATGTCATTAGACGAAAGCGCTTGAGCACCTTTTTGTGTTTCCTTTCCTT